>CP126890.1:290622500-291117500 GCA_030440675.1 Furcifer pardalis
GTCTTAACCCTAAATTAAAGCTCTGCTAGAAAGGATACCAAGTCCCAACCTTAGGGCTTCTAATTGTAGCTCAGAAAATATTCAAAGTGTTATCCATAAAGTACTGCATTGACAAGAAGTACAAAAAGATTTTACAGAACTGAAGCATCATAGATCCATGAAGGTGAACTTATACCTATGGCACAAAAGAGAGAGAGAACCAGAGACCTACTTCCTGGATGGGCATTTATATCCTTATTTTGACCGCAGTGGCTCAAGGGTTAAGATGCTGAACTTGACGGCTGGGAGGTCCACAGGTCAGCAGTCTGAGACCCGAGCGCTGCACAATGGAGTGAGCTTCCATCTCTGCCACAGCTCCTGCCAAACTAGCAGTTTGAAAACAAGAAATTGCAAGTAGGTAAATAGGTACTACTTTGGTGGGAAGGTAACAGCATTCCGTGGATCTAGTCATGCCTACCACTTGACCACAGAAACTGCAAACAGACAGCACCAGCTCTTTGGCTGTAAACTGAGATGAGTACTGAACCCTAGTCGGATACAACTGGCTTTCGAGCAAGGGCGACCTTTACCTTTACTTTGGATCAGAGGTCGAACCTACATTGGCCATGAGTGCATCTGCAGCTGTGAACTGTCCATTTGTCTCTAATGCTATCAGACCCTCCTGTTTGGGAACTTCTCCTCAGAGAGTTCTGAAACACCTCTGAAGGTCTTCTGTTCCCAAATCTTATCTGGCAGGCACTCCCTACATCACCTGCAGCTCAAGGACACTTCCACCCTCTTTCAGCCTTCTTCTCTGCTGTTGCTATGACTTCTCAACCAACAGCATCTAATAGGAATACTGTATGCTTGTTCTTCTTCATGTGGCTGCTTAGCTGAAACCCACATGCCGTCAAGTTCTACTGTGGTCAAAAATTGTTATTAACAGCTGGAAACTTCTGTCCACCCCCCACCCCCAAACAATCCTTATTCATAGGCCATTCTGTAGCCTTAATAATCACATGCCAGTTGAGTCAATTCTGGCCTCCCAGGATTTTATCTACGCAGAATTTTGTTGTTGTTCAGTTGCTGTCGATTCCGACCTTTTGTGACCCCATGAACAATCAAACACCAGACAGAATAGACAGAAGTAGTTTCCCATTCCCTTCCTCTGGGGTCACTCTGGGACTTCACAGCATAGCCATGGGTACACAGGTTGGCCCTTCTCCCAGGAGGCACACCGAGGAATCGAACTCTCAACAGGTGGCTCCACAGCCATATACCGTCCTAAACCATGGAACTATTCAGCCAACTAAGTCATTCTTCTAACCAAGCTTTTATCTAGCTTTTCACAGCTCTTACACTAAATTAGGCAAAGGAGCTGCATAATGAACTTTCTGAAAGATAGTTACACCATTATGCAAAGGAGAACTTTTAAGCAGCAAATGTGGGGAGGGGAAAACAGCTCAGCCCTCGAGCCTTCTAGCCCCCCAGTGGGCATAGAATCCTAGGATAACTGAGTTGGGAAAGGGCCTTTTAGGCCATCAGGTTCAACCCCATCTGCTCAATTCAGGAATCCAAAATTGCAGATCTGACAGAGGGTGGCTTTCCAATTCTCTCTTGAATACTTCCACCTCTTGAGGCAGTTGGTTCTACTGTTGTACTGCTTGAACAGTACCATGCCACAGGTTACCTTCTTTACCATAGTTTGAGCTTGCTATTAATACAGAAATGTTGTAAGATCGGAACATCAAAGTCAAGAAAGTCCAAGGATGTCTTCTTGACACAAGTTTGGCTGGAATCTAGGACTATACATCTGTGATCTTCTCAGACTGTGTGGTTCTCAATATTCTTTATTAGGCCAAATTGGCAGCTTCTTAAAGACTTTGTTGTTCAGTCACACAGTCAATTCCGACTCTTTGCGACCCTATGGACCATTACCCTCCAGGCACCTGTTGTCCTCCACCTTCCTCCACAGCCCGCCCAGCTCTGTGCCCATTGCATCTACAATACCATCTAGCCACTCATTTTTGGCCTCCCCCTTCTTCTTTTGCCCTCCACCTTTCCCAGCATCAAGGCCTTCTCAAGTGAAATCTCTCTTCACATTTGATGTCCAAAGTACTTCAGCTTTACTATTTGACCTTCTAGTATTCATATTTATATGTGTTGTATTTTTACCCCTTTTCTTCCCATGAGTTCAAGGAAATGCCCATGTTACCCTCACAAGACTTGTGATGTGGCTGGTCTGAGGTAACCTTCATAGCCAAGAAGGGATTTAAACCAGATTATTCAAGTTCTGTAAAAGAAATACTCATCCTACCATAGCTTTTTGGGGGGTTGCAGTGGCTCAAGTGGATGAGACACTGAACTTGATGACTGGAAGGTTGGCAGGTCAGCAGTTTGAGACCCAAGTGCTGTACTCCTGAGTGAGCTCCCGTCTCTGTCCCAACTCCTGCCAACCTAGCAGTTCAAAAGCAAGAAATTGCAAATAAATAGGGACCACTTTGGTGGGAAGGTAAACAGCATTCCATGTATTCTGGTGTGTAATCATGACTGCCACATATCCACAGAAACATCTATAGACAGCACTAGCTCTTTGGCTATAAACAGAGATGAGCACTGCACCCTAGAGCCAGATACAACTGGCTTTCGAACAAGGATGACCTTTACCTAGCTTTAATTCAAATGCATGATTCAACTGACAATGTTTTTACCTCAAAGTCTCAAAATAAAGGGAAGATGCAAATACAATACCAACAAACACCATTGACAAAACACTCTGCAATTTTATTTAAAGTTCAGAAAATGGGGCAGACCTTGGATCCTGCCATCCTGTTATTTTATTTTTGATGTCTGTACACCAGGAAAAGCAACAGGAACAGACTGTACATTTCAGGTACCGACTGCAGCGGTGAAGCCCTTGAAGCTAAGGAGTGGGAGAACATGACGCCAGACATGTTCTGGGTCTCAAATCAAGGAACTGGTTTCCCATTTGTGAGGCAGTGGCGTAGCGTGGGGGGGGCGGGGGGGGCGGATGCCCCGGGCAGCGGCTTTCAGGGGGCGGCAAAATGTCCCCTCCCCACCCTTTTGCTGGTGAGCGCCCCGCGTGCGCTTCGCCGCTTGCAGGCGAGGAGGAGAAAAAGGATTTTTTTTTAGGCGGACAATTCAAGGAGGGGGCCCGGCTAGCCGTCGGGGGCTCTCCTGGAGGGCGGCCCGCGTGCGCGCGCACGCTGCTCACCTCCGCCCGCCCAGCCACCCACCCAACTTGCCGTGAGACGGGGCGCTCGTCTGGGGTGGGTGGCGCCGTGGCGGGGAGCCCCTGGCAGCTGGCTGGGCAGGAGGAGGTGGGCAGCGCGCGCACGCACGCGGGCCGCCCTCCAGGAGAGCCTCCGACGGCCAGCCGGGCGGGGCGGGTCCCTCCTTGAATTGTCTGCCTTTAAAAAAACCCCTTTTTCTCCTCCTCGCCTGCAAGCGGCGAAGCGCACGCAGGACGCTCGCCAGCAAAAGGGTGGGGAGGGGACATTATTTGCCGCCCCCTGAAAGCCGCTGCCAGCGGCAGGCGGCGCGCGGAGAGCCCCCGACGGCCAGCCGGACGAGCGATCTGCCGGAGGTGCGCTCGTCGGGGGTGGGTGGTGGCGGACGGCCCCTGGCGGGCGAGCGGACGGAGGTGCGCTCGTCGGGGGTGGGTGGTGGCGGACGGCCCCTGGCGGGCGAGCGGACGGAGGTGCGCTCGTCGGGGGTGGGTGGCGGATGGCCCTGTCTGGCGGGCGAGCGGACGGAGGTGTGTGTGGCGCGCACGCAATCGCGCGCGGGCCGCTAGTCAGCAGGGGGGCGCCTTCTGCCTTGGGAGGGGGGAGGGGTGGCGGCAGCGGCGAGCTGGGGGGGGGGCGGCGAGTTTGCTTTTTGCCCCAGGCGGCTGAAGACTGCGCGACGCCACTGTTGTGAGGAGAGGCAGATGGACCCCAATTTGAGCAGTGACTTGTGATTCCCAACAAACAGGTCCTGGAGATGTTTTACCATACCTCTCCCATGGATAAGAGATGTTGGCTGAGGAGGCCCAATAAAGGAATCTTCCAGATCATGAGGGAACTGTTGAAGGGAAGGAATGAATAGAGTAGGGAAAAGTATAAAGGGGGAAACTGAGAATACAAAGGGGATATTAGTAGAGAGGGCCATCTTTCCTTAGAGGACTAGAAAGGGAGCCAAACCTGGTGACGAAGGAAATCCCAATGAGGATACTGGCCAGTGTACTACAGACACAACTCTAGAAGGAACAGCTTGAGAGGGAAACTGGGTAGAACCGCCAAAAGAGGATCCTTGAACTGGATCTCCCATGAGGTTTTGTACACATACCTTCAGGAGTAGCATACCTCATGGGAAATAGATCCAATATCTCCAAGCCTTCATACTGGAGAGAACAAGGCCGCTTGGAGCACCTCTCCCACTAAAGGGGTTGAAGTGCCCTACCCTCCTCCAGCAAAAGCAGGAGAGAGGAAGGCGAAGAAGTTGGTAGCAGGTGAGAAAATTGGAGAAAGCTTTAAAGACTTTATAAAGTCCAAGCAAGTTCCTAGAGCCACTCCTTTGTTGTCCAGTCACATAGTAGAGTCCGACCCTTTGGACCCCCATGGACCCACACCTATCAGGTCCATAGCCAGGATTCTAGATTTGGGGGGCGGGGGGCGAATGTTTTTCAGGAGGGGCAAAAAAAATTCAGGAGGGACAACAATGTCACACTCACATATACTGTACTTGCAGCTATTAATTTCCAGCTTATTTCCAGGTCCAAGTCAATTTACGATTAAAATAATACAGTAAAAACTAAAAGAAAAGCTCTACGTTTGAAACAATTAAACACGGTTCAAGATTAAAAATAATTTTTAAAACCTTTCATAGATAGAGTGGTTTCCTACAAGCTTAATATACAGCTTAAAAGCCTGCATTGATAGAAAAGTTTTTGCATGGAGTTGGAAGGGGGCCCATCATCTGGCCAAACTGGGGCACACACAGGTAACCCTGCTAGATAGAAGCAGCTGGATCGCTTGTTTTCAAAGCTGCGAGCCCCATATATGAAGCAGAATACATGACCTCCGCTCTGTCCCTCTCGTACCCCCGCCATCATCACCTCCTCCATGAATGTTTTGGGGTATCCCCTGTGCATGCTTACTCAGAAGCAAGTCCCGTTAAGACAGCAGGGCTTACTCACAGCGAGGACTGTCATAATAATCACCTCCACCAAGAGGTACCCCTCCTCCCCTTTACACCTCAGTTCCACTTTGCAGCCGCCCCTTCCCACGTGGAGTCCCCCCCGCGCAGACACAATACGGAGCCAACCACGTGTTTGAATGCAAAGGCCCATCGGCCACGTGTCCCCCCTTCCTTTCCTTCCTTCATCCATCCAGGCACTTCCTTCCGTCAGAGCGGACCTATCATGGCTCATCGAACTCCCAACGCGGTTTCCTTATTGGCTAAGACCTCTGGCCCCGCCTCCCCCTCCGGCGACGTATTCTTATTCGTTGGGGGCGGGCCGAGCCGCCCGTTGCTCGGATTCGGGAAAGTCCGACCGCCTTCGTGAGTGGGCGGGATCTAAAGCTGCGCGCCCTTCGATTGGCTGAGATGCCAGCGTGAGGCGGGAGGAAGAGTTAAGCTACCTCTCCGCCGCCCTCTTTTCGGCTCAGGCAGAGACGGGAGTGAGGCGCTCGGAGCGTGTGGTGGTGGCTCTTTGGGGGAAACGTTCGACATCCAGACCACAGTGCCGCCGCCATTATGGTCAAACTCGCCAAGGTGAGGCTCGCGGCCTGGTCGGAGATGGAAGGGCGGCGCTTCGCTTCAGCAGATGGAACGGTTTCTGACGGGGGGGGGAAGAGGACAAAGAGGGAACGCGGCGGTGGGGAGGGGGTAGCGCCTCGAGCGCGCGTGCGCGGCGGTTTCTAGGCCTCCCGCGATTAATCGCTGAGGCGAATATCGAACCTGCGGCGGTTTCAAGTATTTTCTCGTCCTTTATTATTGGCTGGAAGCCAAACCGGGAGGGGGGGGTGTCATTTTTTTTGACCAGGCGCCCACGCGCGCTTCACAACAGAACGTTGGGCGGTTTCCAGGAGCCCCCTCTCCTATTACCCTTCGTCGTTTTTTTTCCAAAAGGGCGTCGAGGGAAGGGGGAGGAAAGGGAGAGAGGCAGTGCGCGTGCGCACTGGGCCCGCTGTGGAGTTTCTAGGCGCCCCCTCAGCCTTCGCTCCGAACGCGGCCAAGCTGCCGCGCCTGCGCGAGATCAGTCGTTTTTTTTTCCCCTGGCCCAGGTCACGTGGCCATGGCCGTTCTAGCGGGAACCACGTGGAGAGGGCCAGGAAGGTCTCTCTTCTCCCACGTGGTCCTGCGCAGACCGCGGCGCCGGAGTGGTTGGCTTTTACTCCTTGATTCCTCCTCTTCCTTTTGTTTGGCGCGGAGAACCGTGGCTTCTTTGTGGAGTCGGGCCGCCCGCATGCGGGTTTTCGCCGGGCCTCGTAAGCCTCCGTTGGCCCTCCCGGGGCTGGTTTGATCTTCCTCTCCGGTAACCAAGCTTTTAGAAAGGGGGTTTCCTGTTCCTGCATAAAGACTGGAGATTCGGTCTGAAGGCAAGTCGTTTTCCCCTTGGTTACTAACACTGATCAAAGCAACGATCAGACCCTTGGGCTGCCTTGGCCAGGGTCATTTCCAGATTCAGGCCAAAGTCTTCTCTTAAGGGCCTGCTGCCCGGTTTTCCAAGAAAAGGGGTAGCAATTCAGTTTGACTCTTGGATCAAATGTTATTTTACTGATCCAACTGCCAATGGGTAAACAGGGCTGCTCGGAACAGCCTCGTGTTAAAAGGCAGAGGTTTAATGAAGTTAAGTGCCCTGTTTTCCTTCTAGTATGGAAGGCTGCCTTTTTATTCCTGCTAGCCTCCCATCTGCACCTGTGATTCACACATTTTTGGGTCTGAAGTGATAAACATTTTTTTTAACAAGGAGTGGTGATTCCTCTTGAACACCGGGGCAGCGTCTACAAACCTTTGTAGTGTCCATAATAAGATGCAGTCCAGTTAAAGCTGTGGCCTGTTCGTTTTAACTGAGCACATGTTTTGTGCCTTTTTCATTGGAAATCAGTGAGGTTTCCTGTTTCCTGCTGTTGAGTGGATTGGGATCTAGCAGAAGGGAAGCAATGCTTGTAAACCTAGGGTTAAAACTTACACTGAGATATCTCTTACACTAACCTGTGTAAGAAAGACATAAGATGTTATATAGCTTGCAGAGTGGTAGCTGTGGTAGCCTGCACATGTAGTTATAATAATCAGGCAAGAAATGAGATAAAAGTAAAAGCAAGAAAAGATTTAAAAACATTGAGGTACCTTAAAGACTAACCGTTAAATTTAAATGTGAGTTTTCATGAATCAGTTCCACTTTCTGAGACAGATTCGGTGTGCCCACTGTAAAGCCATGTGCTTTTGGGCAGACCCCATTAACATGTTTCCAATTAAGAGTGTTGCCTGATTGTGCCGCCGCCCCCCGTTTTTTCGTTCAGGACAAAGCTTCATTAAAAAAAAATCTTAATTGAGTTAAAAATGTTTTAATAAGATGGAGTTGGTAAAAATTTACTTCTAGATCTTTAGTTCTTACTATGAAAAGAAAGTTAGATTATTTTAGCTTTCAGAGATGAGGTAAAGAACAGGTGTGTATGTTTTTATTGTTGCCACATCTAAGGATTTTTCTATGCCAACTAATGCAGCACTGTTTCTACAAAATGCTTGAGACTTTAAAAAAAATGGAGGAATTTGTATGCACACAGTGCATGCTGGGATGTCCAAGCAATCTCAGAAACTTGCAACCCAATGCTAGATTTCCTTTGTTAATGGATGCTTTTTCTGCCCTAGAACGTGAAAAGTCAACCTAAACAGAAGAAAATGGCCCCTCCTCCTGCAAAGGAAGTGGATGACAGCGAGGAGGAAGAGTCTTCTGAGGAAGAGGAAGACAGCAGTGAGGAGGAGGAGGCAGAAGAGGTGAGGTTTTTTTGCACCCATTTGCACCTCGGTGCGCACGATTGCTGCTACAGGAAAGTTTGGCTATAGTATATGATATTTTTATTGGTGTAACATGGCATCTTTTAATTCATTTTTATTGTGTGGAATTAAATGAATCAGAAACACCTCAAGCATACAGGTGGAAAATTGGCTGCTAAAGAAAAGCTAGAAACATCCAAATTGGAATCTTGAAGATTGACATTTTTGTTTCAGGCTGGAAAATGAGTCACATTTCTGATGAAATAGCACATGAGCTGGAAAATTTAAAAAATGCCCCAATGAAATTGTACTTACATCTTTAATAAGTTTATGGTCCTAAAGTCTCATCCACTTTCTGGGTGACCATTTTAATCTTTTTGTGTAACTGTGCAAATGGTGTAACATTTCGAGGCAAATTACTCCAAATTAAGAAATCACTAGCTATCATTTGCACGGTGCTACACAACTCAATACATTATGGCTACAATCTGTTTCTCAACTTGGGGCAATTTGCCTCTAAAAATTACGCCATTTGGTCATAGAAGCATTATTTGGGCTTTTTACAAAGAAATGGGAAATTGGCACTTTCACTGTGAAGTAAGCTTTTCATTTCTTGTATACAATATGATATACTGAGACGCATCCCCTTAAAATCCTTTCAACCCAGAGTAATCTGTGACACAAAATTATTATTATCTCGCAGTGCGATCTTGCACATTGTTAATTCAGAAGGCGCTTGATGTCAGGTGAGTTGGCATGAATTAAAATTATATTTGCCATTTTCCTCCAGTAAGATTGATAGGTAGCATTATGTATTATAGATAACAATGTTTCTCTTCTTGCAGATGCTACCACAGAAGAAAGGAGTTACTCCAGCAAAAGCAGCAGCAGCAGCTGTTACTCCCAACAAAAAAGCAGCAACTCCTGGTAAGAAAGCAGTGGCCACCCCAGCTAAAAAAGTAGTTCCTACCCCCGCAAAGAAAGGAGCTGCTCCGCCTGCAAAAAAGACACCTGTCCCAGCCAAAGGAGCAAAAAATGGAAAGAATTTAAAGAAAGAAGAAAGTGAGGAGGAAGATAGTGAGGAAGAAGAGGAAGATAGTGAGGAGGAGGAAGGTAAGTTGGATGAGATATGCAGCACTTCTAATTAGCTAACATTCCTAGTTTTACTGGAGAAGGCGAGTAATTGGAAACAAAAATATTTCAGGCAGCTCTTTATTCCTGGGGTAAATAAATAGATTTCATGTCAGAAATTACTCTGGGTTGAAAGGATTTTTGCTGGAGAAACTCTGCTCATGGGACACCTGAATGAGGCTCCTTTCATGTCCCCAAGATGCGCCATACAATTACTAGGGTATCAAACACCGACCTTCCAGTCTTCACAGTCAACATCTTAACCACTAAGCCATTGCAGGGGTTAATGTGCAGGATGTACATCAGAGAGCTCTTAACTGGGGGGTTTTAGTTTGTAGAAAAGTGACTTGGGAGCTTTTTTAGAGTAAGTAGTGCCCATTTTTACATCTTTGGATCAGCTGCAGTGTGGGGGATCTTGATGCATTTTTCACTAGTTGCAGCTTTTGGGGAAAGGGTATCCTGCTAGATTCATGTGGTACTTACTGATAATTATATGCCAACTCAAGAATGAGGGCTTTACACTCTATGTCTTGCAAGACATAACCATCTTAATACATTCCTTCAGTATCTGCTTGTTAGTGAATAATGGTGCATTGCTTGCTACAGATGAGTCTGAAGAGGAGCCTCCCATACCACAGAAAAAGGCTGTCAAAAAGCCTGTGACCCCTTTGGCTGCTGTATCGAGCAAACAGAAGAAAGAGGAGGATGAAGAGGATGAGGACGATGAAGAGGATGAAGAAGAGGAGGATGGTAAGTTGATTGGGGGAGGAGACTGATAGTACAGGGTTGACAAAGCAGAAGAGCTTCCACAACTGCAGAATTGTTGAGCTGATAGATTGGGTTCTTTAGGGATCACATGTTTTAAACAGCCTCGTGGATGTTTGGGGAGCAGGAGACTGTCCAGTTGAGTGTGGAAAAAATTGAGGGCCACGATGTAAACAAAAAACGAGGGATACCTGGAAACTAGCACAGATGATGAGTTTTGGGACTTAATACTGATCTTTTGATGTCACCAGTGTGAACTGATGTGCTGAGCCTTGTATTCCAAAGAACCTAGTAATTGCAGTGCTTGGCCATCCTAAGCAGGGCTTCTGTCCCACTGAGAGCCACTCTGGGGCTGTGGGCAAGATGTAAAATTATTGTCTCCTTATGGTTTCAGAGTCAGAAGATGAACCCATGGATACCACTCCAGTGAAAGGAAAGAAAGCTGTTGTTGTGAAGCCTGCAGCAAAAAAAGCCACACCAGCGAAGATTGCCAAGGAAGAATCTGAAGATGAGGAAGATGAAGATGACGAGGAGGAGGAGGACGAAGAGGATGAAGATGAGGAGGACGAAGATGAAGGTGATTTGAATGGGGACACTTTACTCAGTGTCAAATGGTTATGGAGAGGGGAGGGGGGAACCTCGTCTTTGCTTTTTGTTGTAAAGCTGGAAATGATGATTCCTCCTCGCTGAACTGATGTGAGCATATCACATATGAGCACAACTCAAGATAGTCAAGTCCTGATCATCCAGCTGTCTGTCCTGATGGCTTCCATGATTCCCCCTGTGCAGGTTTTTTCATGCTTGTTTTTCTGCTTTTATCTCTTTTCTGCTTCAGAAACTGCTGAAGGAGCGGCAGGGAAGCGGAAGAAGGAAATGGCAAAACAAAAAGGTGCCCCAGATGCTAAGAAAAAGAAAACTGAAGGTGAATGGCCTGAGATACAACCCACACTTTGTGATTGTGATTTTCGAGTGTCAAACTGGGTGGCGGGTTTCTTGTCAGTAGATTGTCTCCCTCCTTGTACCTGTGCTTCACATAATTCCTAAAAGCATCAAAGGAGAAGTGTCAGTCTCTAGCTTTCCATCAACTCTGTACTGTACAATGAATGGTAAATGCCAGTATGGAGTTCTGGAATTAGGTGCTGGTTTGAGTAGAAGTAACAGCAAACAAGTTGTTTCAGATTGTCATTTAATGCTGAATTGGTTATTGAATGCATACTTCCATCAAGCGTTAGAGAATTTGACAGAAGCTTGTCAGTTTGATGCAGCCTTTCCTTCAGTATTTCCTTTGGGATGCAGACATAACCTCTTAACCTCCCACTAACCTTTTAGATGCTGCCTTCTCCCTCTTCATGGGCAATCTAAATTCAAGCAAAGACTTTGAAGAACTGAAGGCTGCGATCAGGGATTTCTTTTCCAAAAAGGATCTCCAAGTACAAGAAGTCAGAATTGGCAGTTCAAAGTAAGTACTGTTGGCTTAGATGGCTATAATGTGAAGTTTGCACAGCTTTAGACAAACTTAAACTTTCTTAGTGGCTATGCTTGTGTATTATTATTTTGTCCCACTGAAGCAGGGATTCCCAACCTAAGGCCAGTGGTGTCATTTCATGTGCCCCCCCTCCAAGGGCATTCGAGGGACAAAATGGCTGCCCCCTCTTTCAGGCAGGGCAAAATGGCGGTCCAGCCCTCGAAGCTGACTGAGAGAGCATGACCCAGCCACCGCCTTGAAAAGGTCGGGAACCCCTGCGCTAAAGCATGTCTAGAACAGGCTAGAGGGTAGTCCTTTAGCACAGTTTGAGGGGAAATATTGCTTAGCAAGGGTTCAAGTATCAACATCAGATAATTAAATGAGAGATTAAGAGGCTTTTTGAGAGATCTGATCATGAATTTTGTACAGTTGAAAAGGTAAAGAAAATGCTGTTGTACTCGGAATCATTGTTACAGCTGTTGGAAGAAACTGATCATTAGTTAGATAAAAAAACTTTAATTCTCTAAACATTTCAGAGTGTCGGACCCCTTGTACTATATTAGTTTTTAATGGGTTTTTAGTGCATTTTATGATTGGAATTTTTATATGTTATTTTTTACTGCTGTATATTACTTGATTGTGAGCTGCCCTGAGTCAGGTTTCCTAAGTGGGCGGCATATAAATATGAAAATTAAGTTGTATAGTTCACTCCATGAAACGCTTGACGGTATTAGAGGCAGGTCTTGTGATTAAATTGTGATATTGTAGTTCAGAAAACGCTATGGCTAAAACCTGTTGCCTAAACAAAACATTGGTGTACACTTGTCCGAAGCTGAAAATAATTAATTTAAACTAATTGAAAGCTTTCTATCCAACCTTTTTAAGGTTCAAAAGCTCTCTGTCTCTCCATTTTGCCTTTGTGAATGCCATGGAATCCTCAAGACTGGGGTGGGGAGCATTTTAAGAATCAGATATCGCCACTGGATCCCTGGCAGCAGTCCTGTTGTTGTTTTTTTACTATTGAGGACTCCAACCCTTACACAAGGATCCCAAAGGCAGTGTCAGTAAACCTGAAAAAAAGGCGGGGTGGATATGAAGCTTTCATTTTAAACTAATTTTTTCGGGCTCTGGTTTGCACTAACACAACCTGGTACAACAGGATGTTGCCTTACATTGTTTAGAGAAGCAAACTATTCTTTGTCAGATGTTTCATCTGGATACTGATGAGTAACAAAAGAAATGCTGTCATACGTTATGTAGTTGAAGCCCCAGAAAATCTACTTGCCTCTTAAATGTGTCTTGCCTTTATCTGTTCCCCCTTAAGATTGTACCTGTCCATGGTTTCACTTCCGTTCAATTTCCTAGTTTTCATTGGTCTCGTCTCGTGACTAGGTTTTATGCCTGGCTTATTTGAGATTGAGGTTGAATGTTAAAAATAGTTCTCCCTTTGTGCTGCAGAAAATTTGGTTACGTAGATTTCTCCACTGAAGCTGACCTGGATAAAGCACTGAAGTTAAATGGGAAAAAATTTATGGGGATGGAAATGAAACTGGAAAAGGCAAAGAGCAGAGAGAGCATTCAAGAGAATAAGAAAGGTGAGTAAACAAGACCTTGCATGTTTTCAGATTTCCTGGCCAAGTTTCTGGTTTCTGGCCAAGAAGTGGCATAATACAGGCCTAGGAAGCTGCTCTGTAATTAGCCAAACCAGTGACCTGTATAGTTAGTGCCCTGTTGTATCCTCTGGGAAGGAGAAGGCCCTTCAGGGTTTTGCCTAAGGGTGCCAGAGGTTAATGTTGGGACTTTTTATATGTGTCAGTAGAGAATCTGTAACTCAGCACTGCATCCTTGCCTGGTTTCCCTGTTCCAGAGAGAGATTCAAGAACCATATTTGTCAAGAATCTTCCGTACAGTGTAACCCAAGAGGAGCTGAAAGAAGAATTTGAAAATGCCATGGAAGTCAGGCTGGTGTCGAGGGATGGGAGTAGCAAAGGGTATGTCGTTACATGAAGAGTTGTATTGCTGTCATTTGCAAAAGCCGTTTTGTGTAATACAGTAATACCTCGGATAACACTAAAATCGCATAACGTTAAGTAATCTGGGGAGGAGAATTGGATTGAATAACGTTAAGGTCCTATGGGATGGATCGGATAACAACCGCTAAAGCCTGTGCGGTTACAATGTATCTATGGAGCGTTAACGTTATCCGATCCATCCCATAGGATTTTAGCATAACACTAAAAATCGGGTAGCACCAAGACTTGTGGAACCAAGTCTTAGCGTTATCCGAGGTATTACTGTACTTTATTTCAAAATGTACTGTTTTATGTTACTCTGATCAAGAAATCCTAATGTCCTAAGAGAGTGATAGCGAACCTTGGCACTCCGGGTGTTCTTGGGCTTCAAGGGGTTGAAATCCAAGAACACCCGGAGTGCCAAGGTTCACCATCACTGTTCTAAGAGATGCAGGGTGTGTAACTTGCACGTGCCCTCCACCACAATAAAATGAATTTGTTACAAAGGGCCTTTTGATTTGTTTCTGTTTGTGAGAAGGTTACAAGCTCCTTTCTTAAGGATAAATCTTTATTGGGATATTTGGAACAAACTTGTGATCATTTCTTCACTCGTCTCCCTTACCAGCATAGCCTACATTGAATTCAAGACTGAGGAGGATGCCGAGAAGGCATTGGAGGAGAAGCAAGGGATGGAGATCGGTGGACGTGCCATCGTGCTTGACTACACTGGTGAAAAGAGCCAACAGGATGGCAGAAAGGGCGGCAAAGGAGGACAGGCAGGTAAATAACCATCCATACATCTTCGTTAACTTTTCTTTCTATTGCGTTTGGTGCAAAGATTTCAAGCCCTCCTTGTAAAGAAATTTTTCCTGCTGTTGTGGGCTGCAAAATAACAAGACAGGCAATGATGCTTTGTCTTCCTTGCCAAAATGAAAGATGCTGCGGAGGAGAGAAATTAATATCCTCTGCAGCCCCCATTTTCTTCCTTTTAAACATGGGCGTTCCCTGTAAAAATGGATGTGCAAATAATATATTCCTGAGACAAAAACGAACTTGTGGTCCTTGAGCCAGAAACATTTTCTGCATCCTTTTGTGCAGGTGGAGAGTCAAAGACCCTTGTTGTGAACAACCTCTCCTATGATGCCACAGAGGACTCTCTTCAGGAAGTGTTTGAAAAGGCTTCCGCCATCAGGATTCCACAGAACAACCAGGGAAGGCCCAAAGGGTACGTTTGGCCCAAAGGCTTGGGAGCTGTACGCTGAAGGGTGGGGTAGGGTGGAAACAAACCAGCTTGTGCTACTAGGCCAGTGATGGCGAACCTTTGGCACTCCAGGTGTTCTTGGGCTTCTGGGAATTGAAGTCCAAGAACACCTGGAGTGCCAAAGGTTCGCCATCACTGGCCTAGGCTCTGCCTTGCCTTGCAACCTGCTGACCTGTGGTTCCCCCTCCCCCTTTATACAGCTATGCATTTGTAGAGTTCTCCTCAGTAGAGGATGCAAAAGAAGCAATGAATTCGTGCAACAACGCAGAGATTGAAGGCCGAACCATCAGACTAGAATTCAGCAATCAAGGGGGACCAAACCGGAGCTCAAATGCCAGAGGAAGCTTTGGTCGTACGTAGCAGTTTAATGTCCTGGCTAAAACATTGGGAGGATTTGGGTCACGTCGTGTGCAGGGTAAAAACGAGATGTTTTGGTTTTCCCTTTCTCCAGAGCAAAGCAAAACCCTGTTTGTCCGAGGGCTGTCAGAGGAGACAACAGAAGAGACGCTGCGAGAGTCCTTTGATGGCTCTGTTGGTGCCAGGATTGTCACAGACAGAGACACCGGCTCTTCCAAAGGGTATGGGGTTGTTTGCCTCCCAATTCAAACTTCCTCCGCCCCACCTTCTCCATGAGCTCCTTCCTGCTTTTAAGTCCAGTAGCAGGCTATGGATTTGCATGAGAAGAAGAGTAAAGCCTCGGCACTGACAGTGGGAGCTCCTCCTTTAGATGAGCAACTTGCCTTTGCTGTGGAATAATTGTTGCAGGTTCTTCCCCTGCCTTTGCAGCCCATAGGCTGCGTTGAACTCTGTAGAAAGCTACAGCCAAGCAGAACATAGTCGCCGTCTTCACAAATCTTTATTATGAGCTGTTGGGAGCTTAGTGATAGTTGTGCATGAAACTAAAAGGTCTTTGGGTGTTGTCCCTGAGCAGAATGAAGAGGCGTATCTGTATCGAATCCCACCATTCAGACTGGAAGCATGTTCTGGCAGCACCATTACCACACTGCCAAATGGCTTTTGAATGCAGTCTAAATTTGTGTTTTTTAAAACTGATCTTGGGATCTGGCAAAGATACTTGTGTCCATTTCTCAGACTGGAAACTATGCCTTCCTTAATAGTTTCTTCATCTTTCAAGGCCCGTTCAGTATAATCCCCCCCCCCCAGGACTGCAGTGACTTAGTGCCATGATGCTGAACCTTGGCACTCCAAATGTTCTTGGACTTCAATTTCCAGAAGCCCCCATGAATCCACATGAATGGGTTTGCTGCAATTCATCCGGCCTGCACCACCCTCGTCACTCCTGGAAGCAGAAGTAAAATGCGTCAGTACAGTTAAGACTTCTGGGTTAACCCTCTGTACGGGCGCATTTTAATTCTGCTTCCAGGCACGGGCCGGATGAATTGCAGCAAACCCATTCGTGTGGATTCTCGGAGGCTTGGGCTTCTGGCAATTGAAATCCAAGAACATCTGGAGTGCTAAGGTTCACCATCATGGACGTAGTGGTTAAGATGCTGAACTTGACAACTGGAAGGTCAGCAGTTAAAGACCCCGAGTGCTGTGCAACGATGAGCTCCCGTTGTCTGTCCCTGCTCCTACCAGCCTAGCAGTTCAAAAGCAAGAAATTGCAAATTGATAAGTAGGTACATCTTCAGCGGAAAAGGTCACAGTGTTCTGTGCACCTCATGTCTAGTCATGCCTGCCACATGGCCTCAGAAATGTCTGCAGACAGACAGTGCTAGCTCTTTGGCTGAAAACGGAGGTGAGCACTGACTCCTACAGTTGGACACAACGGGCTTTCAAGCAAGGGTGACCTCAGTATATTTCCAGACTATAAAGATTATTGACTCAGCAATGAAAGATTGTGGTGCCCCGCCAGAAACCCAGTTCTCACACATAAAGAACTGTAAGATCAGCCGGGGAGCGGGGAGCAGATCTCAATAATTGCCTTTCCTTAAAAAAGGAGGTGATCTATTCTAGAACGTATGTTGCCCGTCTCTTATTAATGCAAAATACCTCTTTATCTTCTAGCTTTGGCTTCGTGGATTTCAATTCTGCAGAAGATGCAAAAGCCGCAAAAGAAGCCATGGAAGATGGCGAAATTGATGGAAACAAAGTGACTCTTGACTTTGCCAAGCCCAAAGGCGATGGTCCCCGTGGCGGTGGTGGATTTGGTCGTGGAGGCAGAGGCGGCCGGGGTGGCAGAGGGGGCTTCGGCAGAGGAGGCGGCAGAGGGTTTGGAGGTAAATATACGATGGTGGGCTTCCTGGTTGAGTTGGTAGACCCATATCATCCTTTCTTACTCAGATAAGGTGAGCTGGGCTGTCCTGGTTTTAAACTACATTTCCCTTCTTACAGGCAGAGGTGGCGGCTTCAGAGGCGGGAGAGGAGGAGGAGGTGACCACAAACCCCAAGGAAAGAAGATAAAATTTGATGACTGAGTGGCTTGTTTTCTTTGTACCTGAAAGGACTCTGGCGTTTTTAATTCTGTTACCGCAAAATGACAGAGCCTTCTGAGGACATTCCAAAACACATTGCAGTCCCCTGAGACTTAACTTGGAAAAAAAAACCCTTTCAGTGAAGAAAGAGCCATTTTACTCGCTGGCCACACATTTGAACTTTTTTAAAAGCAACAAGAAATGTGGGAATTGACCCCATGTCAGTGCTTTGTCCTGAATTTATAACGTTTTACCCAGTGTACAAAAAATTAACTTCCTTATATGTTTCTGTAGGTTTTTTTTCCTTGCTGTAAAAAAATGCAAAATGTTTTTATCATTTGTGTTTTGGCATACTGTCTTGGACAGATTAAAAGGTCGAAAAGGATTTTCGTATTCTATGATAGAAATCAACCATTTGGTCAAAATATAAAGTCTCGTGTGCCAATCCAGATCAGTAGAAATAATCCATAACATCATTTCAGGTCACACCAAGTATTTATTCCCTGGCTTCCTCGCTGAACCTCTTTTAAAGACAGAATAATAATCTTTTCAAAAAAATTTAGGGAAATCAAGGAAACGTTTAAAGCAAAAATGACCATTTTAAGGGACAAAAATGGCAAGGATTTAGCAGATGCAGAAGAGATTAAGAAAAGATGGCAAGAGTACACAGAGGAACGCTACAAAAAGGACCTCAACACCCCTGATAATAACAATGATGAGAACAATGCCAAAGAATGTTCAAATTATCAAACAATTGTGCTCATCCCACATACTACCACGGTGATGTTCAAGATAATACAGGATAGACTGCAGCAGCAGATGGAGAGAGAATTACCAGAAGTGCAGGCTGGATTCCGAAGAAGCAGCGAACTAGAGACCACATTGCCAACATGTGTTGGATATTGGAGAAAAAAAAGGAATATCAGAAACAAGTCTACTTCTGTTTCATTGACTGGACCAAGGTCTTTGACTGTGTGGACCACAACAAAATGTGGCAAGTAACTTAAAGAGATGGGAATACCAGGACACCTTATATGCCTCATGAGAAACCTGTACATGAATCAAGAAGCAACAGTCAGGGCAGAATACGGAATGACAGAGTGAATAGGAATAGGAAAAAGTAAGACAAGGCTGTAATTTATCACCCTGCTTATTCAACTTATACACAGCACATAATGTGCAATGCAGGGGTGGAGGAATCACAGTTTGGAATCAAAATTTCTGGGAGAAACAACTTGAGATATGCAGATGATATCACCTTAATGGCAGAAGGTGAGGAGGACTTAAAGAAGCTCCTGATTAGGTTGAAAGAAGAAGGTGCAAAAGCTGGCTTGAGACTCAATATCAAGAAAACCAAGATCATGGCAACAGGCCCTATCAGTCCCTGGAAAATAGATGGGGAAAATAGACAGATTTTACTTTCTTAGGATCAAAGTTCACTGCAGATGGGGATTTCAGCCATGAAATAAAAAGGCAACTGATTCTTGGGAGGCAAGCGATGAGAAACCTGGGGAACATAGTGAAAAGCAGAGACATCACATTGCAAACAAAAATTCGTATAGTCAAAGCAATGGTACTCTCTATGGCAATGTATGGTGGTGAGAGCTGGACCATTAGGAAAGCTGAGCGCATAATAATAGATGCCTTTGAGATGTGGTGTTGGAGAAGAGTTTTGAGAGTTCCCTTGACAGTGAGAAGAAATCAACCCTGACTGCTCCTTAGAAGGTCAAATAATAAACATGAAGCTAAAGTACTTTGGACATCAAATGAGAAGAGAGGATTTGCTTGAGAAAGCCTTGATGCTGGGAAAGGTGGAGGGCAAAAGAAGAAGGGGCAGCAGAGAACGAGACAACGAGGAGACCAAATAGGTCAATCTTAGAAGAAGGGGCAGCAGAGAACGAGACAACGAGGAGACCAAATAGGTCAATCTTAGAAGAAATCAACCCTGACTGCTCCTTAGAAGGTCAAATAATAAACATGAAGCTAAAGTACTTTGAACATCAAATGAGAAGAGAGGATTCACTTGAGAAAGCGATGCTGGGAAAGGTGGAGGGCAAAAGAGGGGGGGGGCAAAACAGGTGGCTAGATGGTATTGTTGATGTAATGGGCACAGAGCTGGGTGGGCTGAGGAAGATTGTGGAGGACAGAAGTGCCTGGCAGACAATGATCCATAGGGTCGCAAAGGGGTCAGAATCGACTGACTGGACAAGAACAAAAATAATATTGTGTCAGAAATTCTTGGTTGAGAGGATTTTTGCTGGAGAAACTCCAATCAGGGCACCCAAAGGAAGCTCATTTCACGTCCCCAAGATCTTTTCCCATGGAAGTGGTCCCTATTTATCTACTTCTAGTTTCTTGCTTTCAATCTGTCAGGTTGACGAGCTGGGACAGACAGGTACTCATTCCATCATGCAGTACTCGGGGTATTTTAAAACCATTTAAGCTGGTGATTGTTACCATGTTTGTTGGTACCACCTTGTTAACCTATAATGTATTTTTTTGGGGGGGAGGGAGAGCCTGAATTGTGAGTCTTCTACCATTCATTTCCCAATTTTACTATTGTTCAAAAATAGGTATGACTACAAACTTTTACATTTTTGTCCTTTCATTTACCTTTATTTTGAACTAAAAGTCCCAAGTAAGGAAGTCATCCCTTACTAGAGTTGCTCCATCCTCTCTTGGTTTTCATTTTTCCATTCTGCAGTATCTTTTGAGATGTTCCCAGACGGTCTACACAGTGTTGTGAGTGTAATAGGACATGTGCTTTCCCATAGTTTGCAGGATTATTTCTTTATGCAGTGACTCGCCACAAGTCCAGGATCAATGAGCAAATGAAGAGTTGAGACACAGGAAGCTCCTTGTAATAGCGTCCATGACATAAACTGCATTTGCCTGATCACAGCAAGATAAATTCACCATAAGTGAGTGGACAGTTAATCCTAAATCTGTCACCTAAAAATCAGTGTTCAAGATTCTTGAAATGACCCCATTCCCTTTAGGTTTTCTAATACAGTACTGTACAGGTCTTCCTTGGTCAAAAAGCCAGTTGTATCTGACTCTGGGGTATGGTGTTCTCCGTTTACAGTCAAAAGAGCCGTCACTATAGCCGTGGTTTCTATTTGGCCTTTCAGTTTTCAGCAAGTGGCCATTTGTAGGACATTAACTATGGTAAGTTGTTGCCCAGGGTGCAGCAGAAGTACATTACTTCTATGGGTGGCTTGCTGGTTTCTGTTGTTACAAAGCATGCATATAATTTCTCGTGCATCTAAAGTTTATATTTCCGCACCAAGCTACATTTTTAGATGCAATTGCTGTGGGCTACTGCTGAAATAGATAATTTAAATCAAGATCCATCTTGATGGTTCCAAATGCACAGTTCCTGAAGTTTGGTACCAAGAGTGACATATCTGTCCCAGGGTTTTCCTGCAGTGCAGGATTAGCCCCAGGGAAGCATGAATCTGTGAGGTTCATACATTCAACAGTGAGACTTGGTGCATTGTTTTTACTAGCAAGGAGGTGGAGCAGCACTTGTGCTTCTTTCCTTGGACAAGCAAAACGGTGGCCTTTGGGCCCTGCATGTGAGCGAGTCACGGAGCTAGAAATCCCAGGTGGGTCTCCTAGGAATGACACCAAGGAGCAGAATCTTTACTCCAGCAGGCAGCTGCTGTTCCCTATTTTCATCACAGACTCTTGAGTGAAGAATGGGCTGTGTTGAGCAGGAACTGGAACCCTGATCTCCAATCCAGGATTATCCATTCCACCAGGCTGGTTTTCTAAACTGAACTAAGCTTTCAAAAGCTGAGGCTGGGCATGAAGCTGATGAAATGATCTATCTCAGTAGGTAGAGTAGTGTTGCAGGGTGCGTTATGCAAAGACTTGCTGGGAAAGATGAAAGCAACTGGAAGAGAGTAAAGCCAAACCAGAGATGGGTTGACTCAATAAAAGAAGCCACAGCCTTGGGTTTGCACTAACGTAGCAAGAATATCAGAAACAAGTTACTTGTGTTTCATTGACTACACTAAGGCCTTTGTGTGGACCACAACAAAATGATGCAAGTAATGAAAGAGATGGGAATACCAGGACACCTTATATGCCTCATGAGAAACCTGTACATGAATCAAGAAGCAACAGTTAGGACAGAATACGGAAGGACAGTAGTTTGGAATAGGAAAAGAAGTAAGAAGGCATTTTGTCACCCTGCTTATTCAACTTATACACAGAGCACATAATGTGCAATGCAGGGATGGAGGAATCACAAGTTGGGATCAAAATTGCTGGGAGAAACATCAACAATTTGAGATATGCAGATGATACCACCCTAATGGCAGAAAGTGAGGAAGACCTAAAGAAGCTCCTGATTAGGTTGAAAGAAGAGGGTGAAAAAGCTGGCTTGAGACTCAATATCAAGAAAACCAAGATCATGGCGACAGGCCCTCTCAGCCCCTAGAAAATAGATGGGGAAGAAGTAGAAGCAGTGACAGATTTTACTTTCTTAGGATCCAAGGTCACTGCAGATGGTGATTACAGCCATGAAATAAAAAGGCGACTGATTCTTGGGAGGCAAGTGATTAGAAACCTGGTCAAATAGTAAAGATGAAGCTAAAGTACTTTGGACATCAAGTGAGAAGAGAGGCTTCGCTTGTGCGACTGAACAACAAAAAAGCAAAGCTGTGGATGACTTGAGAGAACCCCGGGTTTTATACCGTCATCCTAAATGGTAAGCAAGTGGAAACACATAACTTCTAAATTGGATTCTCAATCTTTTAAAGCTGTGAGCCAAGCCAGACCATGCCCCCTCGGACAGCTGAGTGGGCTGGCCTGGTGGCTCCCCTTGCCTTAAATGCCATAAACACATCCGCTTGCAGCAGTGGTGACACGAGCCACATGAAATGGTGCTGTGGGCCAGGTCTGCCCCATGGGCCATAGGTTGAGAACTTCTGTTCTAAATGAACATAGGCAGAAAGGCTCTAAAATGGGAGTTCTCAACCTTTTAAAGCCAGGGGTCATTGGGTCACACTCCTTCGGACATCTTTGGAGGCCCTTCCACCACATGGCACTTCCTAGTGTGGTGGGGGCTCCACATGAAATGGTTGGAGAGCAAGGGGTCCAGCCCTAGGCCCCTCCAGTATGGGGCGCCTCAGGGCTCGGTGTTCTCGCCTCTCCTATTTAACATCTACATGAAGCCTCTGGGTGAGACAATCCATTCCCACCGGGTGAGGTATCAATATGCAGATGATAATCAGTTGTACATCTTGGCCCGTGGAGATCCAAGCGATGCAGTCGGAGTCCTTTCCAGGTGCCTGGAGGCTGTGAGGGTCTGGATTTGGGACAACGGGCTACAACTGAATCCTGGCAAGACAGAGTGGCTGTGGGTCAGGGGCCCTGCGTTATCTCGGGAGCTACCATCTTTCATTCTGGATGGGGCTATTTTGCCCCAAACAGACCCGGTGCATAATCTGGGGGTCCTCCTGGACTCGCAACTCCTGCTCGAGGAACAGGTGGCAGTCATGGCCGGGAGGGCTTTTGCACAGCTTCAGTTACGCCCGCTCTTAGAACCGTGCTCATGATGATACAAGCTCTGGTCACCTCCAGACTTGACTATTGTAATGCCCTCTACATGGGGCTGCCGTTGATGACCATTCAGAGGCTGCAACTGGTCCAAAATGTGGCTGCCCAGTTGGTGATGGGATGCAGGCATTATGCACGTGCCTCACCACTGCTTAGGGAGCTGTACTGGCTGCCAGTGTGTCTCTGGGTGCAATTAAAGATGCTGGTTATTACCCTTAAAGCCCTACATGGTAGTGAGCCAGGATACCTAAGAGACCGCATCGTCCCAAGGACATCTGCCTGTCCCACTAAAGCAGACCGGAGAGGCTCTCTGGTTGTGCCATCAGCTAGAGAGGCTCATCTCTCTAGCACTAGAAGGAGGGCCTTCTCTGTGTCTGCTCCGGCCCTGTGGAACCTCCTGCCAACTGAGCTGCGCCTCCAGGCAGAGCTGCTGCCCTTTAGGAAGGGTGTAAAAACCTGGCTGGCAGGTCAGGTCTGGGGTACTGGAGGCACAACGACCTCAGCCTGCTGGGTTGTTTGACCTCCTCTCCTGCTCCCTTAAGTTCTGAAGTTTTTAAATCATACAAAGTTTTAGTCATAGTTTTAATTGGTTTTAACTGTGGGTTTTGAGAACTTTTAGAATTTTAGCCTGTACTGTTTTGATGTCTTTTAGGATGTGTTAAACTGCCCTGGGTCGCCGTCAGCAAGGAGGGCGGTATAGAAATTTAAATAAATAAATAAAAACATGTCTGTAATTTTCACTCCTTGTCTGAAGAAGTGGACTTGATCCACGAAAGCTAACAATAAAAATATAGCAGTCTTTAAAGTGCTACAGTGTTTTTTTTGTTTGTTTGTTTTCTGATATGCATGAAAATCAGAGACTACTTTGGGCAGAAATGAAATGTCCATGTGTAGTACCACCTTCTTAGTGAATGACCCTTATGTGCCTCAGGCCCAATGGTAAAGGTCAGCCTTGCTCACAAGCCAGCCGGGTCTGGCTCTAGGGTTCGGTGTTCATCTCCTTTAACAGCCAAAGAGCCAGTGCTGTTTGCATCTGCAAACGTTTCCACGGTCCTGTGGCAGGCATAACTAGACATCAGAGTTCACATAATGCTGTTACCTTTCCAACTGAAGTGTTATATTCACTAAGCCACCGCATTCCATGGCTAAAGCAGGACTGAAATCCAGGCTGCCTAAATCCCTTGTTCAGCCATTTTGGAAGGTGTTTCCTCAAAGCCTCTGGAGCCAAAGGTACAGGACATGATGATGATGATGAGGCCTTCAGGTGACCATAAGATGGCAGCAGTGCACAAAAGAATTTATAAATGGAGGTAGTGTCTCCACTCAGCTGGACCACTTTGGGCATAGATTTTCTCAAATCCAGGGGTTTGGTAGTTAAGACACTGAACTTCACGACTGGATGGGAGGCCAGCAGTTCAAGACCTGAGTACTGCATGATGGAGTGATCGCCTGTCTCTGTCCCAGCTCCTGGAACCCTAGTAGTTTGAAAGCAAGAAATTGCAAGTCGCTAAACAAGTACCACGTCAGTGGGAAGGTAAAGAGTGTTCTGTGCACTCCAGGATCTAGTCATGCCTGCCAAGTATCCACAGAAATTCCTGCAGATGCAGACAGCACTGGCTCTTTGGCTATAAACGGAGATGAGCACTGAACTCTAGAGTCAGATACAACTGGCTTTCAAGCAAGGGTGACCTTTACCTTTCTCCAGCCATTCCTGTACCAGTATATAGTTCCCAAGAGTCAAAGGCTGAAATCGGGTCAGTGACCTCATGGCCAAGGTGAAATTTGAAGAGCAGCCACCCTCACGCCCACAAGACTGCCCAGTCTTATAAGGTAGGCCAGTAGTCTGTCCCATAGCACAGTTGGAAAGGCTTCGCCATCTGAGTTTGCGGGTTGCCAAAGAACACCCAGTGAGTGCAGAGCAGAAACGGGGGTTTGGGTTGGGGAGTTCCCAGGACTGTATATCGAGTATTACGTTACAAGTACTTGATGGGGCACTTACAGCCTGAGATATTTGACCAAGGCTGGCAGAGGCTCTTTGAGGAACACCTTACATTTGTATTTATTTATTATAATTCAGCAGTGAATTATTTTGCTGCCTAACCTGTTCATAGGATAAAATGAGAAGACAGCCTGCCAATTTACATTCGGGTGATAAACCAGGGTGTGTGTGTGTTCCAACTTGGGATCTTCCAAATCTACCCGGACTGGCCGAAACATGAAGGAAAATAAACAAGAAGTCATTTCTGATTTAAGACAAGTATATGAACAAAAGTTTGTATAGTCAAAGCAATGGTATTTCCGATGGCAATGTATGGTTGTGAGAGCTGGACCATAAGGAAAGCTAGCGCAGAAGAATAGATGCCTTTGAGATGTGGTGTTGGAGGAGAGTTTTGAGAGTCCCCTTGACAGTGAGAAGAAATCAACCCTGACTGCTCCTTAGAAGGTCAAATAATAAACATGAAGCTAAAGTACTTTGGACATCAAATGAGAAGAGAGGATTTGCTTGAGAAAGCCTTGATGCTGGGAAAGGTGGAGGGCAAAAGAAGAAGGGGCAGCAGAGAACGAGATGGCTAAATGGTATTGTTGATGCAATGGGCACAAAGCTGGGCAGGCTGAGGAGGATGGTGGAAGAAGGGGGTGCCTGGAGGGCAATGGTCCATGGGGTCACAAAAGGTCAGAATTGACTGTGTGACTGAACAACAACAAAACTATGAATGAATGGCCTCCAAAATGTTCTGTCCCCAGCAGCCTGTTACTAAAAAAGGCTGTGGTTTCATTTAGGGAGTCACTCCATCTTACATTTGGTCTTCCTCCTTTTCTTCTTTTCCTGCCTTCAGTTTTTCCTTGCATTGCTAACTTTTCCACAGGGACTTGTATCCTGAAGTGAAAGGTGGCCTCAGTTTTGTTAGTTTTGCCTCTGGTGAGATTCTATTTGCAAATAGGATCCCCTTGTATCTGCAAAGCTCACCTTGTGCATCACATTTCAAATGAATATTTTCCCCTGACAACTTTCTTCTCTGCCCTGCTTTCATGAGGAGCACACTAGTGTAGAAGGTCTTAGCCGCGGTTTCCCACAGATACATTTTTACACTTGAGGATGTTTTATAGTTTTGTCACAACTGCCCTTCATCCCCACCTTATGTTACCAGTGCCAAACATGGAGACTTACAACAAAGCATAAGCAAACGTTGGTCACCACAGAAATAAGATGTCTGAGGAAGGCTGCTAGAGAGATAGCATCAGAGAAATATTACAAGAACACCAAATAGTGCCAGTGGAGGCCACTAGAAATGCCAAAGCAAGAACCTTGTATCTCCCTCAATACTCAATGGGGTGAAAGAGGAAGAAGGGAAGAGAAAACCCTTCTAAATGTCAGTCTTCATTCATACTGATGAATCACCCAAGGTGTGGAAAGTCTTTTAATTGTTTTTTTAAACGTTTCAGCACTAAAGTTCTGTGGTTTTCCTGTAAAGATCAACTATAATCTGACTTTTGCCCTTCCTTCTTTCATTTACACCACATGTTGATTTCACTGCTGCTTCCTGCCAGTAAGATAGCATCATTTGCATACCTTAAATCAGGGGTTCTAAACCTGTGGCCCATGGCCCAGATGTGGGCTCTGGTGCCATTTCATGTGGCCCCCCCACTGCCTTCACCACACCCAGAAGTGCCATGTGGTGGAGGAAGGCAAAATGGCCATCTTGCCCCAGAAGGTGTCTGAGGGAGCGTGACCCAATGGCCCCCGGCTTTAAAAGTTTGAGAACTTCTGCCTTAAATTATTGCTGCTTCTTCCACTGTATTTGGTACCTCATTCATCTGAATCTAATCTTGCTTTCCATATTTATTTGTTTGTTTTGTATAGCCGCTCTTCTAGTTGGTATTTTTAAAGAGCCCCTCTGGTCTGCTCTAGTGGGATGGGCAGATGTCCTTGGGGTGATGCAGTCTCTTAAGTATCCTGACGCACTACCATATAGGGCTTTAAAGGTAATTACCAGCACCTTGCAACCGGAGGCACACTGGCAACCAATGCAGCTCCTGTAGTAGCGGTAAGGCACGGGCATAATGCCCACACCCCATCACTACATGGCCAGCTGCATTCTGAAACAATTGCAGCCTCCGAATGGTAATCAAGGGCAGCCCCATGTAGAGTGCATTACAATAACCCAGTCTGGAGGTCACCAGAGAATGTGAGACTGTAAGCAAGGAGTCCCGGTCCAGGAGCGGGCATAATTGGCAAAAACTAGCCACGATTGCCACCTGCTCACTGAGCAGGAGTCGTGAGTCCAGGAGGACCCCAGATTACATGTGGCAAAAAAAAAAAAAAACACCATCCAGAACCAAAGATGGTAGCTCCTGAGATAACGCAGGGCCCCTGACCCACAACCACTCAGTCTTGCCGGGATTCAGTTGTATCCCGTTGTCCCTCATCCAGATCCTGACAGCCTCCAGGAACCTGGATAGGACTCCGACTGCATCGCTTGGATCTCCACGGGCCGAGATGTACAGCTGAGTATCATCTGCATATTGATGGTACCTCACCCAGTGGGAAAGGATGATCTCACCCAGAGGCTTCATGTAGATGTTAAATAGGAGAGGCGAGAGCACCAAGCCCTGAGGTACCCCATATTAAAGGGGCCAAGGGCTGGACCTCTCGCTCTCCAGCCACACCGACTGGGTCCGGCCCTTCAGAAATGAGGAAAACCAGGACCAAACAGTGCCTTGGATCCCCACTCCTTGGAGCCTCTCCAGAAGGGTACCGTGGCTGACCGTATCGAAAGCCGTTGAGAGCCCAAGAAGAGCCAGGACAGACGGACTACCTCCGTCCCGCTCTCACCAGAGATCACCAGCACAATCAATGCAGTCTCGATACCATATCCAGGCCTGAATCCTGACTGAAAAGAGTCCAGATAATCCACTTCATCCAGGACCTCCTGTAACTGCTCTGCCACTGCCTTCTCCAAAACCTTACCCAAAAAGGGCAGGTTGGAGACAAGCCGGTAGTTGGCGAGTAGTGTAGGGTCAAGCGATGACCTTGTCAGGAGGGGGCACACCAAGGTATGTTTCAATGCTGCTGGGAAGAACACCTCCCTCAAAGAAGTGTTCACAATCGCTCTGACCCAACCACCTGTCACTGCCCTGGTAGTTTTAACTAACCAGGGGGGCCATGGATCTAATGCACAAGCAGTGGCGCGAACAGATCCCAGGAGCCTGTCCACTTCCTCAGGGACAACTGGATCAAACTGATCCCAGATAACATGGCCAGACTGCAATCCAGTTAACCCCAGCTCTATATTTTCCACTCTAGGATTAAACTTGGAGCGAATCTGAGTGATTTTCTCCATTAGATAATCAGCAAAAACCTCAGCAGACCCCTCCCAACCAGGGCCCGATTTCCCTCTACCAAGGAGGGACCTAGTCACCCAGAACAGGGTTGCTGTGCGATTATCTGCAGAGGCAGTAAGGGCGGTGGAGTATTGACGTTTCGCCACCTCCATCACCACAAGATAGGCTCTAATAGCAGCTCTAGCCAGTGTTCAGTCGGAAACACTCTGAGTTTTCACCCAGTGGCTCTCTTGGCGTCTCTTTGCCTGTTTGAGCTCCCTCAATTCCTCCATGAACCATGGGGCTGAGCAGAGCCCACGAGCGCAGAGAGGCTGTAGTGGCACGATTACGTCCAAGCCCATTGCTGCCCCCTTATTTCAGAGGTCAACGAGAGCCTCAGGCGAATCGTGTAGCTGATCCAGAGGAAAACACCCCAGTTCCCTTTGGAATCCATCCGGATTCATCAGTCACCAGGAGTGGGTCAATTTAACTGGCCCTCCCTCCCTGCGGTGCAACATCGCCCTCAAGTCCAGTGTCACCAGATAGTGATCTGACCATGGTGCAGGTGTTATGTCTAGTCACTGTAATCTCAGATCCCTCTGGCACCGCTCCGACAAGAATACCAGATCCAGGGTGTGGCCACTGCTCCTGGTCGGGCCCTGAGTTAGCTGAATCAGGCCCAGGGCTGCCATGGAAGCCATGAACTCCTGTGCTACCTGGGAGCTAGCCCCCAATGAAGGCGAACTGAAGTCCCCCAGAACTATAAGTCCGGGGAACTCCAGCCCCAGCATTGTGAGGGCTTCAAGGAGCTCAGGCAAGGAATCAGCTACACTGC
This sequence comes from Furcifer pardalis, assembly GCA_030440675.1. NCBI lineage: Eukaryota > Metazoa > Chordata > Lepidosauria > Squamata > Chamaeleonidae > Furcifer > Furcifer pardalis. The sequence continues at coordinate 290,651,278 of CP126890.1, forward strand.
AAGGGGACAGGTACAGGAGCGTAAGATTCCCAGCTGACTCTTAAGGCTCAACTGGAGGAGCAGCACCTCACAACCCGGAACTTACGGAGCTGTGGCTCTTGTGACTCCCAATGACTCTCTGGCTACAATGGCGACGCCACCACCTGTCCCCTCCCCCCTTAGCTAGTGCCAGATACCGAACCCGGCTGGACACAATTCTGATAGAGGAAGGCCACCCTCTGGTGTCAGCCAGGTTTCGGTGATGCATGCCAGGTCGGCCCTCTCCTCCAAGATAGAGTCTAAGAGCGGCCAGGGGGGGGTGTATTATAAACTGACCTGGCATTCACCAGCGGCAGCCTTAGGGAGGGGATACTCTGGATCAGCTGCTCAGGAACCAGAGATGTAGCCAGGGGGCTGGAACGAGGGACAGATACTAAACATCAGTCCCACGTTCCCCAAGTGCGGCCCGCCCCTTGGCTCCCGCAATATCGCCCCATGCCCATCACTACACCAATTTGGGCCCCAGGAACCCCGCTGCCTGCTCCAGACAGAGTGCTGTACCCTCTACCTGGCTGGCAAGGCCATCTCTCACTCACTACCTCCCCACCCTGCCCAATGCCCACCCTCAAGCTCCCCAAACCCTCCTTGGTGCCCAAAATGTCCCTTGGCCCCAGAAAAGGGCAGTGGCAGCTTTGGAGGAGGCGGCAGCAAGTTCTTCCATGCCACCTGTCTTCTGTCTCTGACCAGGTCCGGTCCATGAAGGCATGGCACACCCAGCTGCTCAGCCTCCTCCACCCCTTTACCACCCCCCACCACCCCGGTTGCCAAAGCAAAACCAGGGGAATATGTAAGGCGACAATGGCATTGGTGGTGGCGGTGATAAGATCTTCCAGTCCGCCTGACTTCCAGGCTAGTCCAGGTCTGGTCCGTGGGAGCATGGCACAGCCGGCTGCTCAGCCTCCTCCGTCCCGCTTCCTCCCCAGTCGCCAAAGCGAAGCCAGGGGAATATGTAGGGCAGTGGCGGAAGCAGCACAGTTCAGCCTGATGTAAATTTGATTTTTTTTTTTGTGGATTCCGTTATTGAGGGTAGGCTGCAGGATGCAATTAGTTGATCCAGGGAGTTATTAATATTACAGTAAATACATCAATTGGCAAGAGCATTTGACCTTCCAGCTGGGTCTCGCGCCGGAATAGGCTCCACAACTGGCTGAACTGGGAGAGATGGAGGAGTGAGGTCAGAACAAGGGTCTTGATGAATGATTGGACTAGTCAGCTGTCTTGCTGAAGAGCCAAGAACCTCTCGGAAGGCAAAGTATTGATTAGGTCCTCTAGTTGGTCTCAAGGGAGAAGCAAGGCATGCATTAAGAATGCTGGCAAGAGGAGATGGAGTGGGAAGGGTTGGTGCCACTGAGGTTCTACAGCATTTGACCTTAGTAAGGTCTGCAGGAGTTCTCGGCCAAGCCTTCATGGGGGGCCCATTTGGAGAAGTGGAAGCATTTGGGGGTTGTACCCACTGGCTAGCTGGTACCTTTGCAGGAGGATCATTGTGGCCTTGCCATTGATTTTCTTTTTGTAAAAGTGCTAGTGGGCAGCAGTGGGGTATCATGTTTTGTATACAGAATAAACAGTTAAGGAGATAAAATGTGCCCAGTATTGGGCCACATCAACAGCATTTCCTCTTGCCAACATAAGATCCTCCTCAGTGGACATTGAGGGACATTAATCCCCAGCATGTTGGGGTCAAAAATGCTTAATTACCTGGTGAAGTGTCCAGAGAATGCACTAAGCACTATGGGACAGTAAATATGTGTACACTAGTACTTTGGATAAAGATTACACTTAGTTCCACAAGTCTCGTCATTATCTGGTTTTTAATGCTGTGCGATGCATTGATCACACAACGTTTAAAAAAAGCCCTGTTCCCCTGGAGGCTGCAGCAAGCAAAAACGTCGGGATTTGAATCCCAACGTTTTGGTTTGTTGCAGCAACCAGGGAGGTGGAGGGACTTTGGAAACAGCGCGGATAACACTAACAGATCATTATCCGATTTTAGAATTATCCGATGCAGTCGTTATCTGAGGTATTACTGTGCAGGTAATTGCAATTTCCTGGCAGAAAAAGGCTTTACTCACTCAGGTTACTATGGGGCATCCTGCATTTCAACTCCAGTGATCAGAAATGGTTCCTCTGAATTCCTCTAGACACATAATGGCGAACCTTGGCACTCCAGCTGTTCTTGGACTTCAGTTCCCAGAAGACCAAGTTTCTGTGAATCTGTGTATGCACAATAAATCAATTCGTGTGGATTCACAGAGATTTGGGCTTCTGGGAATTGAAGTCCAAGGACACCTGGAGTGCCAAGGTGCGCCATCACTGCTCTAGTCTAGACCGTTCCAGGACGGTTCTCCTGTCAGACTTTAGCACCAGGTCCCATTGATTTCATGTGCTCTGTTTTCTCTACATAATTTCCTTCCAGAGAAAAGCTGGAAAATGTTGCCTTCTGGGTGACCTTTATGGCTTTAATTCTGCATTTTACCCTCCAGTGGGCCCTGGTGGTGCAGTGGTTAAACTCTTGTACCGCAACCAAAAGGCTGTGAGTTCGATCCTGACCAGTGATCAAGGTTGACTCAGCCTTCCATCCTTCCAAGGTTGGTCCAATGAGACCCTGGCATGCTGGAGTGCTATAGAAGTGAGTTTGCTTTGCGCTGCCTGTCTTTAGATCAACCTCTCTTTTTGCTTTAACAAACAGCTGAGCCAGTCGTGAGCCCTGCCCTGTCTTGCAATGCGGTAAAGAACTCGTTGATCCTGATCTGAGGCACAGGAGGGTCATCCTGGGTTGCTTTTCTCCAAGACCCGCAGGAAGGGGCTGCAGTCAGTCCAGTCCAGTTTCCTAAAACACATGCCTGATATCCATTCAGGGGGAAAGGCCTGCCTGGAAACTTCCAATGACGCATGGATCCTCCACCTACAGCATTTTGGAAAGGCTTGGGATCCTTCTGGAGAAACAACTCCCTCGTGTAAATGTTTCAGAAGTTTAGCTATGCGGCAGCAAAACAATCCAGCGGTGCGGCACAGGCTAACACGACTGATTCTTGCAGGATAAAACCTGTCATTCTTTAAAGTGCCTGATCACCCTCTCTTGTTGAATCTTATCTACCTTTCTGCCATAAGTGGCCAACCAACTACCACAGGAAAGACCACCAGCCAGGCCTGAGTGCCACAACATTCATCCCCCTTCCCATATTTCCCAGAAAAAACATTTCCTGGCATATAAGATCCACTCCCCCCCCCTCCTTAAAATGCATTGAAAAAATTGAGGATGCTTACTCTGTATATAGTGGCCTATAGTGGGCTATTTTGGTAATAACAGGGTGCGTCATATACTCTGATGCATCTTATACACTGGCAAATACAGTATTTGCAGGATACTAGACGTAACGGACTGCAGTGGCTTAGAGGTTAAGAGGCTGAATTTGACAACTGGAAGGTCTTCAGGTCAAGAGTTTGAGACCCAAGTACTGATCAATGGATTAAGTTCCCGTCATCTGACCCAGATCCTTCCAACCTAGCAGTTCAAAAACAAGAAATTGCAATTAGATAAACAGGTACCACTTTGGTGAGAAAGGTAACAGCTTTCTATGCACTCTGGTGTCTAGTCATGCCTGCCACATGGCCATGGAAACATCTGCAGATGCCACAGGCAGCGCTGGCTCTTTGCCTCTACCTCAGCGGTTCCCAATGTGGGGCCCATGCCCCACAGGGGACCTTCAATTCCCAGAAGGCAGTACATTAGCTGATCAGTGTTTTGGGGGATTGACTTAAACTCCTGGGAATTGAAGTCCAACTACCAAGGTTGTGAAACGCTGTAAATGGAGATGAGCACTGCACCTTAGAGTTAGACACAACTGGCTTTCAAGCAAAGGAGACCTTTACCTTTACTAGAGATAAAATACAGCTGAATTTTTGGGTAGAAACTGATTGCAGTCCAATGGGGGCAATAATTCCTTCTATTTACCACATATGGTGGCAGGGAATTCCACCCCCTGTGCATTGTGTCAACAAGTCACTTTATCCATCCCGAACGCCGGCTTCAGCGAATGCCCCAGATTTGGACAGGAATGTATTCCTTCATGTGTTTCTTGGCAGGTGGTGGGCATTGAAATGCTGAAATTATGAATTGCTCAACTGCCATTCAATCCCAACCTAGTTCTGCAGCAGCAGCCGTGCCCCTATTGAATGCCTTCTTCCACCTGTTGAAAATGCCAATGGGGGAAATGCAGTTTATGCCTTCGCCTGTTTTCATCCCAAACTAAGACTCTTCTCAGTTAAAAAAATAAGCCTTCACCAAATTTTAGCATTTTTAGGGAGGCTTCTTCCATCCGATACCTTTGCCTTTCCCATCTTTTGGGAAATATCACCCTAGCCTTAAAACCTCTCCTTCCCATGTTATTTAAGATCTGAAACAAGCTTACACGCACGCTGGGAAGAAAATAGCCTTACTGTATTTATTATTCTGCAGCATAGAAAGCTCAGCCATTTAAGGCTCTGAACTACTGAATCAGGGCCCTCCTCTGCCCTCTTCTGTCCTAGACATGGTCCCAGGTGTGCAGTTACGGTCTTGCCTTCCTGGTACCCAGAACAAACAGCCAAGGTGAAAGTTGCCAAGTTCAACAGTGGTGCATTCTTGAATTTCCTGCATGAAACTTGGACTCTGAAAATTGGTTAAGGTGAATTCTCGATTCCCCTTTCAGATCTGATTCCTTCTGCTGGCTTTTAATGTTATCAGTTTTGTCCCCAAGTCCTGTTTGGTGTTATTCTGGTGGGCTAGGCAAGCAGAGTTTTCTTCTTTATTTAAAGCAGTCCCCCCCCCCCAAAAAAAAAACAAAAAAAAAAACAACGATGGCCCATGGGCTAGATGTGGTTCTGACACCAATTCATCCGCCCCACCCTCGTCACTTTCAGAAGTGGAAGTAAAATGCGCATTTTACTTCTGCTTCTGGTAGCGACAAGACTGGGCCAGATGAATTGGCATTGGGCCCAGATCTGGCCCACAGGCTATCATTTGGGCACCCCTGGTTTAAGCAGAGAAAATGGCAGCCTAAAAAATCTGTCTCATCCTGTTGCAAAACAGATTCCAAGGCGCATTTTCCTCCTGCTTCCGGTGGGAGGAACCATGTGACTGGCCCATGCCCCCCCCCCCCAAAGTCTGGGCACCCCTGATTTAAAGGCTTTTCTGTAAGCTTTGGGTGAGAAGGTGAGAGAATGCTGCTGGTTGGCAGCTGGGAACACAGAGATGACTTCTTGCCCCCTGGACATCTTCTGCGGATGCAGGGAAATGTGCAGCTTCCCACATCCTGCAGAAAAAGGAAGAGGGTTTGCTGGGGTGGGACATTAACAATTTAAGACAGGAGGAAATAAACCTTCCATGTCTGGTGTAGATGACGTTGGCAACTGAAGGCAAGAGACTGAAGTGGAGAAGTTTTTCATAGAATAACTGGGTACACAGAAAGAGCCTCCTTGAAGATTGTAGTATTTTTGAACCACAATTGGGCGTACTGTGGTAGCGGCAACCTTGTGTTGCCGGCTAATCTTTCTCACACCAAGTCAGGCGAAAGGAACTGCAGAATGAACTCTCCAAAGAGTGTCTTCATTTTGACAGTTTCCCATCCAGCCTAGACACTGAATAAGAACTGGGTTGGAAGGGACCTTTTAGGCCAGGGGTTTTCAACCCATGGCCTGTGGACCAGCCCCAGCTCACAGCACAATTTCATGTGGCCCACCACCACCGCTGCCACTGGAAGTAGACGTATTTATGACCACTGTAAATACACCTGCAGCTGTCATAAACATGCCTAAATGCGCCCATGGCTGTTGTAAATGCGCCTGGAGCTGTTGTAAACATGTTTATGACAGCCATTGACATATTTTACAGCAGGGGGAACCACCATTCCAGCTCACATCAACAGGTTCGCACCAGTTTGCCAGAACCGGTAGCACAAAGTCTGGCTGGCCCCTCCAAGTTTTGAAATAAAGTAGTCCTAATTCGGGTGCAATGCAGGGCTTTCCCCTTTGCCACGCCCACCATGCCACACCCACACAGTAGGTAGTAAAAAAATTTGGAGCCCACCATGGCGTTCAGCTGCCTGAAGGAGCTGAAGGTCTGGCCTGTGGATTGAAAAGGTTGAGAACCCATTTTAGGCTAGAGAGTCCAACTCGGGGAACGCGGGTCAGATGTTTAATTGCTGTCCCTCGTTCCGGTCCCTTGGCTACACCTATGGTTCCTGGGTACCCTGTCCAGAGTGACCCCCCCCCTTTATGCTGCTGCTAATGAATGCCAGGTCGGTCTGTAATAAAGCCCCCCTACTTGCTGATTCCATCTTGGGGGAGCGGGCTCACCTGGCATGCATCACTGAAACCTGGCTGAGACCAGAGGACGGTGTGCCTCGGTCAGATCTATGTCCAGCCGGGTTCGGTATTTGGCACCAGCCTAGGGAGGAGGGGAGGGGGCGTTGCCATAGTGGCCAGGGACTCCTTGGGAGTCGCCAGAGCCACTGCTCCGCAAGTTCCGGGTTGTGAGGCCCTGTTCCTGAGCGTGGGCTCTAAGAGTCGGCAGGGAATCCTACTTCTGTACCTGCCTCCCTGCAGGGTAGCAGGTTCCCTACCTGAGCTCCTTGAGGCCATCACCATGCTGGCGTTGGAGTTCCCCAGACTAATGGTCTTGGGGGACTTCAATTTGCCATCATTGGGGATTGGCTCCAAGGTGGCTCGGGAGTTCATAGCTTCCATGGCAGCTGTGGGCCTGACTCAGGTAATTCAGGGACCAACCAGGAGCAGTGGTCACACCCCGGACCTAGTTTTCTTGTCAGAGCAGTGGCAGAGTGATCTGAAATTACAGAAATTAGATATTACACCTGTGCCATGGTCAGATCACTTTCTGGTGACTTTGGACTTCCTGGGGGCGAGGCTTCTCTGTGGGGAGGTGGGGCCTATTAGATTGGCCCCGCCCCGCGACTGATGGATCCTGATGGATTCCAAAGGGAACTGGGGGATATTTCTCTGGACCAGCGTAGCGATTCACCTGAGACGCTGGTTGACCTCTGGAACGAGAGGGCGGTGGTGGCCTTGGATGTAATCGCTCCACTACGGCATCTCCGTACTCATGGGCACCATTCGTCTCCGTGGTTCACTGAGGAGCTTAGGGTGCTCAAATGGGCTAAGAGACGCCAAGAGCGCCACTGGGTGAAGATACGTAGTGAGTCTGACCGAACACTAGTTAGAGCTACTATTAAAGCCTACTTAGTGGCGATGGAGGGGGTGAAATGCCAGTATTTCACCTCCCTCATTGCCTCCGCACATAACCGCCCAGCTACACTGTTCCAGGTGACAAGGTCCCTCCTTGGTAAGGAGCCCCAGGTGGCAGGGGTCAGCTGAGGCTTTCGCTGATTATCTGACAGAGAAAATCGCTCAGATTCGCTTGAAGTTGAATCCTGGTGTGGAAAATGTAGAGCTGGGGTTGCCTAAGGTACAGTCTAGCCATGTTATCTGGGATCAGTTTGATCCAGTTGTCCCTGAGGAAGTGGACAGGCTCCTTGGAGCTGTCCGTGCTACTGCCTGCACATTAGACTCTTGTTCCGCCTGGCTTGTTAAATCGGCCAGGTTGGTGACTGGCGGCTGGGTCGAGGCAATTATTAATTCCTCGCTCCGGGAGGGTTTTTTCCCGGCATCTTTTAAACACGCATTGTTGTGCCACCTCCTGAAGAAGCCTTCCCTCGACCCAACCATAATGGCCAATTTTCGACCTGTATCCAACTTACCCTTTTTGGGTAAAGTATTGGAAAAGGCAGGGGCATGGCAGCTACAGGAGATCCTGGATGAAGCAGATTATCTAGACCCATTTCAGTCAGGATTCAGGCCCGGATATGGTACAGAAACTGCATTGGTCACACTGGTGGATGATCTCTGGAGTGAGCGGGATGGCGGACATCCAACTGTCCTGGCTCTTCTTGACCTCTCAGCGGCATTCGATACCGTCGACCACGGTATCCTTCTGGCAAGGCTCCAAGGATTGGGGATCCAGGGCACAGTGTTGGCCTGGTTTTCCTCATTTCTGAAGGCCCGGACCCAGTCGGTGTGGTTGGAGGGTGAGATGTCCAGCCCTAGGCTGCTGCAATACGGGGTGCCTCAGGGCTCGGTGCTCTCACCTCTCCTATTTAATATCTACATGAAACTGTTGGGTGAGATCATCTATTCCAATGGGGTGAGGTATCATCAGTATGCAGATGATACCCAATTGTATATCTTGGCCTGTAGGAACACTAGCGATGCAATGGAAGTCCTTTCCAGGTGCCTGGAGGTAGTCAGGGTCTGGATGGGGGACAACGGGCTTCAGCTGAATCCTGGCAAGACTGAGTGGCTGTGGGTAGGGGGTCCTGTGTTATCTTGGGAACTACCATCTTTGGTTCTGGATGGGGCAGCTTTTCCCGAAACAGACCCGGTACGTAATCTGGGGATCCTCCTGGACTCGCGACTACTGCTCAAAGAGCATGTGGCAGTCGTGGCCAGGAGGGCCTTTGCATAACTTTGTGTGATTCACCAGTTACGGCCATTCCTAGACCGGGACTCCTTGCTCATGGTCACACATGCCTTAGTCACCTCCAGACTTGATTATTGTAACGCGCTCTACATGGGGCTGCCCTTGGTGACCATTCAGAGGCTACAGCTGGTCCAGAACGCGGCTGCACGAGTGGTGTTGGGGTGCAGGCGTTATGCCCGTGCCTCACCGCTGCTAAAGGAGCTGCACTGGCTTCCAGTTTGCCTCCGGGTGCAATTCAAGGTGCTGGTTATTACCTTTAAAGCCCTACATGGTAGTGGACCAGGATACTTAAGAGACCGCATCGTCCCAAGGACATCTGCCCATCCCACCAGAGCGGACCGGAGAGGCTCTCTGGTTGTGCATTGGCCAGAGAGGTGCACGTCTCTGGCACTAGAAGGAGGGCCTTCTCTGTGTCCGCTCCAGCCCTGTGGAACCTCCTCCCAATAGAACTACGCCTGCAAACGGAGCTGCTGTCCTTCAGGAAAGGATTGAAAACCTGGCTGGCAGGTCAGGTCTGGGGAATGCATTGATCAATTTCCCCAGCTGGCTGGATGCTTTGACACCCAGTGCCTCCTAGCTATAATGCCTAGCTATAATGCCTGGTTTTTAATGCTAAGTCTTTAAGCTTTTTTAAAACTTTTAATTTCTAAATTGGTTTTAAATTGTTGTCTTGATGATTGTTGGGAATCGCCCTGGGTCCCTTCGGGGAGGAGGGTGATAAACAAATTTAAAATAAATAAATAAATAAATAAACTCTCTGCTCAATGCAGAAACCTGAATTGAAACATATATGACAAAGGTTTGCCTTCCAATTCTCTCTTGGATGCTTCCAGTCACTGGCGTAGCGTGTGGAGGGGGGGCGAGGGGGTAGCCTGCTCCAGGCGGCACTTTGCAGGTGGTGGCAACATTTCATTGGAAATGGGACAACGCCCCGAACTTCCTGGTGGCTGGGACGGGGAGTCCGCTGCGGGGACGGGCGCTGGGACCCTTCACCACCACCGGTGCCCTGGGCCCTGCCCCGGGCTGGAGCCTGGATGCCAGGAGGGCGCAGGCCCGATGTTGCGGTGGGGACCAGGGAGCACTTTTTCCTCCTCCGCCGCCTTCATCCTCTTCTTCAGGCTTCTTCTTCCTCACAGCCAGCTCGTGGCGCCGGGAGGTGCTGCGCAGGTCCCGGGTTGAGACCCAGAGGCTAAAGCGACATGGTGCAAGCCCAGCAAAGAGCACACCATCAGCATCCCAGGCATGCAGCCGCCCTACTTCCAAGCCTGGCAGCGGCAGCTCATCTACCTTCAGTGGCAGCAGCGGCCGGGAAGCAAGGCCGGTGGTCTTTGCGGTCCAGCACCTGCAGCTGGAGCAGTGCTGGCCAGGCCTTGCTGGGGGGGGGGGGGTTCTTGGCCTAGCCAGCGCTGCTCCGGCTGTGGGTGCTGGGCCGCAACAACCTCCGGCTTCGCTTCCCACCCTCCTGGGCGCCGCTGAAGGTAGACAAGCTGCCGCCGCTGGGCTCAGAGGTTGGGTAGCTGCACGCCTGGGAAACCGATGGTGGGCTCTTTGCTGGGCTTCCACCATGCCACCTCAGCCTCTGGGTCTCGACCGGGGACCAAGGGTGGCCTTGGGCCCTGCACAGCACTGCCTGGCACAACGAGCTGGCCATGAGGAACAGGTAACCTGAAGAAGAGGAGGATGAAGGCGAAGGAGGAAAAAGCACCCACTGGTCCCCACCAAGGTAGGACTTTTGTCTCAATTTGAGTGCCTAGATGGGGGTCTGTGGCCAGCCTAGGTGCCCCCCCCCGCGAGTTTGGCCTGTGCCCCGAGCAGCTAAAACCCTCCTTACCCCACTGCTTTTAGTGTTGGAGAACTCGCCACCTCTCAAGGCAGTTGGTTCCACTGTTGTACTGTTCTAACTGGTAAGACTTTCCCCCACGATACTCATCCTATTTCTCTGGCTTCCTGTAGTTTCAACCTGTTATTCCGAGAAAGGATACCCTCTTGTTGGTATCACTCCACCTAAAAACAGGAGAGAAGTAGCAGCCAACGCTGAGAGAAATAGGCAAGGGAATGATTGTAGACACCCTCTGAATGGAGATGGCTCTCAAGTCCACCTGCTCAGATCCAGGAAGAGCTTTATGGCAAGAACAAACATTCTGAGGATTGGAGTCCCTAAATGCAAGACCAGCATACTCAAGTGGGGGCTGCTGGTGGACAACAACACACAGTGTGAATGCAGAGAGATACAGAATCCTTTGGCTCATTTACCGGTCTGCTGATGACTGCCAGAAACTTGCCCCCATGAGGACTTAAGTTTGGCCACTCACAAAGCCAAGAAAGTGGCTTCATTTTGGCAATCCAGGGTTTCATCTGGACATGAAAAAATAAGCTCGTTATTACATGTCCTGCCCTCTGGGACGTTGGAGAACAAATCCGACTGTTTGCCTTGGCCATCCTGCCACAAATGAAGCTGACCAAACAGGAAATGGATTTCGGGCTTCCTGCTAACAACTCCATTTAATTCCTCAGTCAAGAGGCTTAATCAATGGGGCAAATGTGGACGATATACTATGTCATCCTTCCAGCCTAATGGGTTGGAAAACCAGAAATTAAAACCTTGTAATGTTTTGGTGGCCGTGTGCCTTGTTTTTTGTTTAATTTTTATTTTATTAAAGTACGAAAAAAGAGACAGAAAACAAAATGGCAGTTTAGTGAGCCCCCGAAATGTAACAACTTGCAAAAGTTGCCCCATTCTGCCTTCAAGGTAGCCTTCAAACTCACTTCTAAATGACAAAACCACCAACACAGGGCAAGTTCAATGAACGCAATCCCAGAGTCTCTGTTGTTTTAAACACAAAACTTTTATTTATTTATTTTTACAAAATTTTCATAGATCTTACGGTGTTGATAAGTACAGCTCTTTCGCTGAGGCACCCATTCACACTGAATAGTCAACAAAAATCTACCATAAATAAAGACATTCGGCTATACTGCAGGTATGTATAAATTAAAAAGACTGAGAAAGAACAAAATGCACAAAGTAAAATCTTATAAATAGAAAATGCAGGAGGATTCCACCACCTAACTAAGGATGTTGGGCTCTGCCCTTGTCTAGACACCAGGCCCAATTTCCACTGCAAATGGAACTGGGCAGGAAGGTGGGGATAGATTAACCCCTGGGGAAAGAGAGGTTGCTATTCTTTCTCCTCTCAAAAAATGACAATCATAAATAAAACAGTTCACAGTAATAAAAACCCAGCAAACGTATGCCAACTGGAAGTCTTGCAACCAAAGGCCCAGCCATTCCACAGAGCCAGCCCTATCACTGGGCAGCCTGTCCATGCCTGCAACTAGGGCAGCATTATAGGGCCGGCTATCAGGACAGTGTGGAAGCAAAACAAGGCATTGCCAGCTCCTGGCTAAAGCACTTCAGCTTCTATGAATGGTCAAAAAAGAAAGTGGCCAAATTCAAGGCCTGTTCAAAGAGCGGAGGGTGTGTGTGTGTGTGGGGGGGGGGGGAATGCCCTTCCTCCAGGCAAGGAAGGGAGGAAGGAAAACATGCCAGAGATTCGACTGGGTGAGGATGCTGGTTTTGGAACAAGAAGAGCCATTGGGCCATAGCTTGGTGCAAAATGCCTTGCGCCAAGTGTGTACCTACCAGGTGAGACAGTAGCTGCTCAAGAAGAAACCTTTGGTTAGATTTACTGCATTGTATTGTACTCCATTGTTTCTTATTTTTGTAAGATGTCCAGAGTCATCTTCATACAAATTGGATGGGGTCTAAATTGAATGAATGAATGAACGAACGAACGAATGAAAGAACCCTCTCTCTAACCTGTCTCAATTTAGCCCATCCATCCCGAATGCTCTCCTGGCAAACAAGGCATGGATTGTATTATCTGGCCGCTTCCAGATTTCAGCCACTTGCATTTCTCGATTTTCTGGTATTGTGCGTGGTTTTGTGCATGCCCTGAAGGGCCACAAGGCAGAAGATGATGCCGTAAAATAGCCCATCTTGGACTCTTCAAGAAATGACAGCTCTTGAGAGCAAGGAAAGGAAAAGACAGTCCTAGAAATCAATCTACAACCAACTCCACAGGTGTGGCTCAGGTTTAGGCACAAGGAGACATTTCCTTTTTCACCCAACAAAGCACGCCAGAATGGTTTCTAAATCTTCAGGGAACACGACTGATCTGTCATGAGGAGATTCCGTACAAGGAAGAGGATCCCAGATCACCACAGGTCACAAAACCACAACTGACACACAGGACTAGCTAGGCTGGTTTGGGGACGAATTGCCACCCTGCGAGGCTGTTAAGACATCCTTGTGTTAATCTCCAGCAGTTCCACAATGAAAAAGGCAGGGGAATCAGCCCTGGAAGCCATGAGTTCTTTTCAGAAGCAGCTGTTCCTGTCAGGCCAGCTTGCAAACAAAGCCACCAAGCCTTGCCTTCCAATGAACCCAAGAGTTCCTTGAGCCGCAAAAAGCAGCCTCTGATTAAGCTATTGTGGACTAATGTGCCTTCATAACCATCACTATAGGCAAGTCGGCCACCTGGTAAAGGTGAAATCTGCACACAAAGCCATGGTCTCAGAAGGGAGGGGTGTGAAAAGCCCAGGGCACTTCCCTGCCTTCCTTGGTCCACCGGTTGCTCTTCCAGATTTTCATCACAGAGAAAGGTTGCAACCTGGATTTTGTCCCCTAAAACCTGCCTTCAACCTAGGGCTTTGATGGCAAACCTTGGCTCTCCAGATGTTCTTGAACTTTAATTCCCAGTAGCCCCGATCAGCAGGAGTGCTTGACTTGGGCTTCTGGTAAATGAAGTCCAAGTACATCTGGAGTGCCAAGGTTTGCCATCAATAACCTAGGTCAGTGATGGAGAACCTTGGCACTCCAGGTATTCTTAGACTTCAAATCCCAGAAGCCCAAGTCCCTGTGAATCCGCACGTATGCGCAGTAAGCCCATTCGTGTGGAGTTGCAGAGATTTAGGCTTCTGAGAACTGAAGTCCAGGAACACCTTGAGTGCCAAGGCTCGCCATCACTGACCTAGGGGTTTCCAGCATCTCTGGCTGGAAAGAAAGAAGGAGTGATTGCTTTGGGAAATCCTGGCCTGAATTGACACCCAAGGGGGTCTTCCTACACCACCACCTTAAACCGGCTCATCCCCTACATCATCTTTCCCCGCTGCAACATGGTCTCTCTGTTTGCTCGCCGAAACCTGGGAGTTGCAATGGGCCAGAGTGGTCAACGAAAGGTCCAGAGCCTGTTTTCTTTGGACAGCAATTCCCAAAAGCCTTTGGGGGAGGGGGAGACAGGGTCCCTCCTTGGGGCTGGGCTGGGGGGAGATCAGTAGCCAGAGGGTTTTGACGCCTTGCTGCTGGACAAGCAGCATTTTGAGACATTTTTCAGAACCCCGGCAGTTGTGAAACATGACTTTGTAATGCAGCAAAGAAAGCTGCTCTTGTGCACTGATGTTTTTCCTCGGAAGGTTTCCAGCAAAGAAACACTGACAGTGTGTGTTTTTCATTCCCTGCCCTTTCTCAGCTTCCAACCCTTTCTATCAATCCGCACATTGAATCTGATGCATGAAGAAAGCTGTGCCTCTTTCTTTGCTTAGTTTTAGGGAAACTTTATTTGCAAAAAGAAAAAAAGCTACTCACTGCATTTGCCTTCAGACTGAAGGAGGCAGCGGTTGATGCTTTTGCCCATCACAGCTGGGTGTTATGGACAAAAAGAGTAATTTTTCCATGCACTGGTAACAATTATACACACAGAGAAACGTATGAGCACAGGTGTCTGTCTACACCAGGTGTGCCCAAACAATGGCCTGTTGGCCAGATCTGGCCCCCAACACCAATTCACCCAGCCCAAGCCACCCTTGTTGGGTGCATTTTACTTCCCCTTCCAGGAGTGACAAGGGTGGCATAGGCCAGTTGAATTGGCATTGGGGGCACCCCTGGTCTATAAATACGAGAGTGTATATAAATATTTTGAGGGCTGCCACTCCCAGGAGATTAGCAATGGCACCGGATGATAGATTCTCGGTACTGTAGCCCCCCACCCCACCCACCCCAAAAAGGTTTGCATGAGTTTGTGTGTGCCTATACAGATACATACATGCAACTATACAATGCACATATGGAGACATACATGCATTATGTGTATGTTGTGTGTCTACCTGTACCTACACACAAATATTAGCCCCCTTCTGCTGCAGAAAAAACTATCCTACCAGGTTGCAGAAAGAGAAAAGAAAATTTTCTCCCCTTCCTTCTCCCGTTCAAACCCTGCTTTCCCTTCTAACTCCTACCTCCAAATAAACACACTCACACTTCTTCTACACAACAATTCACTTGGCTGAAGGTCTGTGGAGAAGGACCTTCAAGAGAAGCGATGCATGAACCCAGACGCTTACGCCCCGCATATGTGAGAACCACTATGCAGCAACTGCTGTGTGGGTCCCATGCAATCTTTTCCCCAATATGGTGGCCTGATGATGTGGAGGTCTACAGCAAGTGGAGGATGATGGAAGTAATTTCCCAACTCATCTAGAGAGGACCCCTTTCCAAATGTTGGCATATTCTGTAGAAATGTAACCTTTCCAGATGGCATAGTTTCAATCCAAGCGACAGTTTGACAAGAGAAGGGTAAACCAAAAGCTGGTCTAACTGAGATAAGGTGATTTGTGTACAAAGACACACCATCTCCTGCACCACACAAAGAATGGAGGCAGAAGGCAAGACAGGCTGGCAACGTAACAAATTTGTCTTCCATTACAAACAGCCATTGTCCCCCCAAGTCTCACCTGGAGAGATGGAGAAGAAAACGAAGCTGATGTGTCTGGACTTCTGAGTGTTGATTCAGAATACCTTTTAACTACCTGCAACTTTCTCTCTCTCACACACACACACACACACAAACACACACATCCAAGTACACACAGATGGAAAAAATAAATGCACACACAAAATGTCTTTGCTCCGGGACCAGCCCACAGCCAACATTTACACAACAAACGAATTGTGCATATTCAGAACTTGGAAAGATTACTGGTTTTAAACTACAAATCCCAGAATCCATCTAACACAGTGGTTCCCAACATGGGGCCCACACCCCACAGTGGGGGGGGGGGGACTTCAATTCCCTGAAGCCTAACTCAGTACATTGACTGATCAGAGCTTTGGGGAATTGACTTAGGCTTCTGGGAATTGAAGTCCAAAACCCAAAGGTTGGGAAACACAGATCTAATCCCAAACCCAGCCTGTATGATGTATTTCAACAACAGTAATTTATCCAAGTTCTGGACAAAAAGGCCCAACTTCTGTCTGTTCACTGTCATGAATGAGCCTTCATTTAGGAAAGCCAATGGCAGAATCGTCATGGTTTCTCCCCACAATCACTATGTGTTTCTCCTTGATGATTTCTGCCCATCGTTGTCAAAGTCTCTTCAGCACCCTTCAAAAACCCCACACTAAAAGGGTAACCCTTAAAAGACGGAGGCAACGTTTTCGAGCCTCTTCCCACATGGCTTTTCCTCTTCCCCTCCACCAGAATTGAAAAAGAAGACTCTGGGAACATTAACAACCAACTGCTTTCCCTTTGAGTTCGAAGACACAACAGGTGAAGCTAAAGGATCTGGAGTTTCCTGGAACATGTTATGTTACTATGGATCAACTCCCACATTTGCAGCAGTTCCGAAGGAAGGAGTTTATGGACTACCAGCATGTGCTGGTAGAAACAAGGCTCTTTGTTCATCTTACTATTCTTATTTTTCACAATGCCAAAGGTCTTGAAGCCAGTATGTCCTACAGGCATCACCTTAAGAACCTCCAAACACATCCCAAGGAACACATCATCAATGGGATAAAGCTCCAGAACCTCCGAGACCTTGTGAAGCTTCTTGGCCAGCAACCCATCCATAAGGAAGCCCCCGCCACCAGCATAGGGAGGGTAGTGATTCTTGTTATACAAGGCGTTGGGAATGTAGTATTTGTTCTCCTTCTTGCGAATGGGCCGGGCTTTGAAGAGGACGTCACCTACAAAGAGGTTGTCTTTCTTCTGGTCCTGCAGGAACTCCACGATGTTGTTGGGACTCACAAAGACGTCATCATCCCCTTTGAAGATGAACTGGACTTTGTTGCAGTAGATGTTGAACCACTTGAGAAAATGCACTTCCTTGAGAGTGAGATTGAAAAAGCTGTCCAGGAAGTCCCACTGCAAAATATCACCATAAATGTGGTCCTCATACTCCAGAAGCTTTTGGTAGTTTGCTCTTTCTTCCTCCTTGGAGGCAATGCCCAGCAAAAACAGAGTCCGAATCTTCTTCCCACCCAGCTCCTTTTCTTGACCCCATGTCCTGCGAATGGCCTCCCTGCGGTCGTGTTGAGTGATGATGGACTTCACTACAATCAGCAAGTAGATGTCACCGCTGCATTTCTCAGGGTGGTTGATGAGGATGGGGAAATACCTGCAATGCCGGTAGAGCAGAAACTGCCGGAAGTTGGGCTCCAAGCCTTTGAACCAGTCATCCTTGGTGAAATTGAGGTTGGCCGAACAGTTGATGGTGGTGACATCCCATGACGTGACCTGCTCCATCATCACTTGGGCAGCTGTAACCAAGGGGTTTGCCTTCTTCCAGAAATTGTCGGCGATGGAGATGACATTGTCCCTCTTCTGAGCTTTGACCGGCTCTTGGGAGAGCAGTTCCTTTGGTGGCTGGCCTTGGAAGAACTGAGTGGGAGACATGCTTCTCTGGAGTACAGTCACCGCAACCACCAGCACAAAGGACAAGAGGATACTTTTATAGACGGTCTTCTTCCTGTGACCAAAAGAAAGGAGAAATAAAGTGTCAAGGGGGCAAAGGTCAACCTGAACTCTCCAAGCAACCCAGGTTGCACCAGAGAATAACGGGAAAATGGTGTATTCTCCCCAGGTGACTTAGTGGTTAAGGCACTGAGCTGGAGACTAGAAGGAGGGGTTTCGATACCTGAGAGCTGCACAAATGGGGGACATGAAAGAAACCTTATTCGGGCATCCCCTAAAAATCCTTTCAACCCAGGAAAATCATTGCCACGAAAACCATACACCATCACTAGGTTTTTGAGCTACAAAGATGTGGATGATTACATCAAGACTAAATTTTCTCTCAAGAAGTGAACAAGAGTGATCTGAGGCGGAGGTCCTTTGGGCACATTGTGAGAAGACTCAATAAATAAATGAGGTTGACTCAATATAAGCAGACACACTCCACCAGGTCTGCCCCCCCCCCAAAAAAAAAAACACCAATGAGGTGGTTAGCAAGAGGACCTTTGTGAGGCTATTCACTCATAGAATCACCGTAAGTCAGAAGCGACGTTTTTTTAGCACAACACAGCAAACAGGATGATCAGCACATCACATCGGAAGAAGGGGAGGAACAGGAAAGGGGGAGGAGAAATACAGTGTTGTAAGGAACAATACTACATAGGGACATGGAATGTGAGATCTATGAACCAAGGAAAACTGGACGTGGTTTTAAAAAAGGAAATGGAAAGAATAAGCATTGACATCTTGGGAATCAGTGAGTTAAAATGAACAGGGATGGGCAAATTCAGCTCTGGAAACCATCATATCTACTACTGTGGACAAGAAAACCACAGAAAAAAACAGAGTAGCCATAATTGTTAATAAAAGAGTGAGAAAAGCAGTAATAGGATATAATCTCAAAAATGATAGGATGATGTCAGTCAGAATACAAGGCAAACCTTTCAATATCACTGTAATCCAAATATACGCACCAACCACTAGTGCAGATGAAACCACAGTTGACCAGTTCTATGAGGACCTAGAACACCTCATAGAACGACACCAAGAAATGATGTACACATTATCATAGGAGACTAGAATGCCAATGTAGGAAATCAAAAAGTAAATGAAATAACAGGCAAGTTTGGTCTTGGAACAGAGAATGATGCAGGCCAAAGACTGATGGAGTTCTGCCAAGATAACACACTGGTCATAGCAAACACCCTCTTCCAGCAACACAAATGGAGACTTTACACATGGACACCACCAGATGGCCAACATTGAAACCAGATTGATTACATACTCTGCAGCCAAAGATGGAGAACCTCCATACAGTCAGCAAAAACGAGACCAGGAGCAGATTGTGGCTCAGATCACAACCTACTGATCGCAAAATTCAGGCTTAGAGTAAAGAAAATAGGAAAAACAATTAGGCAAGACAGATATGACCTAGACAACATCCCTGAGGAATACACGGTGGATGTGTGGAACAGATTCAATGGCTTGGACCAGATAGACAGAGTGCCAGAAGAATTATGGACAGAGATGCGGGACATCATGCAGGAGGCAGCAAGGAAAACCATACCAAAAGAAAAGAAGCGTAAGAAAGTTAAGTGGTTGTCCAATGAGGCTCTTAAAATAGCAGAGGACAGAAGGAAAGCAAAAGGCAAAGGAGGAAGGATTAAATACAATCACTTGAACACAGAATTTCAAAGAAAAGCAAGGAGAGATAAGGAAACCTACCTGAATGAACAGTGCAAAGTAGAGGAAAACAATATCAGGGGTAGGACTAGAGATCTTTTCAAAAAAATTGGGGAAATCAAGGGAACGTTTAAAGCAAAAATGACCATGATAGGAGTTAGCTGATGCAGAAGAGATTAAGAAAAGATGGAAAGAGTACACAGAGGAACTCTACAAAAAGGACTTCAACACTCCTGATAATAATAATGATGAGGAATTTGAACTTGAGTGAGACATCCTAGAGAGTAAAGTCAGAAAGGCCCTAAAAAGCACTGGAAACAACAAAGCCAGTGGAAATGATGGTATCCAAGTTGAACTTTTCAAAGCCCTAAAAGATGATGGAATCAAATTATTGCATTCTATATGCCAGCAGATTTGGAAAACACAACAATGGCCACAGGATTGGAAAAGATCTGTATACATTCCAATCCCCAAAAAGGTAATGGCAAAGAATGTTCAAATTATCGAACAATTGCACTCACCCCACATGCTAGCAAGGTGATGCTCAAGATAATACAGGATAGACTACACCAGCATGTGTAGAGCGAATTACCAGAAGTGCAGGCGGGGTTCAGAAGAGGCAGGGGAACTAGAGACCACATCGCCAACATAAGATGGATCATGGAAAAAATGAAGGAATATCAGAAACAAGTCTACTTCTGTTTCATTGATTACACTAAGGCCTTTGACTGTGTGGATCACAACAAAATGTGGCAAGTAATTAAAGAGATGGGAATACCAGAACACCTCATATGGCTCATGAGAAACCTGTACATGAATCAAGACGCAACCATAGGACAGAATACGGAAGGACAGAGTGGTTTGGAATAGGAAAAGGAGTAAGACAAGGCTGCATTTTGTCACCCTGCTTATTCAACTTATACACAGAGCACATAATGTGCAATGCAGGGATGGAGGAATCACAAGTTGGGATCAAAATTGCTGGGAGAAACATCAACAACTTAAGATACGCAGATGATACCACCCTAATGGCAGAAAGTGAGGAAGACCTAAAGAAGCTGTTGCTTAGGTTGAAAGAAGAGAGTGCAAAAGCTGGCTTGAGACTCAACATCAAGAAAACCAAGATCATGGCAACAGGCCCTCTCAGTCCCTGGAAAATAGATGGGGAAGAAGTAGAAGCAGTGACAGATTTTATTTTCTTAGGATCCAAGGTGACTGCAGATGGTGATTGCAGCCATAAAATAAAAAGGCGACTGATTCTTGGGAGGCAAGCGTTGAGAAACCTGGGGAACACAGTGAAAAGTAGAGACATCACATTGCAAACAAAAATTCGTCTAGTCAAAGCAATGGTATTCCCTGTGGCAATGTATGGTTGTGAGAGCTGGACCATTAGGAAAGCTGAGCGCAGAAGAATAATGCCTTTGAGATGTGGTGTTGGAGGAGAGTTTTGAGAGTCCCCTGGACAGCAAGGAGAACAAATAGGTCAATCTTAGAAGAAATCAACCCTGACTGCTCCTTAGAAGGTCAAATTGTAACGATGAAGCTAAAGTACTTTGGACATCAAATGAGAAGAGAGGATTCGCTTGAGAAAGCCTTGATGCTGGGAAGAGCGGAGGGCAAAAGAAAAATGGAGTGGCCAAAAATGAGATGGCTAGATGGTGTTGTAGACACAATGGGCACAAAACTGAGTGAGTTGAGGAGGATGGTGGAGGACAGAAGTGCCTGGCGGACAGTGGTCCATGGGGTCACAAAGGGTCGGAATCGACTGTGCGACTGAACAACAAAAAGAGTCAAGCATTGTGTGTGCATCTTGCCCATGGTCTCCTGTAGCCCTTTAATGCAGATGAAGCTTAAGCAGAAGCAACAAAAGGACAGAAACCTTTGTTTGAGCTGTTTGCAGAAAGATTCTAATGTTGCAACTTCTGGTTGTCATCCAAATGTTTTTGCAGATTGAAGTAAGATTCCTGTCGTTGCCCTTAACCACAATGACTTCCACGCCACCTCAAAAACATCCTCCACCATCTCCTCCTCCTCCTTTCCATATCAGATTTTAAATATTGGCTACCAATCTATTTTGCAACAGATATGTTTTGCAACAGAATGAGATAGATTTTTTTAGGTTGCCATTTTCTCTGCTTAAACCAGGGGTGCCCAAATGATGGCCTGGGGGCCATCAGCCATGAAGGCTGTCAGCCATGAAGACTGTCCTGAGATTATAATGCAGTGGCCTTTCATCTGCCTACTGCATCGCAGCATGACTCCCGTACAACTGGTCCAGTTCCATGAGTCCCTTTCTGGTCCTGAGCCCTTTTGGCACACAAAGTCCTCCTCAGCTGTTGCCCTTCATCAAGATGGAGTCAAGTGGGATTTAATCCACTTGGAGACCATCACCCATCCCTGTGGACTTCACCACCCAAAGGCACACGTCCTCAGGCAGGGTTGTCAGGTTAGTTAATCACCGCCTGATGATTGGCATTGAATCACTTGCAGTAGGGACTACTCTATTATCATAGCAGGATAAGCTGGCCAGACTCCACCTCAAAGGCCAGTGCATTTATTAGAAGGTTTCACAGGATGCAAGACAAAATAACACTATCCTTGTGTTGATTATACAAAACAAATATGCTGTACCACTATAAGTACTGTATTCACATTTAAAGGGATTAAAACTACAGTACTCAGTCCCTCACTCCTACCCTGGAGATCCTTTTCCTCATCTGCTTCTTCTCCACTTTCCACAAGACTTGCCTATTCTTCTCGTCAAGAGATTCTCCCTCTCCACCGCTCAGTCTTCTCCTCATACATACTGGTACCAATCCATTCTTTCCCTTTGACCCTTTGAAGAGATGGGCCCTTCAGAGAGAAGAACTGCTTGGAGATGCCTGGAGGCCCTCTAGGGTAGTGGTCCCCAACCACCGGGCCATGGACCAGTGCTTGGCCACAGGCTGTCCAGAACTGGGCTGCGAGGAGTGGGTGGTTCTGGGAAACCTGGTGGCAGCCTTCTGCCCTTGGTGTGCTCCACCAGGTCTGCCCGGTGGGTGGGGGTTTGAGACGCAGCAGATGGGTGGGTAGCTGGGGGCCCTCTTCCATGTTGTTTAACTGCAGCAGGGTTCTGCACCTCCCCCCCCCCCCGCCTGCATGCAGTGTGATGCCTCGCTGCCCGAGTCAGGTGGTGTGGCTGGCAGGCGGCTGGGCTCCTCATATTTTGGCTGCAGCGGGGCTCCTCCTCCCGCCTGTGCACAGTGTGCACTTTGTCATATTTTGTTGTGTACTTGTGCTGGCCAGTCCTGCCAGTCCTAGTTTGGCATGAAGTCAGCCCAAAGTGTGGGAAAGGTTGGACTCACTTTCTGCCATTAGGGTGGTATCATCTGCATATCTTAAGTTGTTGATGTTTTTCCCAGCAATTTTGATCCCAACTTGTGATTCGTCCAACCCTGCAATGCACATTATGTGCTCTGTGTATAAGTTGAGTAAGCAAGGTGACAAAATGCAGATAGATTTTCCTATTCCAAACCACTCCGTCATTCCGTATTCTGTCCTAACTGTTGCTTCTTGACTCTTGTACAGATTTCTCATGAGGCACATAAGGTGTTCTGGTATTCCCATCTCTTTAATTACTTGCCACATTTTGTTGTGGTCCACACAGTCAAAGGCCTTGGTCCAGTCAATGAAACAGAAGTAGACTTGTTTTTGGTATTCCTTTGTTTTCTCCATGATCCGACGTATGTTGGCAATGTGGTCACTAGTCCCCCTGCCTCATCGGAATCCAGCATGCACTTCTGGTAATTCTCTCTCCAAGTGCTGCTGAAATCTATCCTGTAGTATCTTGAGCATCACCTTGCTAGCGTATGGGATGAGCGCAATTGTTCAATAATTTGAACATTCTTTGGCATTACCCTTTTTAGGGATAGGAACGTATACTCATCTTTTCCAATCATGTGGCCATTGTTTTGTTCTTGAAATCTGTTGACATATAGAAGGCAATAATTTGATTCCATCATCTTTTAGGGCTTTGAAAGATTCAGCTGGGATACCATCATCTCCACTGGCTGTGTTGTTTGCAGTGCTTTTTAGGGCTTTCCTCACTTCACTCTCTAGGATGTCTGGCTCAAGTTCAATGTTCTCATCATTGTGATTATCCGGGGTGTTGAGGTCCTTTTTGTAGAGTTCCTCTGTGTACTCTTGACATCTTTTTTAAATCTCTTCTGCATCAGCTGAATCCCTACTAGAGCCACCTTATTTTAACTTTAGTACAACACCTTTGCCAGCTTTTCTTTCCTTCCCAATTTTTATTTAGAGGTTTACATAAATTGAGATTTCAGCACAACCTTACATAAAAGTAAAGGTCTCGCTTGCTTGAAAGCCAGTTGTGTCCAATTCTAGGGTTTGGTGCTCATCTCTGTTTACAGCCAAAGAGCCAGTGATGTCTGCATTTGCAGACAGTTCCATGGACATGTGGCAGGCATGACTAGACACCAGAGTGCACAGGATGCTGTTCCCTTTTCTGCCAAAGAAGTACTTATTTACCTACTTGCAATTTCTTGCTTTCAAACTGCTAGGTTGGCAGGAGCTGGAACAGACAGGCACTCACTCCGTCGTGCAGCACTTGGGTCTCAAACTGCTGACCTTCCAGTTATCAAGTTTAGCATCTTAACCATGAAGCCACCAATCCCTCAATGCAACCTTGCCTTAAACAATTTTACAAATATTTTAATTTGCTCATCTGATTTTACTGTATTCGTACATTTCTGTGAGCCTCCCAAAGTGCTGCTTGGGTCGCATACAAGTCAAGCAAACAGCTATTTTAAAGACTGCTTATAATGGGGAGAAATCCCGTTTTAATTTTTTTTTAAGAAAGGAATATTTTGTGACTCCCAGACACCTGGGAACTGTAATCCAAAGAGACTGTGAGCTGCTCACCTTTACTTCCCACCCACCCACCCATCTATCCACAATAATAATAATTTCATGTCAGAAATTATTTTGGGTTTAAAGGAATTTTGCGGAAGAAACTCCGCTCAAGGAACACCCAAATGAGGCTCCTTTCATGCCCCCAGGAGCTGGGACAGAAACAGGTGCTCAGTCCGTCATGCAGTCCCTGGGTTTTGAATTGCCAACTTGCCAGCCTTCCAGCTAACAAGGCAAGCTTCTTAACCGCTGAGCCACTGCAGCCCCCTACCCCCAATAGATGAAATGGAGAGAGCAGCTGAATTTTATTCCATCAGCAAAGCCAAAGTGCCCTCCAGGTTGCGTCTAATTTCCGCTGGCTTCTTTGACCCCACCCCCCACCCCCATCCATCTTGCTTCCAAATCCCTCACATTCCAGTCACCTGGAATGTCGGCTCCATCCTTTTGTAGACAACAAAGAGAGGGACCAGCAAGAAACAGAGCAAAGGGCTGCAGTCTGATTTCTGCCTCTTCCTCTGAACAGAAGCAGGATCTGTTGTTGGCTGGACAGCCATCCTTTTTGGGGATATCCAGAGTATGGTCCCCCTCCCCATTTCAAAGGAACATAAAGCAATCACAGTTATATTCCACCCCATATAAGCGCTTAGTGCACTCTCTGGGTGGTTCACAAGTTAACTAGTCCTTTGCCCCCAACGTGCTGAGGACTTATTTTACTGAGTCAACCTTGATCCCTGGTAAGGATCAAACTCAAAACCTTTTTAGTTCCAGTTTTAACCCCTGCACTACCAGGGCTCTATAACGACAGGTAGTTTTCCTGTAAGTGCTCTCCTTCTTCTTTGTGACCCCCTGTGAATCCACATGAATGGGTTTACTGTATGCGCAGGAAACCCATTCATGTGGATTCACAGGGGACCACGAAGAACTTGATAGAGCAACCTCGCATGTGCAATAAACCCATTTGTGTGGATTCACAAGGGCCGACAAAGAAGAATTTGATAGAACAACCTTGGAGGGATAGAAGGCTGAGTCAACCTTGTCACCCTGGTCACTGTATGTATGGCATCAGGCCTGTGTGGAAACTGTCCAAAGAACTTTGATTATTGGTCAGAGAACTGACAATGTAAAGCAGGGATGAGAGGCGGGTTTAAGATCAGAGCCTTTTTGATGCTTGCCACATTGAATAAATAAATGCACAGGTCAGAATTTTGAGTTAGGAACACACAGAGGGGGAGGCAAAGAGTTGAGTCACCCACACCTCCGACAAACGAGAGGTTCCCTCCCTGCCTTCCAAACAGTGGTCTCAAAGTCAATATTGCATTGCAAAAGAAAAACAGAGCTTTCAAAGTAAATTTTTAACTCTTTGCAGTGTCTTCTTAAGGGCCGCAGTGGCTTAGTGGTTAAGACAGTGAGCTTGACAACTGGAATGGCAGATCAGCAGTTCAACAAGACCCAGATGCTGTATGATGGAGTGAGCTCCCATGTCTGTCCCAGGTCTGGCCAACCTAGCAGTTCAAAAGCAAGAAACGGCAAGTAGATAAGCAGGTACCCAGTGGTAGGATTCACATTTTTTACTACCTACTCTCTGGGCCTGGTATAGTGGGTGTGGCCAGGGAGAAAGTCCTGCATTGCACCCGAATTAAGACTACTATATTAAGACTACTTGGATGGGCAGAAGAGGGGCCAGCCAGAATTTCTGCTACTGGTTCTGGTGAACTGGTGCGAACCTGCTGAATCCCACCACTGCCACCTCTTCAGTGGGAAAGGTAACAATGTTCCATGTACACTAGTGTCTAGTCATGCCTGCCACGTGACCATGGAAACATCTACAGGTGCAGACAGCACTGGATCTTTGGCTTCCTCTTCTATGTCTAGGCCAGATGTGAAACTGCCAAAATTAAGGCACCTTTTGGTGAATTCTCTGCAGTTCCATTCGCCTGACCTAGTGTGAGAAAGATTAGCTGGCACCACAAGGTTGCTGTTACCAGGGTATGCCCAATTGTGGTTCAAAATTACCACAATCTTCAAGGAGGGTTTTTGTGTGTAGTACAGCTCTTTGGCTATAAACAGAGATGAGCATCACACCCTAGAGTCAGACACAACTGGCTTTTGAGTACGGGAGACCTTTACCTAGTGTTTTCTTAACTATAATTTTGGGATACCACCCAAATGGGTGGTATAGAAATGCAGTCAATCAATCAATCAATCAATCAATTAATGCTGTTATCTGAGATCTTTTGCTTTACAAAGTAACTCCTTGTCTATTTTCATTTATGTTTCCTGTTATCTTACAAAAGGTGTGTTGCAATGTATTACTTTCAAAGGTAAATGACCACAGGCTGAGTGCTGTGCTTATTACAAATGACATAAAAATTCCTATCCAAATGCTTCCAAAAGCCATTAAGATGTACCTTTAAAAGCAACCAGACCTGTTTTATCAAGCCTATTTCACTCCCATTTGTTGCATTGCTTACAAATGCTTGTCATGTTTTAGTCTTTGCTACTAAAAGGAGTAACTCATTATATGTATGCAGCTAGATAACTGGGAACTTCCACTTTCCATGCTTAAGAATCTAGAGCTGGGGAAACGATTTACCCACCGAGAGTTAAGATTTTGGGCATTGTTGTTCAGTCACACAGACCAGTCTGACCCTTGGCAACCCCATGGACTACAGCGCACCAGGCTCATCATCTGCCATCCTCCAGAGTCTGCCCATATCTACACCCACAGTCTCAACAATACCATCAAGCCACCTCATCCTCTGGCATCCCATTCTCCTTTTTGCCTTTGATCCTTCCCAGCATCTTACTCTCTTCTTATATGGTGGCCAAAGGACTTGAGCTTCAGTGTTTGTCCTTCCAAGGATCAGTCAGTGTTGATTTTCTTCAGGAGGGACTGATTTGATCTCCTTGCCGAGTACTGCATGATGGAATGAGTGCCCACCTCTGTCCCAGCTCCTGCAAGGAGACAAATAGGGACCATTTCGGTGGGAAAAGATCTTGGGGTCATGAAAGGAGCCTTGTTTGGGCGTCCCCTTATAGGAGTTCCTCCAGCAAATAAATCCTTTCAACCCAGAAAGCACCTTTGTGCGCTTCTGATATAATTTAAAAAACCAGAGCTGAGCTATCAATTTATATCTTAGCTGCCATGAATTTTATGGCCCGCATGTTACACAATGATTGACACAGCTGAGCTTGCCGATTTCATGCTGGGTGAGGAATTTGCAGCATAATGAATGAGAGGCTTCAATTACAAGAGCAATTCCATTTCATCCTAGACAGTAAGGGAGGGAGCCAGATGGGTGTGTTTTTCTTCTGCTTCCAGGAGCAACGAGGGCAGTGCAGGCAGGATGAATTGGTGTTGGGGGCCAGATCCAGCCCACAGGCTGTAGTTTGGGCACCCCTGGTTTAAGCTTTCTTTTGCCTCTCTTGATTTGGAAAAGATCTGTAGGGTGGCCTGGACAAGCACATTTTGCTTCCACTTCCAGGAGCGACGAGCACAGCATGGGTTGGATGAATTGGCATCGGGGGCCAGATCTGGCCTGTGAGCCGTAGTTTGGGCACCCCTGTTTTAATCAGAGAAAAGGGCAGCCTAAAATCTATCTCATCTTGTTGCAAAACAGATTGCAAGGCGCGTTTTACTTGTGGTTCTGGTGGGAGGAACCATGTGACTGGCCTGCTGAACCACATGACTGGCCCGCAGCCCTAAAAGTTTGGGCACCTCTGCCCTAAAACACACACACCTCAATTCATTCACTATGAAAGAACAACTTATGGTACTTTGCTTCATAACAGAGGTTCGAAACCTAGTCCAGGTTTTGTCTTTCCTTCGCTGAGAGCCTTCAGCCCAAGACGGTCCCCACTGCTAGGAACAGATGTTCAGGTTGCAAGCTAAAAGCGTTTTGCATGCTACAGATGCCTTGGTTTGCAGCTTCCGACGGGTTTGCATATCTCCAAGTTCTTGTGCTGGGACTTACTGGGAAGATTTACAGCTGTCCCCATCTGCCTAGGGACTGAGTGGCTCAAGTCACTAAGACCCTGACTGGGAAGCGGAAGGTCAGCAGTTCGATTCCCGAGTACTGCAGGACAGAATGAGCTCCTGTCTCTGTCCCAGCTCCTGCTAACCTAGCAGTTCAAAAGCAAGAAATTGCAAGTAGATAAATAGGGACCACTTCGGTGGGAAGGTAACAGCGTTCCATGCACTCCAGTGTCTAGTCATGCCTGCCATATGACCATGGAAACATCTGCAGAAGCAGACAGCGCTGGCTCTTCGGCTTAGAAACAGAGATGAGCACTGACCCCTATAGTCGGATACAACGGGCTTTCGAGCAAGGGAAACCTTTACCCCATCTGCCTGGTGGCTGTCCAGCCCCTCCTCTGCCCACTGCGCCCCCCCCCAGCTGTAATGCAGCTCTTCGGACCCTTCCCAAATTGGAATCCAAACCAAAGTGGACCCCCCTCTCCTCATTCCTGACCCCACAAAGAGCCTCAAGAGTTCACATCAGGCTGATCACACCATGCCCAGAGGGGATGGGATGGGATGGACCTGTCTGACTTGTTTCAAATTTCCCTCTCAGGCAAAAACAAAAGCAGGCCTTGGCAAATGGTGTGAAGGTGGCCACATATCAGGAACTAAATCGCTGGGTGGGAGGGAAGGGGCAACACAGGTCCCTTCATTTCTCACTCATTTAACCTGGGATTTGCAACTGGACCTGGCATGAGAAACAGGACAGGTAAGTTTACATGTTCACAGGAGTGACTCCTCTTAACACACTGTACGAAACCAATTCTGCTCTTGTTAATTTCATGGTGTCACTGGTCTAAAAATAGTCCCAGAAAATGCAAGTTACTCTTTAACAAGTTTGTTCAAGACCGCAACACTATCTGATTGCTTTGCTTTGAACATTTACGTCTCAAAACTCAGAAAGATTTGTTTCCCTCCTGTTAGGAGTAACCAGACGTGATTCTGCTACAACAAATACCGGAAAAGTACTATTTTAAAAGTAGGTAAAGGTCTTACTTGCTCGAAAGCCAGTCATGTATGCCTCTAGGGGTTGATGGTCATCTCCGTTTACAGACTTTCTGTGGTCATTTTGCAGACATGCCTAAGCACACAAGGAATGCTGCTCCCTTTCCCGCCGAGATGGTACATATTTATCTAATTGCATTTTCTTGCTTTCGAACTGCTAGGTTGGCAGGAGCTGAGACAGACGATGGGAGCTCACTCTGTTGCTCAGCACTCAGGTCTCAAACGGTTGACTTGCTGACCTTCAGTTGTCAGGTTCAGTGTCTTACCCAATGAGCCACCGCAGTCCCCCATTTTTTAAAAGCAATATTTTAAAAGTAATTAGTTCTAATTACAACTCCAACCCACCACTCCAAAGGAGTTAGCTGGCTAAACCATTACAATTTTTAAAAAGTAACTCACACTTCCATTTTTGAAAGGTACCTGCAACAACTTTTATTATCTGTACAGGGAAATAAGTCAAAATGGTAGAATCTACTGGCCTACAACCAGTACAAAGCATTCCTCCCAGCTACCTTGTTGTCACATCGACACACCCGCCACAAGGCCTTTTCTTCTCCACGCCCTCCCTTACAGCTACAGAAGTACGTAACTGAAATGTTACAGCAGGACCCCCCAAAGTTTTCAGGCCACGGGCTGGTCACATGGTTCCTCCCACCGGAAGCAGAAGTAAAACGTGGCTTGCAATCTGTTTTGCAACAGGATGAGATAGATTTTTAGGCTGTGATTTTATCTGCTTAAACCAGGGGTGCCCAAACTACGGCTTGCAGGATGGATCCACCCTGATGCCAATTCATCTGGCCTTTGCTGCTCCTGTATGGGCGTGATTTACTTCTGCTCAGTCATGGGATGTAACAGGTTCCCACCACTTCACCAGAACCGGTAGTAACGTTTCCCAGTGTCCCGGAGAACCGGTAGCAGCTTTTTGGCAGAACCACCTTCGGGGCTTACCTTTTCACTGGTTCCCCCGCTGTGCATGCACGCCAAGCACTTGGTGTGCATGTGCGCCTACAGTGCTTGGTGCATATGCACAGCCTTCTTGCTGTCCTCCCAAGCGGGGAGGAGGAAGAGAAGCTGCTAGCCTGAAGCGCCCTATAGCCTGCTCCCCAGGGTAAGTGACTCATCTTTGGATGTGGTGTGTCTGTGTGTATTTTAATGTGTATTTAATACCTTTACCTATATTGACGTACTACCACAGTGCCTAAAAAGGCCTGGTGGCCGGCAGACCTGGCGGCTTGGCTTGGGGTTTTTAAGCAAAGTCTTGGAGTTACCTCATCAATAAGCTCCTGTGCTGTTCCAATTGCTGTTCCAATTGGAGAACCCTTAAGGAGGTACAGCTGTTTTACCTTTACATTAAGGCATATTATCCTAGAGAATTGGTATGATGACCATATCCATCTTGCAACATGGTGCTGCCCAGGCACTTATACTAACAGGTAAGTGACGGGTTTGTGTTTGTGGTGGTTGGGTGGGTGGGTTGATTTATGTTTGGGGTGGGTGGATGGGTGTATTTCAATGTAATTTTTATGTTTTTATGTTTTTATTTAATTTATTTAATTTATTTAC
Organism: Furcifer pardalis; assembly: GCA_030440675.1. Lineage (NCBI taxonomy): Eukaryota > Metazoa > Chordata > Lepidosauria > Squamata > Chamaeleonidae > Furcifer > Furcifer pardalis. Next base: position 290,681,819 of record CP126890.1, read on the forward strand.
GGGTTTGTGTTGTGGGTGGGTGGATGGGTTGAGGGTGTATGTGCGTGTTTATTTTTATTTTATTTTTTCTTTGGTCCCACCCACAACATGACATCATGACGTTAGTTCCGCCCACACTGTGATGACGTCACGGCGGTGTAGTAAAAATTTTGACATCCCACCACTGCTTCCACTTCCAGGAGCAGCAATGGGTGGATGAATTGGCATCGGGGGCTGGATCCGGCCCAAGGACCATAGTTTGGGCACCCCTGCATTACAGCTTTATCACACAAGATGTAGTCATCCCTTCTTAAGTTATAACGTACATGTAATATAACACTTTTTATCCAGTAACTCCTTTGTAACTGAGAAACAGAACTAATTACAAGTAACTTCTAAATTAATTCCAAAAAGCCCCCAAATAATCTTGTGGCACTTTGAAGATTAGCACATGTTATTTGACTGCAGCAAACTTGAGACTGTGGCAAACTGAAACATCTAAACTGGACTACAGGTCAAGAAATCAGGCACGGAATAAAACTTTTTGATTTCCAAGATGCTACGAGGCTCTTCGGTTGCGTTGCAAGGGAATCAAACAGCTGCAAACACCTCTTTTGAAATACAGTCATGCCATTGAATTTTGCACATCATTTGCGGCGCAGGTTCTGAGGTGATCTTCCAAGTTCCATCTACCGATGGTTGGTTCTCTCCCGCAGACAGAAAAACGGGCAGACACACCTCCCAAGTGCCTGCATTTTCCTAGTACGCCATGTCATTTATTGCTGCTCTTTGGAGTGGTGATTTGCTGATCTCCCTGGTTGAGAAAAACCACAGGCAGACGCTAATGGGGGCTGTTCAAAAGACAGACCCACAAAAGCCCCATTCAAAGAGGTCAGACGGAGTACTGGGTCCAAAGGCCCTTTTCATATACATACATATATATATTCCCATTTTCAGGGTTAGGATTAAGAACGCTCCCTCCCCCATGTCAGTTTCCCCACCTAAAGCAAGAATGACTGAAGGCTTTGTTAGGAGACAGAGATTTGGCCTGGAAAACCCAGGAGTTGGTTCTAAATCAGGGGTGCCCAAACCTTTTGGGCCATGGGCCAGTCACTGGAGGCGGAAGTAAAACACGCCTTGCAATCTGTTTTGCAACAGGATGAGATACATTTCTAGGCTGCCATTTTCTCTGCTTAAACAAGGGGTGCCCAAACTATGGCCCACAGGCTGGATCTGGCCCCCCGATGCCAATTCATCCAGCCCCACCACCCCCATTGCTCCCAGAAGCAGAAGTAAAACATGCCTTGCGATCTGCTTTGCAACAGGATGAGACAGATTTTAAGCTGCCTTTTTTTCTTCTTTAACCAGGGGTGCCCAAACCATAGCCTGTGGGCTGGAACCGGCCCTCAATGCCAATTCATCCAGCCCACGCCACCCTCATCACATGTTTTACTTCCGCTTTCAGGAGCAACTAGAGTGGGTGGCGTGGGCCAGATGAATTGGTCAGGAAACGGATCCAGCCCACAGGCCGTAGTTTGCGCACCCCTGGCCTACACAGTTTGAAATGAGTGCTCATTACCCACCCATTCAAGAGGTTCAAACAGAGATTCTTGTGCACAGCAAAGAGAGAACCCAGGAGTCAGTAGAGTTAATCTGTGCTGCCAAACCAACAAAAAGTCCTGTGATACCTTTAAGTTAGCAAGTTTTCCTTGGCACAAACTTTGACAGACTGCAGCCCACGTTGTCCGAGGCACAGAGCTTAGCCACATCAGGCTCCAGGCACCTCATAGATTGGGCTGCCAACCACAAAACATTTATGCCAAATAAAGCATGCTATCTTAAAGACCTCACAGAACTCTTTATCATCAGTGTATACAACAGTTCTCCAGGCACAGAAAGCATGTGAAAGGCATGGCTTTCATGCTGGTAAAGTTCATGCCAATGTTGTTTTTCAATAAAGCTCCAAACCAATGCTTTATTCACAGGACAAAAAGAGCAAGCCAGCAGCTACTCTGATTAAGATGTCGGCAGAGTTAAAAGAGGATTGGTTTCAGTAAGGTCTGGCATTTTGCTTTGGCTGGGAAGCAGGGTGGACTCTGCACCAGCAGATGCTGGAGACTACACAGCCCATCACCCAGTTGCAGACAACCTGGGGAGGTGGGTGAGAGGACCCAGAAGTCCACAATCTAGGAAGCTGCACTTGTTGAGATTCTCCACTGAAGCTTTAGCATAACATACTAACAGCCTGCGTTGTGCGAGGTGTGTTCTGGCTGCTGCCTACCAGAAGGAAAATGAACAGAACTGGAAGTCACAAATTCTGAATTTTTGGATAACAAATCCCATAAACCCCTAGCCAAGTAGTCTGGGGAACTCTTAAGAATCACACTCCAAAGTACTTGCATTTCCAAGGTTTGAAGGGGATGGGATCCAGCCTTTCATTCAGAATGAAATTAACGTCTCTTATCTTAAGCTCAAAACCTGTTCAACTTCTGCCATAAAGTATATCAGGTACTGCGGTGGCTTTAATGGTTGAGACACTGAGCTTGAGGACTGGAAGATTGGCAGGTCAGCAGTTCGGATGATGCATGAGAGTGAGCTCCTGAAAGCCAGTCATATCCAACTCTTGGAAGCAGTGCTCACCTCCATTTACATCCAAAGAGCCAGTGCTATCTTCTGTTGTCATGTGGCAGGCATGACTAAACAAGGAATGCTGTTATCTTCCCACTAAGGTGGTACCTATTTATCTACTTGCAATTTTTTTGCTTTCAAACTGCTAAGTTGGCTGGAGCTGGGAACGAAATGGGAGCTCACTCCAGCATGCAGCACTCGGGTATCAAACTGCTGACCTTCTGGTCGTCAAGTTCAGCGTCTTAACCACTAAACCACTGCAGCCATTGAAAAATGGTATTACTGTACTCTACTTAATCGTTAAAAAGGGACACACACTGAGAAGCACAAATTAGCAGTTTAGCTTTAAAAAACACACACACACCCAACTTTTCTACTGCGCATGAAACCACTAAGTTAATAATCAAGGAAATCTAGCCACCTTGCTGGCATTTTGTTTTATTCATTGCAGATTCTCCTTCTTCTGTGCCTAGGCCAGACGTGAAACTGCCAAAATGAAGCCTCCTTTTGGCAAGTCCATTCTGCAGTTCACTTTGCCTGACCTAGTGTGAAAAAGATTAGCCAGCAGCACAAGGTTGCCATTATCAGAGTATGCCTGATTGTGGTTAAAAAATAATCTCTGAGGAGGCTCTTTCTGTGTACCCCATTCGTTGCAGATGAAGGCACTAAAGGCGTGATGGTGAACCTTGGTGCTCCAGGTGTTCTTGGACTTCAATTCCCAGATGTCCAAGTCTCTGTGAATCCACATGAATGGGTGAATCCACACGAATGGGTGATTCACAGAGACTTGGGCTTCTGGGAACGGAAGTCCAAGAACAGCCGGAGTGCCAAGGTTCGCCATGGCTGCACTAAAGGGACTGTGAACAAAGCCCATTTCGCAGGGGAATGCAAAAAATCACAACAGCCTCCCTGTTTGCCAAAGCCACTTTTGGAAATTAAGGAGAACCCACCAACTCCTGGAAGATGCCAGCTACCCTCGAAATTACTCACGAGAGTGCTAACTCGGTTACACAGGGAGGCAGGGGAAGGAGTAGCCTGTGCAGGTGGGCTGGACTGGACTGGAAGAACTGTTGACAAGCGCTCCAGTAGAAACTAAACAGCTCACACGTGGGATGGATTGATGTGGCTCACAGTTCTTTCCATTCAGACCAGACCCATTGCATCAGTCTGTCAGGGAACAGGAAAGAAAGGAAACCTCAAGATTTTACAGTGAAACAAAACTGAACCGCTTGTGCATGAAGAAGGAGACCGAGAACAACCAGGACACCTGCTTATCTTGAAACACATGATCTCCAGAGCAAGTTAGCAGCTCATATCCTCATTCACAAAAACTTCCCCTGTGGCAAATTTGGCGTTTCCTGATGTTTCCTGCACAGAACAGAAGAGGCTGAACCAGAAGCTTTCAGCTATGAAATATACCACTGACCTCCTTGATCAGACAGAGAAAAGATGATGTTTTGAATTAAGCAGCAGCCAGAAGTCACATCTGGAGATGTCCAAAAAAACAAAACTAACCAAAAGAAATAAAACACAGAGGGCCTTCTTGGCCTGAAATACAGAACGTCTTATAACACCTTTAAGACTTAAATAGATTTGCAAAATTTAATCTCTCAATCTCACTGAAGGACCACAAGGTTCCCGGATGTTTCGATGTTTCGCTGGAACAGAAACACCACCACAAAGTTTACCCCCCAAAATTGGAATACAAAAGAAAAGCACCTCCACCAAAGCTTCCCCTCAAACGTCCTTCAAATGCCTTTCAAATACAGTACTGTAATCCATTTCATTGGTCATGCTGATGTTTTGTAGCCATGTTGCAGGTCCTTTTGAAGACTAAAACACTGCTCAGAGCCTGGGATTTCACAGCCTACTGGCCCAGTTCATAGCTAGCAAATATCCAGACCAGAATAAAGGGGTACCCAGAAAGAGCCTCCTTGAAGATTGTGGTATTTTTGAACCATCATCAGGTATACTCTGGTAACAGGAACCTAGTGTTGCTGGCTAATCTTTTTTACACTAGGTCAGAAGAAAGGAACTGCAGAATTAACTGACCAAAAGGTGGGTTCATTATGACAGTTTCACATCTGGCCTAGACACGGAGGAAGAACAAGAATAAAAATATCAAAAAGTCTCACTGGATTTTATAGCATTTAACCCTAAAGGGACCATAATATCATTTACAACACCCTAACGATGCAATTATCTCCTTAGAAATCCATGCCTGAATACATTTGTTCCTCTTTAAATATTTTGTTTCTTTCTTTTCATCCTCCTCTCCCCCCCCCTTTATTTTTTGCCTTTTTCTGACATGAGTGGGTTGGCTACAGAAAGCCAGCTTCTAAACCGATGGAATTTGAAGGGTGGGATCCAAGTAACCCTAACACACACAAACACACAACCCTGTGCAGAGAGATCAAAGGCCCGTTTGGTGTAAGTCACCCACAGGCATGTGGCTTCCTGTACCAAAGGACACAAGCCTTAGCCCGGGGTGCCCAAACCTTTTGGGCCATGGGCCAATCAAGTGGTTTAGGGATCTGGTCACTAAGGCCCAGGGACTGGATGCAGCCCCTGATGCCAATTCATCTGGCCCATGAAGACCTCGTCACTCCTGGAAGTGGAATTAAAACGCACCCATACGGGCACGTTTTACTTCTGCTTCCAGGAGTGACGAGGGCTTTGTGTGCCGGATGAATTGAAATTGGGGGCCGCATCCAGCCCCCGGGCCATAGTTTGGGCACCCCTGTCTTAGGCCCTAAGGCAGGAGTTCTCAACCTTTTTAAGCAGGAGGCCGGGTCATGCTCACTCAGACAGCTTCGGAGGCAGGATGGCCATTTTGCCCTTCCTCCACCACATGGCACTTCTGGGTGTGGTGAAGATGATGGGGGACCACATGAAATGGTGCCGTGGGCTGAATCCAGCCCACAGGCTGCAGGTGGAAAATCCCTGTCCTAAGGCTTAGGGTGAAAGTAGAAACATGAGTTGCTGAGGAGGATTCAAATTGTTGGGGGACGGAGGGGGAAATGATCCATCACACTCAGAGGGTACCAGATTGAGCAACAGTGGCTGGAACCAAGGAAAGTGGAAAGAGAGTTTGGCAGTTTCTGGTGGATCCTAGTACTGTACAGTACTTCTGTTTGCTTCCCTTTCAAACAATGCTGGAGTGGATAGACTTTGACTTTCCAGGGGGAGGCAACTCATACTTTTAGGAGCCATACTTAAAGACATAAAACACAAATTAACGGTGCCTGCATTAGGTCCTGGGCAGAAGGGGAAAAAAAAATACTGCCTGGGCTCTTTGTAAAAACAAAAGGCCAAACTGTGCAAAACTTTTTATTGGATCACTAAAAAGCTAAAAACAAGGCAAGCTTTGAGTTCTTACAGAGCTCTTTGTCAGACAAAAAAACCACACTGGTATCTCAACGGTCTCAAACTGAAATTGGGAGTTCCACGCTGGCTTGTGCATCTGTCGGGCCCAACATTTTGAATTACCTGCTCCCTCCACTATATCCATGGCGTTTGAGGAGGCTGTGCCTCCTCCTAAAGCAGTTCTGCCAGAACCTGAAAGCCTGACCTTTCTGCAGCTTTTTACTGAGCCAATAAATGAATTACCCAACCTCAAACTCAGGTTCTGGAAACACACTCTTGTTCTGCCAACCACCACACAGCATAGGGCTACAGAGATTGCCATGGGGGATCACACCAGACCAAAAGACCCAGAACCAACCTCTGTACTGCTCAAGGCTTGATTAGCTTTACCCCTACATCAACCCTGCAAGGTAGGTCAGAAACAGAGACTGGCCTATAAACCAGGGGTGCCCAAACTACGGCCCATGGGCTGGATCTGGCCTCTGACACCAATTCATCTGGCCCTGCTGCCCTTGTCGCCCCAAGAAGCAGAAGTAAAACATGTCCATACGGACACATTTTACTTCCGCTTCTGGGAGCAACAAGGGCGGCGGGGCAGGAGGAGTTGGATCTAGCCCACAGGCCAGCTGTTGGGCTCCCCTGCTATAAACTATCCAATGAACTAAGCATCTGATTGAGAATTTGAATCCAGACATTCTCTATTTAAAACTGAATTACCATGCCCTCTAAATCTAAACCAGGAGTAAACCACACTAGATACATCTGTATGAAGACAATTATTCCCTCTCTCCACAACACTTTTGTGTGTGCAATAAACCACATCAGCTCCTTATCTCTCTTATTTCAGAATGCAGTGCATCTGGGAACCAAATAATGAAAATCTCAGTTGTTGTTCATTCGCACAGTAGATTCCGACCCTTTGCGACCCCATGGACAGTTGCACGCCAGTAGGGGAAGGGGGAAAGGAAACTGATGGAATTCTGAACAATTTCTATTGTTTGATTTTGGTTACATATATGCAAGTTCTTAAAGGTTCTCCTTTGGCAGCTACACAGGAGTGTCTGTTATAGGGTTTGGTTTTTAAATAAAAAGCTCTAAAAACACACACAAGTCTTAAACAACTGTACTTTTAAGCTTAGGAAGAAAATGAAAATATTTAAAGTAATAACAACACAGCATTACAGCTTCGTAGTCCAGAAAACTGGCCCATTTTACTCCACCCCAAAGAAGGAACTGAAAGAAAAGTATCCTTCTTTGATACCCAAAAGCCATGAGAGAAACTTGTGGAAAAACTTTCCGCCAAGAGCCATGTTTGGGGTCTTCTTCTCCAACCCATCCCCCAGCACTACAGGGAAAGAGAAACTGGCTACTAACTTAATGCTTCCCAAATTGGTTGAGATTACAATTCCCCACCGCAGGCAAACTAGATGTTCAAGCCGAGTGTTATGCTGGAGTTTTAATTAAACCCTCTGGCAAAGAAGTTTTAGTAAGGCGTTCATGCCTAGAAGGCGGAGGGGGAAAAAAGAAGAAGAAACCGAAGACAAGTTCAAAAGCAATGGGCACCCCAAAACTGCTGGCAAAGCCCCCAGGAATTTTTCTTTTTAATAGTCACAACTTTTGGAAAAGTTTTTTTCTCCCTTTCCTTTTTACAGTGCAGTCCCCAGAACTCTGTCTGGCCGGGAAGGTCGGAGACTGGAAAGTAAAAAGAAAAGAAAAGAAAGAAACCTGTAGAGCCCCAAAAGGATCGTTTCCAAGTTTCCGGAATGGGGGGTGGGGTGGGGTGGGTGATGGTGGGGAGAAAAAGGCCGGCTGTTCCAACGCAACAAGCCAGGCGCTCAAGATCGCAGGGTCAGAAGATGCACAAGTTCCTTAATAGCCCAGAGGCGCCAAGCCAAGCCCACCCAGGTCCCCCTCACCACTGGAACATGCTGGGCGCCTCCGGCCTGGAAAGGGCTCCCACAGGGCGGGTTTTTCCTCCGTGCGCTTTTGCAGCCCCGCTGCGCGCGAAGCTCGGCGCCTCTCCAGTCCGCGTCCTCAGCAAGCAGCAGCCGAGCGAGCGAGCGAGCGAGCGCTCTCCTCTGCCTCGGTCCGGGTCCAGTCTCTGGCTCCTCCCCCTCATTAGCAAAGGGCGTGGCCAAAAGAGCCTCTCCATCCATCCTAAGCCCCGGCAGGTGTTTAACTCTTACCTGCCTGCGCAAGGTGTCTTTAACTTCGCCCGTGGCTCCGGGAAGGCTTTTAAAACTTGACCTATGTATTGGTTGCCTTTCTTCTTCTTCTTCTTTCTTCTTCTTCTTCTGCAGTATCGGATTCTGAATATTGGCTATCACAGGCGTGCCCAAACTTTTCGGGCCTTGGGCCGGTCAGGTGGTTCAGCGGCAGAAGAGTAGCGTGCCTTGGCAGGGCCCCGTATAAAAATTTGTTTGGGGGGCCCTAGGAAGGGTAAATATTTGTTTTGCTTACGCACGTTGGGGGCCCCCGTGGCCCGGGGGCCCCGTATAATTGATACGGCAGATACGGCGGTAGCTACGCCTCTGCTCAGCGGGTCAGCCACCTGGCTCTTCTAAAATCCACCTTGCAATCTGTTTTGCAACAGGATGAGATAGATTTTAGGTTGCCATTTTCTCTGTTTAAATTAGGGGTGCCCAAACTACAGTCTGCAGGCCAAATCCAGCCCCTAACGCTGGCTGCCCCATGCCACCATCATCACTCATGGAAGCGGAAGTAAAATGTCCAACATGGGCCGGATGAATTGACGTCGGGGCCCAGATTTGACCCACAGGCCAGAGTTTGGGTACCCCGGGCTATCATCATAGCAATCAGCCATTAAGATTGTCCTGGGAACAATATAATGCAGTGGCCTTCCGTTTGGCTTCTGCATTGCTGCGTGACAACCGTACCACTGATCCAGTCCCATGAATCGCTTTCTGGTCCTGAGCCCTTTTGGCACACAAAGTCCTCCTCAGCCCCAGGCCAGGATTGATAAAGCTGCTGCCCTCCAGCAAGGTGGATTGAACTGGGATTTAGTTGGAGTCTATCGCCATTCCCTGTGGACTTTGGCACCCAAGGCCATTAGTCTTCAGGGTGGTCAGTTTAGTTAACCACTGTCTGACACTCGGTGTTGAATTGCTGGCAGTATGGTCTACACCTGGCTAGACATGCAGTATTGGCTGTCTTTACGTTCTGAATATCTTGTCAAGGGAGTGCCCCCCCCCCGGTTTTCCTCCCCCCCTTTTTTTGGTCTCTCTACTCTTTTTGTTCACAACAGTCCTACAAGGTAGGCCAAGTTGGAAAATGCACTATTACACTAATCTGGCTATCCTGTAAATTGCGTGGATGAAGTGTGATCTCCCCAGTCTTCTTTATTATACTAAATCCAGTCGTGTTTTCTCAAACATCACAGTGCTGGGTTTTGTTCAAGTAATCTGTGTATGAACATTCTTAGTTTAACCTGAAAAGTAGCTATTTGGTCTTAACTTTTATGTGAACATTAAAAAAATGTAGCTATATTGTCCACATTCACATTAACCAACAAACAAATCCAGACAAAAATGAGCTGTAAAATTATCAGAAACAAATATGCAAAAATTAATTTTTTTAAAAAAAATCCAATCACCACACCAAAACACACATTTCAACCTATCCTCCAGCCCATCCTGAATTATAATTATTTTACATAATTCTGGATTTCCCAAATCACCAGTACAACCAGGTTCATTTTTGCAACACTGCAAAAAAAAAATTACCTTTAATATTTATTTATTTATTTATATTGCCGCCCACTCACTGTGGCAGCTCAGGGAGGCTTACAGACAATACAATTAATAAAATAATAATAATAAAACAATAATCTCTCTCTCACACACTTTTGCTTTGTATCAATATATACCCTTTGGGTATCCTGAACTTTGTGGTAGGTGGGTTTGCACCCCTCTAGCATCAAGCATCACTAATCAGATTTGCAGTCTTGTAGCAGTAGCTTTTTTATGCCTTCTAAACTTTAGCACCCTTGGTCAAACCTTAGTTTCCTTGCCTGAGTCACAGTGTTGGTATATTTCTTCTGTTTCAGCTTTTTATTTAATATTTTTTGCCAAATTTTGTACCAGTTGGAAACTTGCAGGGCAGTCTTGGCCCTTTGCAAAAATGCTAAATGAGAACTGCCCAGGGAGTGCTCTAAGTGCTATGGGGCAGCATTATAAGTGTAATTGCTATTGCTAGATATAAGACACTTTGGATATTTTCATTGGCTATTCTTGCCACACTAATGCACTCTTCACTCCGTTAAATACCTGTTCCACAGTGACAATGAAAGACTTGCTGGAAGAATTCCAACTTCCACAATTCGACGGCGACTGGTACATGTTTACCTCTCCCAGATAATATATCTCTCTCTCTGAGCTCCATTGTACGTTTGTTGTAACTGCATTATGACTCTTTGCTTGACTTACCAGGGTCCTTTAGGTAGCAATGGGGCCTAGGTCGATAGCTCAGTGAATTAGCTGTCTGGCTATGGAGCCCAAGGTTGGGAGGTTCTGTTCTCTATGCTGCTATTTTGGAAAAGAGCCAGTCGGTGTGGTACAGTCCCAGGTGGAACAGCATTGGTCTTGGTTGCTGTTTTCCATTTTTGCTTCCCTTTTAGATTTATCTGGAGTTGTGTCTTTAGAACAGATGTCCTCAACCTATTGTCCATGGACTGGATACGGCCCCCAGTGCCATTTTTCACTTTTATGTGGCCCACCATCCTAACTCCCACCACCGCTGACAAAAGCTGTGCCATGTGTGGTTTCTTTTTAATGCAAGCAGCATTTAAAAAGGAACCAGCCATGGTACAGCTTCCGCTAGGGTCGGCAGGAGCGAGGGCAGTGGGCCACATAGAATGGTGCCATGGGGGGGCATTCTATGTGGGACCTCTGGACTCCTGGCCTTGTCTTACCTAGCTACGCCCGCCTCGCCCCCAGCCCTAAGGATAACTTCCAGCCCCACAAGAAAGGACTAGCCTAGTTAAAAAGCCCCACTCACTCTTTCCCTGAGCAGGCAATTAATCTCATTAGTGTTGGGAGGGGAGGGGGGTCCAAAACCTCCATTGAAGGTTGGCATCTCCCTCCCTCCTTCCAGGGAGAAACAAAATGGCAACTCCTTTGAAGCTGTTGGGACAAAATGGCCATCTCAAAATGGCCACCTCCCTCATGCAGATAGGACAAAATGGCCATCTGGCCCCCTCAGCTGTCTGACAGAGCATGACCCAGCCCCCCAGCTTGAAAAGGTGGAGAACCCCTGCTTTAGAATTTCTTTCTAAAACACCCACCCATCTTAAACGCCTTTTTCCTGATAGGATCTCCTGGCATGGGACTTCACCTTTCATTGCCCTGTGTGTTTATTATAATTGGCTTTCCTAACACCCAGCATACACGTCCAGCTATCCTCTACTTTGAACTCAAGAACTCTCTCCCTGAAGATGGTGGTATTTTTGCACCACAATCGGGTGTACCCTGGTAATGGCAACCTTGTGTTGCTAGCTAATCTTTCTCACACTACGTCAGGCCAAAGGAACTGTAGAATGAACTCACCAAAAGGTGCCTTCATTTGGGCAGTTTCACGTCCAAACTAAAGTTCAACATGGCCATCCTCCCCTGCCCTGCCCCCTCCCCATTCCTCTTCTTGCCACTTCTGCCACCATCCTGTCAGAGCAGCAAAAGAAAATGGTGATTTCAAAATTTGCACTGAATTCACCCTGAATTGATGAAGTGGAGGGATTTAACTTTAACTGTAACCCTTGTGGATACTACACAGAATTTTCCCAAGGTTTAAAATCAGGATCGTTTTTATAAAACACATATATCCTAAATAGACTTTGCCTTTCTGTCAAATCACTGTCTATTGTCAGAACAGTAATTTTCAGTCATTAGCATCTGAAATGACCTCTTCCCAGCTGCAGCTCAGATAAAAGATTGAACTAAAGAGCAAAGGAAAGAAGCCGAGTCCCAAATCTAAGTGCACAGGAACTAGCATGCAAAGTTAAACAGCTAAAATCCAAATTAAATCCTGTTCTTTCAAGTTTCCTGGTTATGATCTGTATTTACTGGGTATGATGCTCCAAGATACTGTTGCCTTCTTCGCGTGAGGACTGCTGAGGAATTAAAATTATGCCACCAGGATTGAAGAGAATATTTAGTGCAGGATTTCTCAACCTTTAAAAGTTGGGGGCCAGGTCACACTCCCTCAGACAGGGGTCAGACGGCCATTTTGTCATTTCCTCCACCACATGGCACTTCCTGGTGTGGTGGAGGTGGGCCATATCATGAAATGGTGTGGTGGGCCGCATCCAGCCTGTGGGCCACAGGTTGATAATCCCTGATTTAGTGAGTCCCCCAACTGAATTCACATTCTTTATGCAGGTATAAATATTCACTTGGATTCCAGCCTACTTCTTTAAAGTACAGTACAGTACTGTACTGTATATGCTTAACTAGGGTATGGAATATGAACTTTTAAAGAAAGCACTTGTTTAAAGTAAGGTTTCTGAGTTGCTAATAGCTCCGGTAGCACAATGGTTAAACTGCTGTATTGCAACCAAAAGAGGTTGTGAGTTCAATCCTGACCAAGGCTCAAGGTTGACTCAGCCTTCCGTCCTTCCAAGGGCTGTCAAATGAGGGCCCAGCATGTTAGGTGCAAAGTGCTAATTAACTTGTGAACCACCCAGAGAGGGCACTAAGTGCTATGGGATGATATAGTAGTGTGATTGCTTTGCTTCTTTCATGTTTTGACGTGAATTCTATGAACGTCTTAAGTTTTGGTTGGGTGGTCTGCTAGCTTTTGCGATGTAATGAAAATCATGTACAGTACTTTCAACAAGCTGCCACCACAAAACTAAAACACCCAAGAAAATAATAGTTACATCGAATGAAAGATTGTCTCGGCAACTTTCAGAAATGTAAAAAGTCATTGGCTAAAAATACAAAGCAATGACATCATTGCTTCCGAAAGTTGCCTCAAAAAATGCAATCTTCATGAGAGGGGGGCGGTTTTCAGTGGCCCAGCGACCAAACCACACAACCGATTCAGGTGACCCAAAGTGTGTTTGAAAGAGGAAAGAATAACCTTTGTGGTGACACTATTACATTTGAAATTGGACTTCAGGGAAAAAAACTGAAGCATTTTACAAAAAAAACCCCACTTAAACAAGGTCACAAAAATGCAAAAATAAAAGGGGAAAATGTGTTAGAAACTGAATATGACAACTTCCCAAGGTAGATACAGTTTGAATACAACATGTGGAGAAGAATGACACTGAAGCAGGAATCAACAATAAAGATATTAAGGAAAATTGTGACTCGTAAAAATGACATTTTGGGGGGGAGGGCAGTTGGCGGTGAGCCAGGACCAAACACACTATAACCCAATCCTTATCAGTACTTATCACCTAGTTCCTGTGGACTGTTGCCTTGCCTGGATCTTTCCTTCTTTAACTCTGTCCACACCTTGTTTCAGCCTTTGAAGATACTCTGCCTTCAGCAACAAAGGTGAGCAGAGTTGCAGTTACTTGGCTCCTGGATCACTTGGATTGTTCCTGGTTTCTAGAAGTTCTCCTGCCTTGTTCCTGATTCCCAATAATACTTCCTGGTTCCTGGTTCTTTTGGACTGTTCTTGTACCTTTCCTGGATCCTTGATCATTGAACTCTGTCCTCACCTTGCTCCAACCCCTAACGATTTTGTGCCATATCTGTTCTCCTGATTGCCTGTTATCTGGCTCATTTGGACTACATTTTCATTTCATGGACTAATCCTTAAATCTCTGGTTTCACTTGGACTCTGGACTGAGATTCAGTTACTGTTCAGTGTGCTACCTGGTTGTTCTGGTATTTGTGTTACCTGTCAGCCACCAACACCCCAGACCCTGATGCATCCATTTTTAAAACTCTCCCAAATCAATAACTCTTACTGCGTGTGAACAGTAATCTTATTCTACCCACCCAAAGCAGGAAGCCATTCCTGAAATATTAGTAATAGCTCACCTTTATGAGTCATAGGATAGGTATGAATAAATTTATAGGAAATAGCCTTCAGCTAGACCAGAAACAGGATGAGAAAACTTTATGTGCCTGGAATTATGTAATCTGTAGCATTGAAGGAATTGCAATGACTCAAGTCGCTAAGACGCTGACTGGGAGGCGGAAGGTCAGCAGTTTGATTCCTGAGTACTACAGGACGGAATGAGCTCCTGTCTTTGTCCCAGCTTCTGCCAACCTAGCAGTTTGAAAGCAAGAAATTGCAAGTAGATAAATAGGGACCACTTCAGTGGGAAGGTAACAGCGTTCCATGTGCTCTGGTGTCTAGTCATACCTGCCACATGACCATGGAAACGTCTGCAGAAGCAGACACCGCTGGCTCTTCAGCTTTGAAACAGAGATGAGCACTGATCCCTAGAGCTGGATACGACTGGCTTTGGAGCAAGGGAAACCTTTACCTTTACTAGGATTGATGACCTTGGGTTCAAAGTCCCCACAATAATACTGTCTGCAGATTTGCCGCCCCCCCCCTCCCAGGACTTATTTAAAGGTACAGAACTCAAGCCTTAAAGTCACTATAATATCTACAGCAGGGGTTCTCAATGTTTTTCAGCCATGGGCTGGGCCACGCTGGGCGGGCCAGAAGGGCACGTTTTACTTCTGCTGTCAGGAGTGATGAGGGCTTCGTGGGCTGGATGAATTGGCGTCGGGGGCCGATCCAGCCCCCAGGCCGTAGTTTGGGCACCCCTGGTTTAGTACTTTTGTAAACCATCCAGAGAGCCTTGTGTTGTTGGGCCATTTAAAGGAAGAATTAAAAATAAATTAAATACCTGTGCTGAGATTTCAGACAGCATGAAATGAAATGATTGCTATCAAAGCCAGAATCCCATTTGCTGAAGATTTAATTCTGCAAAGAATGTTAAGACCGGTTGTTACTTTATCCAAATTAAAGGCTCCCACCAGTGGTGGGCAGCAACAGGTTCGCACACACACACCCTGGGAGGGGGGGGAAGCAAAATTGGGTGGCCATCTGGGCAGGAGGGTGGTGAAATTGGGTGGCCTTTGGGCAGGGGGTGTAGCGAAATTAGGTGGCCACGCCCACCTCCCTGCCCTGCCCCATCAGGTTTTCTCCCTGCAAGTGGTTCATGGTCTCCCTTGCTCAAAAGCCAGTCATATCCGACTCTAGGGTGCAGTGTTCATCTCCATTTACAGCCAAAGAACCAGTGCTGCCTGTATTTGCAGATGTATACATGGCCATATGGCAGGCACGACTAGATTGCCCACGACATAGGTTCTGCCCATGATGTAGGCCCCGCCCATGGCATAGGGTCAGCCTATGAAATAGGCTCCACCCACTGTGTGGTAGCGAAATTTTTTGCTGCCCACCACTGCTCCCCACCTCTCCATCTACCATGCACCGCTTTGCTTCCTGAATGTCTGAATCAGTTTATCATGGATTATTATTTAACCAGCATGCATAGTTGGGTAGACATCAAATGGCAGAGTGGATGGAGTTGGTAAGAATGTGTTGCCCACTTACATCTTATCAAGTCTCATGCTAGACTTTGGGGCTGAGGTTTGGGACTCCCAAAGGTTTATGTGGTGAGCAGCAGATGATGAGCATTGTGGCAAACAGGAACAGCAGCAGCATCTGGACTAGCCTGAGCACACCAAAGCCCCATCGAGTCGATCTAGCTTGCTGCAGCAATTTCCCCTTCTCGTTAGAAAAAACTATGTTAAAATTAGGATGCAGCTACTTCTTTTTAATTATATTTTTTTCACTTTTAAAACTGTGATACATATTCTACAGAGCTTGGGACATTTTTCTTTTTAATTGAGAGGTTGCAGAAGAATGGACTGCCCCAAGGAAGTTTATTGCCTCCAGCACTGTGTAAGATATATATACTGTACAAATGAACAACCAGTTCCTGACAATGAAAAAACGGTCATGTGGTTCCTCCCACCCAAAAGTGGTAGTAAAATGTGTGTGCACATTTTACTTCTGCTTCCGGAAGTGGCAACAGTGATGTGGACTGGATTAATTGATGCTGTGGGCCAGATCTGGCCCATGGTCCATAGTTTGGGCTCCCTTGATCTATGCAGACAACACAGCAATGGCTATTCAAGGATCAAGCTTTAATGAGGTAGCTGGGAAATTTACTGGAACACTTGAAGAATTAGGACAGTATTACAACATCAACCATTTGAAGCCTAATCCAGGCAAGATGCAAGTATGTACAGTGGTGCCTCGTTTAAAGAGCATAATGCTATCCACGGGATTGCTCTTTAAGTGAGTTTGCTCTTTAAGCGAAACACCATTGTAAATGACCAATTGTGGGGGGGGGGGGGGATTGTGAACCCCAATTTATTTGTTAAGCAAGTTTTTGGTTTGTTTTATTTGTTAAGCGAAGCGAACATTCAGAGAAAATGCTGCTCTTTAAGCGAGTTACTCTTTAAACGAAACGCTCTTTATGCGAGGTTTGACTGTATTTCCACCTTCAAACCTTGAGACAAGGGTTAAGTTGAATGTTACGTTGCAAGGGAACTGATTACACCACTGTTCAGCACCAAAATACCTCTGTGTGAGGTTTGACCGGTCAATCTCTTTTAAGCAGCACTGCCTGAATACCAAAGCCAAAATTAGTACAAGAAACATCATCATCAGGAAACTCACAAACTATAAATGGGGAACTCAGCCATCCACACTGCACATATCAGCTTTGGCCCTAAGCATCTCTGCAGCAGAATATGCTGCTCCAGTATGGAGCACATCCACACACGCAAAGCAAGTTGACATTGCTGTTAATGAAGCCATGCGTATAGCGACAGTATGCCTCAAATCTAAACCAATAGACCCTCTTGTTGTTAACATTCCACCTAAGATCAGGAGAGAAATAGCAGCAGATGCCGAGAGAGCTAAGCAAGAGAATGACCCTTGACTCCCTCTGAACAGATATGAGCCTCAAGTCCTCTGGCTCAGATCCAGGAAGAGCTTTATGGCAGGAACAAACATTCTTGAGGGTAGACAAGAGCAAAACCAAATTAAAAGATGGAGGAAGGAGTTTGCTAAGCAAGGAATAACATTAAAGGAGGATATAGCTGAGGAACTCAACCTCCCCTACATGTCACTTTGAGGACCCTGAATAGGCTGAGGGTTGGAGTTCCTCAATGCAAGACCAACATGCTCAAGTGGGGGCTGCTGGTCAGCAACAACACCACACGGTATGAATGTGGAGAGACTCAGAGTCTGGACAATTTACTGGTCTGCTGATTGTTACCCAAACCAAAGTCCTCATTGGTGCATGTCTCTGCCTTTTGGGAATTGGGTTTGGGCAATGACAAAGTGAAGAAAGTGGCTTAATTTTGGCAGTCTAGGGTTTGATCAGGACATGAAAGAAGAAGAATACTTCCTCTTTCCAAGCTCAATGAAAGACAGGGACTGGTATAAAATTACGCAGTGTGTTTCATGGCTTGGGGAAAGTAGACCTTAAATCTAGGGGTGTACAGGTTTGTGTTGTGAACTATGACCAGAACAAGGTTTCTCAACCTTGGGCCTCTAGGTGTTCTTGGACTTCAATTACCAGAAGCCCAGGTCAACACCTGCTGATCAAGGCTTCTGGGAATTGAAGTCCAAGAACATCTGGAGGACCCAAGGTTGAGAGACCTTGCTTATTCTGCCTGGGGAATTATGGGAGTTGTAGTCCAAAACCACAAATCTGCTCAATTCTAATTAGAACTGCTAGATGATCCCAGTCCAGATTTCCACATAGGGCTGTGCTTGGTTCCCCTGATCCATTTTGGAGATCCAGTCAGTGCTTTGAGTACAATCCTGGCTCAAGTTGAAGTGATTTGGAAACACAACTGCATCTGTGCCCCCCCTCCCCCCAGTTTGATCTGTGTCCTGGATCCACATTATTTTGTAAACTTGCATCGCTAGCCTGCTAGTGACTTGCACTGGACAATCCAAACTTTTTTGGTTTTCATTCTCACATTAGCTGAAACGCGGTGACCTAATACAGTGGAACCTCATATAACGAATGCATCATACAGTGGAAAAAAAATCATATAACGAAGTGCTTTGTGGAACCAATTATTTTCATTATACAAGGTTCCACTGTACTGTAAAGAGGGTGCAAAATATCAGACCACTAGCTTCTGGCAGTTTGTATGTTATCATCACAGTTTGCTTTGTTCAGCAACAGCAAACATCTGGATCCAAACTGATTTGTAAATTGACTTATCTTCTCCCTGAAACTGAATCTGGGAATCCTTTTTCAAGCCAGATTTTATGCAAATTGGTCCCAGTCAGCCTGACTTGATTAATAATTCAGGTTTCCACTTTAGTCAGTGAACAGCTGAACAGCCCTGATTCTAGCCTCTGCACTGAGTGTTACAGCCAAGTCAAGGAGCTCTCTGTGTTTTTATGTAAGTTCACAAACAAGGAAAAGACTAGTTGAGGTTTTTGAAGTAGTAGCCGAGTTACTCTATGCAAGCATATCAGAGAGCATACAAAATGTCTAACGAATTGGACTTGATCCACATAAGCTAACATTAAAATACAGCAGTTAGTCTTTAAGGTGCCACATTTTTGTCTTTTTGTTTTGTATTCTCACTGATAAGGAAAATACTATAATAGACCAGGCTTCTCATTTGCTGGTTGCTGGGGTTATGTGGTATGTCTTGTATATTATTTTATGCAGTTGCCATGACAAGGTGTGGTTTTGTTTTGGTGTGAAGTCACCTTGCAGATCCTAAACTACTGGGAATGCTAATTAACTTGCAAACTGCTCAGAGAGTACACTAAGTGTACTTTGGCAGGGGTGCCCAAATTACGGCCCATGGGCCGGATCTGGCCCCTGATATCAATTCATCTGGCCCATGCTACCCTTGCCACTCCTGTGGAGTGCCCATACAGACGTGTTTTACTTCCACTTCCAGAAGCAGCACGAGCAACACATGCTGGATGAATTGATGTCAGGGGCCAGATCCAGCCTGTGGGCCATAGTTTGGGCACCTCTGGTTTAAGCAGAGAAAATGGGAGCCTAAAAATCTCTCTCATCCTGTTGCAAAACAGACTGCAATGGACGTTTTACATCTGCTTCCGGTGGAAGGAAGCATGTGACCAGCCCGCTGAACCATGTGACTGGCCCACGGCCAAAACAGTTTGGGTACCCCTGTGCTATGGAGCGGTATATAAGTGTGACTGCAAACATACAGAGCAAAATCTCTCTCTCTCTCTCTCTCTCTCTCTCTCTCTCTCTCTCTCTCTCTCTCTCTCTCTCTCACACACACACACACACACACACACACACACACACACACACACACACCCCACTGCAAACGTCATATCCTCACCTTCCACCACACTTGAGTGAGATGCACTGTAACTCTGCTCATAATTATAAAACATATTTTCTAATTCTACACAGCTGCAGAATAAGCATATGAAATGTCTCCATACTGATGCTCTCTCTTTATCGACTTTTTTCCACGTGGTACATTCCCTGTCTTCATTTTTTTTAACACTGACATTGGGAAAGTGGCTTCAACTTCTGGCTCCTGTGAAAGGAGCAACTTGTTTCACAGTAATGACTCATCTGCTGATTTCCATGGCACAGAGAGAAATGTTGCATTGCTGACGGCTGTAGATCCAGTGTGTTTTACGGCACGGGAGGTGGAGAACTGGCCCAGCCATGGTGCCCTAAAGGAGCAATAAATGGTTTATTATCACTTCCTTTAGCAATCAAATGAAAAGGGTTACATTTATTGAGAAATTCTTTCCACTAGTAACAGTCGTTTCCAGATGCTGGAAACTTTTGACACTTGTATCTTGACTGGAGTGACATCAGGAGAGAAGGGGCTGAGCAAGCAATGGAAATTGATATTTTTTTTTGGGGGGGGGAGACAAATACACCACAGAAGTGGCCCTCCCCAGTTGCCCCTCCTAATGTCTGGCTAGACATCCCACTACGGTAATGGAGTAGACCATACAGCCAGCAACTCAACATTGAGTGCTGAGGCAATAAATAACCTGACTCCCTAAAGGGGCCAATGGCTACGGGCGGATGAGCCCCTTTAAGTGGGATGATGGTCACCTCAGTGGAGGAAATGCCACTGGAAACCATCACATTGGGCCCAATGCCAAAATGAGCCGAGGAGGAACTGCTTCATTATTCTGATTCCCAACAGTCATGGAGGTGAAAGAGGCCATGCCAGATGGACTGGTTGTAAAGGCACACCTGGATAATATCCTCAAGGCTGCAGCAGTCCATTGCAGTCCTGGTGTCAAATCCTGCATGTCTCAATTCATATGGGCCACATGAGATGGCTCTGAGATCATAGTGTGTGGGTCACTTCATAGCAAGCTGGGATACACCTTAAACAAATTCACGCCAGCGGCATTTTTCCTGATTCAGGAAAAAAATAAATTCTCTGATATGAGTTGCAGACAATGATGAGGAGTAGCCTCCCCATATCAAGGAATCATGCTTAGGACAGGTACCTGCTTGCAGATTGTTGGATGATTTGAGTAGGCAAAAAGTTTCTAGCTCCAAAGTCCACTGAGAAGGAAAGGTGATGGTCCCCAAGTGGATTAAACCCAACTTGTATCCATCTTGATGGAGGGCAGCAGCTTCATCCATCCTGGCCTGGGGTTGAGGAGGACTTTGTCAAAAGGGCTCAGGACCAGAAAGTAATTCACGGAACTGGATCAGCAGTACTATGGGTGTCACGCTGCAATGTGGAAGGCTGATCGAAGGCCACTGCATTATATTGCTCCCAGGACAATCTTCATGGCTGATCACCATTGGGATAGCCAGTATTTGGAATTGTTTATGGCACTTTAAGAAGAAGAAGTTTATTACTGAAGAGTTAGATCTTCTTGGCGTCTGCACTAGGCTGTTCAATTCTGGAATCTGCTGTAATTTTAGGAGGTTAACTAGATATGTCTGTTGAATCAGGAGTAACCAAGTGTCTTTTTGCGCTATGGCATACGTGATAAAAACCTGATTGCCAACCAGCAGAGCAACTAGTGTTTCTGCTGGAGTTCCTTTAAAATGTGACTGAACAATCGTCAAAAATCATTCTCTTGGCTCCTTATAAAGCAGACAGAACAGTAAATACTGTACTGGATTATATTTTCAATGTGATTACATCTGTAGACACATAACTGCTCCTCAGCTGGAACCTCCTTATATCTAACTTGGCAGTATGCAGAGGGCATATCAAAAATCGGCATGTTACTGAACAATTTTTAGCAAATTGATAAAAGGATTTGGGTTCGTTTTGGCAAATATAGCACCTGGATTTCATCAGTGACTTTATAAGTGAATTTTATACACACTTTGAATCGGGGGTTCCCAACTTTTTTATGCTTTAGGCCTGACCACGCCCCTGGACAGCTGAGCAGAAGCGGGTGCTTTAGGAAAGCTGTAAATCTGTAAATGCACCCACTTCCACATTTACAACAGCCATAGGTGCATTTACGCGTGTGTGGATGCATTTTATGGCTGACGTAAAAACATCCGCTTCCACTTCTGGGTGCGGCGGTGATGAGTCACATGAAATGATGCCGTGGGCCAAGGCTGGCCCATGGGCCATAGGTTGGGAACCCTTGTTTTAAATGATGTTATATTTTGTAAAATGCCTATGGTCATGAACAATAACGATGATTGGTTGATTGATTAATGGGAAGTGTCTTTTTGAGTTTAAAAACTGGGAAGATTTATTTGGAATAAATATCCATGGATGGCACCCAGTTGATTAATTGCTTGGTTGGTTCTCTCCAATTTGACTCTTAGAATCAAATATGTTAAAATGATCCACTTATAATACACCTGAGCCTCCTAACCATATGAAAATAAATATTTCTCTTGCTTGAGGGAAACCAGGTGTGGTTTGCTGGTCTCTGCTGAAAAGTGTTGTTATTGTTTCTGAAGCAAATACCTCTTCCAGTACGCCGTGTGAAGTCACTTCTTCCCCCAGTCTCTGTTGTGCAAACTGCCCATCCCAAACACAGGACACCAGGGCAACAGAGATGCTTGGCATTTACCAAGAACAAAGAGTCCTGCAGGTTGCATTCTCCTGAGATGAGATTACAAAAAGAAATCCAGTCTCTGATTTGTGCACCAGTCTGTCAGATGGAATCACTTGATGGGGGAGCGGACAGGAAGAAATAATGTCTGAAAAAAACACATTATTAAAAAACACAACACCTGTAACGGGGTGTCTGGCTGGACAACCTGCTATGGTCATGGAGTAGACCTTCCACCAAGTGACTCTACGTCGAGTGTCAGGCAGCAGTTAACTAACCTGACTCCCTAAAGGGGCCAACGGCTATAGGCAGATGAGCCCCTTTAGTGGAGGGTGATGGTCCCCCTCAGTGGAGGAGATGCCACTGGAAACCAACAAATCAAGTGGAGGAGGAAATCTGATTCCCAACGGTCATGGCAGCGGAAGAGGCCATGCCAGATGGACTGGCTGCGAAGGCGCACCTTGTCCATATCCTCAAAGCTGTGGTAGTGCATTGGAGTCCAGGTGTTAAATTCTGCATGTCTCATTTCATATGTGCCATAAGAGTTGGCTCCGTGCTCACTTCATTGCCAGCTGGGATACACCGTAAACAAATTCCTGCTAATGACATTTTTCCTGCTTCAGGAAAAAATGCATTCTCGGAAACAAGTTGCAGTCGATGAAACATCAGAGAGTAAACAAAACAAAATCACTGTAGCACCTTAAAGACTAGCGGCTGTATTTTAATGTTAGCTTTCGTGGATCAAGTCCACTTTGTCAAACATAAGAGTGAGATTTCGTGGCATCACTTTATACACATCAGGTACAGAGGTACACGGTGGCTGGCTAGCATAACAGGTAAGTCTACAAATCAATATGGCTTTTTACAACTGGTAATAGCAGAAGATCCCTAGTTGTTGGTCAGATTTGTGCTGAAGTTTGGCCCTGTTGAGTTGCAAATGGTTAATAGCTCGATGCAAGACAAACATTGTGCCATTAGAGCACAATGGTAAAGGTCGCCCTTGCTCAAAAGCCAGTCGTATCCAACTCTAGGGTTCAGTGCTCATCTCTATTTATAGCCAAAGAGCTAGGGCTGTGTCTGCAGACGTGTCTGTGGACATGAGGCAGGCATGCCTCAAGACCCGAGTGCATGGAACGCTGTTTACCTTCCCACACAAGTGGTCCCTATTTATCTACTTGCAATTTCTTGCTTTCAAACTGCTAGGTTGGCAGGAGCTGGAACAGAGATGGGAGCTCACTCTGTCATGCAGTACCCGGGAATCGAACTCTGACCTTCCAATCAGCGAGTTCAGTGTCTGAACCACTTGAACCACTGCAACCCACTGTGTAATGTGGCATATATATATACAGAGAGAGAGAGAGAGAGAGAGAGAGAATAGAATCTTGGCTATGGCCCTGCCTAGCATCTACTGTATTGACAAATGGTGTGAGTGACTCAGGCAGAACTTTTTCGTTCTGTAGCTGTGAATAAGAATTCTACTGAAGTCAGTTCTGTAATGGTGTTGTAGGAAATTGCAGCATATAACAACCTTTTAGTTGTGGTGCATCAAATGTTGCTATTGTCTCAGAAACTAACATTCAAACCTTTGAAATGGGTGTCCAGCATACTGTATATACTTTATCTCTGCTGTCTCTCTCTGGACCCTTGTCTTGTAATCTTTCTATTCCAGAAGCGCAACTTTCAAATCTTGTGCAAAGTGTCCAGGCAGATTGAAATGGTTTGAAACAGGTTTCTGTATACCTGTATTGCCATTCCTGATGTCTGATTTATGTCCATGAACTCTTTTGCACAGAGATTGTCCTGTTTGTCCTACTAGAGTGCAGAGGGGTATTTTTGGCAAAAGATGGCATAAATCACAAAGGCATAAATCACAAAGTCTTGTTTACCCAGGCATGTGGTGTCATGTAAATTGGTTTGTTTTAAAAATTAATATGATAGCTTGTGGGACACTGTGGTCTTCTCCTGCTGGTCTAAATTGCTTGAGAACCTAATTCTTTGGGGCTTGAAATACATGGCCACACATCTTGAATTCCACTCCTTCCCCCTGCCCTTGTTTTTTTTTACCATTTGACTTGACAAAGAGTTCTGTGAAGCTCAAAAGCTTACATGCATTTTTTGCATGTTTAATTGTGCTTAATAATCCTATTGCCCAGCTGTAGATTTTAGTGCTCTGAAGTAGCTCTTGGGTGGTCTGAACTGGAACCACATTCCTCTCTTCCCTACAATAGCAAACACAAACTCATTCATGCTCACAGTTATTAGGACAGTGCTATTACATGCAGGAGGGACTGTGGAGGCTTAGTGGTTAAGACACTGAACTTTATGACTGGAAGGTCAGAAGGTCAGCAGTTCGAGACCCGAGTGCTGCATGACAGAATGAGCTCCCATCTCTGTCCCAGCTCCTGCCAACCTAGCAGTTCGAAAGCAAAAAAATTGCAAGTAGATAAATAGGTACCACTTTAGTGGGAAGGTAAACAAGGTTCCATGCACTCCAGTGTTTAGTCATGCCTGCAGTTGCAGACAGCACTGGCTCTTTGGCTATAAACAGAGATGAACACTGAACCCTAACGTCAGATACGACTGGCTTTTGAGCAAGGGCGACTTTACTACATTGCAGAGCTTAAAGTTATTGGTTCATAATGTCTACCAACTTTAGGCTTCCTGGCTGTCTTTAGCTGTTCTGCTGTTGGTAGTAACCAATCATCAGGTGTGATCATGATCAGCAACAAAAAAATGCTTTATTGTTTACATAGGTATTGACACTGTGTGTTCTATTCAACTCCTTATCACCTTCCAGCACATTTTTACAGTTTCAATTGCAGTATGTCAAGATTATGAAATCATAGGTCCAGTATCAATTGCGTCAATATACTTTACATACACACACAGTCCCACTTTCATCTAACAATTAACTTTCAAGGGCCAGAAGCTTTAAACCTGCTTTGATTTGTGGATCTGATCTGATAACTGGGTACTGAATGATGGACTGAGCACCCATCTCTGTCTCAGCTCTTGGCGTCATGAAAGGAGTCTCATTTGGATGTTCCCTGGAAGTTAAAATGGCTATTTACTCCCATTGCCTTGGATACCTTAGCATCGTTATTCAGCGAGGAGTTCTTGTATGAGTAGATGTCCAATTTCAAATCACTTTATTACAGCCATTGACCAGCAGGGTACAAAGGGTTTAAGTAAACGAGATACAATCAAAATGTACCACCACAAACGTATCTCAGTGATGGGATGTAACAGGTTTGCACCAGTTCGCCAGAACTTTTCCCAGTGTCCCGGAGAACCGCTAGCAGCTTTTGGGGGGGGAACCACCTTCAGGGCTTACCTTTTCACTGGTTCCCCCACTGCGCATGCGCACCAAGCACTTGGTGTGCATGCACACCTACAGTGCTTGGCGCGTATGCACAGCCTCCTTGCTGTCCTCCCAAGCGGGGAGGAGGAAGAGAAGCTGCTAGCCTGAAGCTCCCTATAGCCTGCTCCCCAGGGTAAGTGACTCACCTTTGGATGTGGTGTGTCTGTGTGTATTTTAATGAGTATTTAATACCTTTACTTATATTGACGTACTACCACAGTTCCTAAAAAGGCCTGGCGGCCTTGCTTGGGTTTTTTAAGCAAAGTCTTGGAGTTACCTCATCAATAAGCTACACCTGTGCTGTTCCAACTGAAGAACCCTTAAGGAGGTACAGCTGTTTTACATTTACATTAAGCCATATTATCCTAGAAAACTGGTTAGGCAAAGACTTAGTACCTAACTTCTTTAACTGTTGAAAAGTGCCAAAATGAAGCCATCTTGTGGTGAGTTCATTCTGTAGTTCCTTCCATCTGACCTGGTGTGAGAAAGATTAGCCAGAATAAGCTTTAAGCTCTGGTTTAAAAGCTCTGGTTGATTTGTGTTTGGGGTGGGTGGGTGGGTGTACTTTAATGTATTATTTATTTATTTTATTTTATTTATTTACAGGTTTGTGTTTGGGTGGGTGGGTTGAGGGGTGTGTGTGTGTGTGCTTATTTTTACTTTATTTTTTTTTAAAAAAATTCTTTGACTCCGCCCATAATGTCATGACATCATGATATTGGCTCCGCCCATGGTGTCATGGCATCATAACATTAGCTCCGCCCATGCTGTGATGACATCACAGTGGGGTAGTAAAATTTTTGACACCCCACCACTGACGTATCTACTTGAGTTGAAATAAAACAGAATAAAACCAGTTCTTAAAACTGGTGCTATGAGCAGATGTCTCCATGATGACATTCCACACAACTTCCATCCACAACGATCTGTCCCTGGCAGTTCTTCTCCATGTTAGTCCAACATACTTTTTTTGAGAAAATCTTCCCAGCTGTCAGATGGTCTTCCCTTGGGTCTTTTGCGATATCTCGGATACCAATTCATTATCCTAATGCTCCATCTATTTGTCACTTGGCCAACCCCACCTTAATTTGTTCATCAGGTATTCTGTTAGTATGTCTTTTAGCAGTGATCTTCGCCTGATATCCCCATTTATTCTGAAGTGAGATTCCGAACATTGATCTCTCCATTGCTCGTTGGGTTACTTGCAGACGTTTTTCTTCCGCAGCTGTTAAAGCCCACGTATGCCATTGCTTTCAAGACTGTAGAATTGAACAAATTTGCCTTTGTTTCTGGTTTAGCTTTTGACTTCAAGATGGCTGACGCTTCTCTGAATTTATCTCATGTGGCTCTCTGTCTTCTAGATATTTTTTCTTTTAAATCAGGGGGTGCCCAAACTTACATGTCGCAGGCTGGTCACATAGTTAATCTGACTGGAAGTGGAAGTATCTTGTGTACTTATGCACATGCGCAAAATGCTGCCATCAATGCACCCGCGGCTGTCGTAAATGTGTTTATGACAGCTGTGTGTGTTTTACAGCAACATTTTGTGCAAGCATGGACACATTTACTTCCACTTCTGAGAGCGGCATAAACCAGATTATTAGGCACCGCAGGCCACCCCAAATAAATGTAGCTTTCCACTTCTTCTATTGGTTCTTCACCAAGTTTTATTCCACCATAAGGCAGCTCTTTCGATTTCGTAAACTTGGTTGACATCACACTCCAGGTGTTCTTGGACTTCAATTCCCAGAAACCCAAGTCTCTGG
Source organism: Furcifer pardalis (assembly GCA_030440675.1). Taxonomy (NCBI): domain Eukaryota; kingdom Metazoa; phylum Chordata; class Lepidosauria; order Squamata; family Chamaeleonidae; genus Furcifer; species Furcifer pardalis. Next base: position 290,708,954 of record CP126890.1, read on the forward strand.
GAATCTACACAAATGGGTTTACTGCACATACGCAGTAATGGGGTACACAGAAGGAGCCTCCACGAAGACTGCGAATACAGCCGGGTGTGCCCTAGGCGGCAACCTTGTCAGCTAATCCTTCTAACACCAGATCTCTGCCTCTACGCTCTTTCAAGTTCTTCTTTATGCTCTCTGTGAATCCACACAAATGGATTTACTGCGTGGACTAAACCCATTTGTGTGGATTCACAGGGGACCATGAAGAAGAGTAACAGTTACAGGTAGGAAACCTGTCCTTATAGAGGCCTGGTGGCACAGGGGCTAAAAGAGCCGCTATCATGCAAGCAAAAGGTTGTGAGTTCTATCCTGGCCAGGATAGACGTGTAATTGCCATTGCTATTCCTGGGCTAGAATTCTCCAGGTTTTCTAGGCAATATCCAGAGGATAGTTGTCCTGCCAAAACAAAAAGTAGGGCTCTTTAGTGTGTGTTTCATGATGTACCCCAGGAAATTCCTGCCTGACCAGCGACTCAAGCAGGCCAGTGAAGAAAGACAAGCAAAACGCCTCCGGGTCCGATTCCAGGGAATCTTTATTTTCCAAAGCATCTCAGGGCTACGACTCATTATCTCGTTTATCTCCACCCCAAGATTGGGATTCAAGGTGGTTCACAACATTTAGTTGTTGTTGTTTTAATTAAAACCTTAGGTTATACTGTATTGTGTGTCCTGAAATGTTGCGGCATCTTGAAGACAAACTGCTGCATTTTAATGTTAGCTTTCGTGGATCGAGTCCCTGTTGTCAGACATGTACCTGACGTGTATAAAATGATGACATGAAGTTTCGCTCTTATGTCTGACGAAGTGGACTTGATCCACGAAAGCCAACATTAAAATACAGGAGTTTGTCTTTAAGGTGTACAATTTTTTTTTGCCTTTTTGTTTTGTTTACTCTCCAATGTGCTTGCACAGCTAGCATGACAACCACTTCAAAAATTGTTCATCCTGTGCATTATGTACCATTGATTTGGAATCAACGTAAGTAAAGGTAAATGTCTCCCTTGCCTGAAAGCCAGTCTTATATGATTTTAGGGTATGGTGCTCATCTCCATTTACAGTCAAAAAGCCAGCACTGACTGTATCTGGAGATTTTTCCATGGTCATGTGGCAGGCATGGGTTATGTCACAGAAATACAATTAAATGGATTGGACTTTCAATGCAATGACCACATGAAAAGCAATTTTAGAAGCAACCGACCACTTTCAGAAGAGGTTGATGACCCTGTGTTACCAAGATAATTAAGTTTCTGTCTGTGTCCCCTTGACTGCTGATGCCCCTTAAGCCAAGGCCACTGCATTATATTCTCAGGACAATCTTCATGGCTGATTGTCATGAGGGTAGCCAATATTTGGAATCAGATACAGCACAAGAAGAAGAAGAAAGAATGACCTCAACCAGTAGCTTCCTGTAGCCATTAAAAAGAGTGAGGCAGGACATCAGCCACCTGCTTAATAGGACTGGGGTCAGTGACAAAGGATACTTTCCTTTGCCACTGACCTTGCTAGTAGCAATGGCAGCCCCATAACAAAATGCCTTCTTCAGTTCCAACCTCACAGACCCACTCCAGCTGGACACCATCGCTGGAAGCAGCAAAAGTCATGGAGAGATCTAAGAGAATGTCTGGAATCCTACTGGTGATCACATAAGGTTGGTGCAACTTGCTGTAGGCAACTGCAGCTAATTGATGAGATGCAGAAGGTGCAGCCTGGTTGTGCAATCAGTTCTGTGCCAGGTATTTTATCAGTTAGCTGAAATTAGCCACAGCAAGTTGTACAATCCTTAAATGATGACAAAAATCCATTGCCTCTCAAGACAGTTTCACTTCCTCTTCCTCTTCTTCAGTTGGACAGTCGATTCGGACCCTTTGCGACCCTATGGACCATTGCCCGCCAGGCACCTCTGTCCTCCACCATCTTCCTCAGCCCGCCCAGCTCTGTGTCCATTGCATCTACAATACCATATAGCCATCTCATTTTTGGCCAACACCCCCCTTTTTTTTTTGCCCTCCACTTTTCCCACCATTGAGGTTGTCTAAATGTGTTCTCCAGCTTGAGCTTGCAACCCTTCAGAATTCAGCCAGAAGCCACTGATGTTCTTGAGAGCAAGCATTTTGTTTTACACAGCTTTTCCAAAAAGGAGAACTGAGAAAAAGACCTAGAAAAATAGGTTTGCCATAACTAACAAGTATGACCACTGAGTGGGGATGCCCTGTTTGCAGGCAGCATATTTCACAACCCCATACCAGGTTCTGGAGAACCGGGGGGGGGGGGGAGAGACCATAGTTCTCACACCTTTGTTGTTACATGCTGTCAAATCACCTCAGACTTATGGCAAACCTAAGAAACAAAAGGCTGTGGATTCCTTTAGGGAGTTAATCCATCTCATTTTTTTGTCTTCCACTTTTCCTACTGCTGACAGCTTTTCCCAGCATTATTGTCGTTTCCAGGGAATCTTCCTTTCTCATGATGTGCCCAAAATATGACAGTCTTAATTTCATCATTTTTGCCTCCAGGGACTGTTTACCATAAGCTTGACTTGCTCTAGGACCCACTTGTTCATCTTTCTGGCAGTCCAGAGTATCCACAAAGTCCTCCTCCACTACTATATTTTCAAATGAATCAATTTTTTTCCACCAGCTTTCTCCACTGTCTAGCTTTCATACCTGTAGGCTTCTGAAAGAGGACCTGGTGCATTAAAGGACATTAAATGGACCTTTTTGTCTGACTGGGCAGAACTATTCCTACTTTTCACATATTTATAAATAAATAGATGGCAGGCAGGCAGGCAGGCTGATTAGATAGATAGATAGATAGATAGATAGATAGATAGATAGATAGATAGATAGATAGATAGATAGATAGATACTTCTCTAATGAGAATAGGAATGTTTTCAATAGGGCCAGCCCTGCCAAGAAGCAGAATGAGTCACTTGCCAAAGGCAGCAGATTTTGGTGTCATGAAAATGGAGAAAATAGATCCTTATTCAAACTTTTATTATTTCACATTTGATGTTAAGAAGGAGAACCCATTATATCATTTCCTACCCCATATGTACAAATAACTTGGCTTACGTCAAGTATTGCATATTCTGATCTAGGCAGGTGGGGGGTGGGGTGGGGTGGAATTTCTTCTGCTGTTTCGTCTCAAGCACCAATATGCCTTGTCCTAGAGCCCTGTTCCCTTGATTTCTATGATGCTGATTTCTAGATATGGACTGCAAATTCAATAATCTTAAAATGTGAAATCTTAAATAGCAACAAAAAACACAATCGCAATACAAGTTCTGCCCAAACTGGATGCTATGAAAAAGAAGACACACATGAGCACAGTTGCCAGACTAGGAGACGACAAAGGCATACAGCCCACCCTTCCTTCCCACTCCTCTTATTCCAAACAGGTCAGGAACCCTTTCTCAGGAGAGCTCCGTCTCTCCCTCCTACAAGGCTCAGAGAGAAGGTGGTTCTAGGGAGGAATGCTTTCAGGTCATAAATTAAGACGCAGGAACAGGTACAACTACTGACTGTTGCCCCAAGGAATTAATCTTCTGCTGCCCTTCTGGCGCACTTGAACTGTCAGTCTGCTCTCTAAGTCAAGGCTCAAAGGAACGTTACTGCTCTGTGTATTAAAGTCCTGTCCGACTCAGGGCAACTCTAATAGGGTTCCCATAGTTTTTATTTGAAATACAGTCAAACCTCGCATAAAGAGCGCCTAGCTTAAAGAGTAACTCAGTTAAAGAGCAGAATTTTCTCTGAATGTTCGCTTCGCTTAACAAATAAAACCAATCAAAAACTCACTTAACAAATAAATCAGGGTTTGCAATCCCCCCCCACAAGTGGTCACTTACAGTGGTATTTCGCTTAAAGAGCAACCTCACTTAAAGAGCAATCCTGTGGAATGCATTATGCTCTTTAAGCGAGGTACAACTGTACTGTATAAGCAACATGCAATATAAAAGAAAAAAGAAATTACAAAATCTTCCAAAAATTATATAAACTACTGCATGCACCACCAACAGTGGGACATTATATACCTTCATTTAGCTACTCTCTATACAAAATTTTATTTCTATACTTGTCCCTTCATTCCAACAAGGTACACAATCTTGCCCTGGCCTTACTCATTTCCTTTTCACTTCTTCTTTCATGTCCCAATCAATCCCTGCATTGCTAAAATGAAGCCACTTTCTTGGCTTTGTCGTTGACCAAACTTAAATTCTTAATGGTACATGTCTCTGGCAGCCATTGGCAGACCAGTAAATGAAACGGATTCTGTATCTCTCCACAGCGTGCATTGTTGTCTTCCAGCAGCCCCCACTTGAGTATGTTGGTCTTTCCATTTAGGGACCTCAACTCTCAGCCTATTCAGGGTCCTCCAAGTGACATGTAGGGGAGGTTGAGTTCCTCAGTTATTTCCTCCTCCTTTAATGTTGTTCCTTGTCCAGTGTGCTCCTGCCTCCATCTTCTAATTTGCTCTTGCTCTTGCATACCCTCAAGAAAGTGTGTTCTTGCCATAAAGCTCTTCCTGGATGTGAGCTAGCAGATCTGAGGCTCCTATCTGTTCAGAGGATGTTGAGGGTCATTTTCTTGATTAGTTCTCTCAACGTCCACTGCTACTTCTCTCCTTCTCTTAGGTGGAGCGATACCAACAAGAGGGTCTATTTTCTCAACTGGTGTAGGTTTGAGGCATCCTGTCACTATAAACATTGCTTCATTCACAGCAATGTCAATTTGTTTCACCTAAATCTGCTGCCATTTTTTTGTTCATTAAGTAGGGGATGGGATGGGATGACATGAAAGACAATGATCAGGAAAGGAAGCTTCTCCCATGAGAAGCCTTGAAACAAGCTGCTTTTGGGCCGTGTCATGGGAAGAAACGTAAAAGGGCAAAGGTCGCCCTTGCTCAAAAGCCAGTTGTATCTGACTCTAGGGCTCACTGCTCATTTCTGTTTACAGCCATAGAGCCAGTACTGTCTACTTCTGCAGACGTTTCCGTGGTCATGCGGCAGGCATGACTAGACGCTGGAGCGCACGGAGAGATGTGTACCTTTCCCCTGAAATGGCACCTATTTATCCACTTGCAATTTCTTGCTTTCAAACTGCTAGGTTGGCAGGAGCTGGGACAGAGACAGGTGCTCACTCTGTCATGCAGCACTCGGGTCTTGAACTGCTGACCTTCCAGTTGAGTTCATGATCTTAACCACTAAGCCATCCCAGTCTCAGGAAGAAAGCTGTGATGTAAATAAAATATCCAGGTAGTTGATTTCTCTTCTTTGCCTTGCACAGTGTTTGGGGGAGAGGGGCAACCTCTCAAGTTCACAGAGTGATGAACAGACAGAAGGTGGACGTTGAGCATCATGCCTTAGCATCAAACTTTCTCGCAGCATGGCCATCGGAGTGGCAAACAAAAAAGGAAAAGACCCGTTGCTTTTTGGCTTTCCCTTGCCCTCCTCTCTCTCCCCCTCTCCTGCTGGCTCTGGGTGTGCCCGTCCCACCAAGACAGACCCCCGTCTATGTTCCCATTTGGCTCAGCCCCTGATGGAGAAGGCAGACACAGGCTCATTCGCAGGGAGACATTGCCTCCTTTCAGACTGCTGGGCTCTGAACACTGCGCCACTCTTCATAGAGACGAGGCCTTTGGGAATTCTGGCGCATGGATTACTTTGGGCTCTTTTTTCCCTCCTCACCCCACCCCACCCCTATGAAGCCAGTCAGAAAGGTGTGTGGGGAGCTCCTAGCACACAAAATCTCCTGATGTCTCCAGAAGGGGATAGGCATGGCCTGCCCCTGAACCGCTCCTCTTTCTAGTCCAAAACCCTCTCAGTGTTGCATGTGGTCAAGCCTTAGAGCAGGGGTGTCCAAACTACAGCCCATGGGCCAGATATGGTCCCTGATGCCAATTCATCCGGCCCATGAAGCCCTCATCGCTCCTGGAAGTGGAAGTAAAATCTGCCCGTATGGGTGTGTTTTACTTCTGCTTCTGGGAGTGACGAGGGTGGTGTGGGCCAGGTTTATTGGCATTGGGGGGCGGCGGCAGATCTGGCCAACAGGCCATAGTCTGGGCACTCCTGGTTTAAGAAGAGAAAATGGCAGCTTAAAATCTATGTCATCCTGTTGCAAAACTGATTGCAAGGTTTTATTTCTGCTTCTGGTGGGAGGAGCCATGTGACTGGCCCGCTGAACCACATGACTGGCCTGTGGCCCGAAAGGTTTGGGCATCCCTGCCCTAGAGGTGAGAGGGTTCAGTGTTTGGACTTCTCCCCCAGCCAAGTCCACAAACCAGTGATTGCCGTTTTTCCCTTCACACACTACAAGTCTAGCCAGCTCCTGATTACCTTCTTCTTCTTTCATGTCCCAATCAAACCCTGGACTGCCAATATGAAGACAACTTCTTAGCTTTGTCCTTGGCCAAACTTAATTCCTCATGTTTCCAGCAGTAACCATCAGACAAGTTAAATGAGCCAGATTCTCCATCTCCCCACATTCACACAGTGTGTTGTTATCTGCCAGCAGCCCCCACAGGAGCCTGTTGGTCTTGCATTGAGGGACTCCAACACTCAGCCTATTCAGGGTCTTCCAAGTGACGTAGGGGAAGTTGAGCTCCTCAGCTATCTCCTCCTTCTTTAATGCTGTTCCTTCTTCGGTGAGCTCCTTCTTCCTCCATCTTCCAATTTAGTTTTGCTCTTCTGTACCTTCAAGAATGTTTTTTCTTGCTGTAAAGCTCTTCCTGGATCTGAACCAGCGGACTCATATTGCCTGCCTTCTGATCCAAGCAATATCAAGCCTTTCTTCAAGTCTCTTGAATGGAAACTAAGAGAATTGTGACAAAAAAAGTTAAAATGAAGGATTGTGGCACCTTAAGGACTAACCCAGGGATTCTCAACCTTACCATGCCATGTGCCGGACAATTCCCCCTGAGACCGTGTGGCAGGCCGGACACATGGTTTTCCCCTGCCGCAAACACTGCCATGAACCATGGCAGGTGCATTTGCACATGCGCAGGCACATTTACAGCTGTCATAAATGTGTTTGCTTCCACTTCTGGGGCTGCCACTGTGGGCCGGATGGAATTGTGTAGGTTGCGAACCCCTGGACTAACTGATATGGTGGACCTCTTGTGCATTACCATGCACTTCCATGGATGCCGGGTTGTGGATTGTAACCCACAAAAGCTCACAGCAAACTATACCTGCTCCGGATATCTCTGAAGTGGAAATGATGAAACTGAGGCTGTCCTATTTTGGACCCCTCCTGAGAAGGCAACATTCTCTGGAAAAGGCAGCAATGCAGGGAAAGGTGGAAAGCAACAGGGAAAAAGGAAGACAACATAGGAAATGGATTGACTCCCTAAAGCAGGGGTGGCCAACGTTGGTGCTCCAGATGTTCTTGAATTTCAGTTCCCAGAAGTCCTGATCAGCAGCTGTGCTGACTTGAGCTTCTGGTAATTGAAGTCCAAGAACACCTGGAGAGCCAAGGTTGGCCATCCCTTCTCTAAAGGAACCACAGATTTGAGTTTACAAGAGTCAAGTGGAAGACAAGATATTTCAGAGATTGCACATTCATAGAGTCACTGTAAGTTGGAGGGGTACACAGAAAGAGCCTCCTTGAAGAGTGTGGTATTTTTGAACCACAATTGGGTGTACCCTGGGCAACGGCAACCTTTTTGTGCCAGCTAATCTTTCTCACACTAAGTCAAGTGAAGGAACTGCAGAATGGACGCCCCAAAGGTGGCTTCCTCTTGGCAGTTTCGTATCTGGCCTAGACACAGAAGAAGAATGTAAGTTGAAGGTGACTTGACAGCACATAACAACAGCAAGAACATTTTACTAGTTGTGCATCCACTTACGTGCTATAAAGTGCTCCTTCCTAGATGCACTTACACATCATTACAAACTAGGATGCAGCCACCCAAGGCACCATAACAGTGATGACTTATCTCTCAGGGGCTCTCGGGAGTCTATAGGCAGCTGGCAGGCTTTTCTAAGGTCAGCACATTTCCCAGGAACAAATGGACGTCTTGAACATTCATCGACTCTGTCTTCCTTAACATGGTGGGGGTGGGGGGAGTGTTTGGGAGAAGAGTGTGGCACAGGGGGAGGTGCCAAGAGAGAGAGAGAGAGACACTGGAGAAGGCACTTGGCATCTGTGCGGAGCCGTTTCCTCACCCTCAAACTGCTCTTTCCTGCTGCCGTTGAGAACAGCAGTGCTGAAGGGCAGGGATGGACTCCGGCACACGCTGGCATGAGGCAAGCCCTTGTTCTTCAGGAGCAGCCAGACTCGGCAAAGCCAGCCAGCTGCCCTGGTCTCAGAGAAGGTCCTGGCAGCAGGTTTCGCCACAACAGATTTTCCTTTCACCCCTTGCGCTGTCTTTACTTAGCTTAGCCACAAACTGCTACAGTCAGCTCACTTTATGAAGAAAGTACAGCTCAGAGGTCCCGATTCAGAAGAATGCGATTGCAATCAAATTGGAGGACCTGTTATTTGCCAGACACCAGGAAGGAATTAACATATTATTATTATTTTGTGTCTCACACAAAACCCTGGGCTGTCAAAATGAAGCCACTGTTTTGTCTTTGTCATTGGCCAAACTTAAGTCCTCGTAGGTGCATGGCTCTGGCAGCCATCGGCAGACCAAGAAATGAGCCAATGGATACTGTCTCTCTCCACATGAACTCTGTGTGTTGTTATCTGCCAGCAGCCCCCACTTGAGCACGCTGGTCTTACATTTAGGGACTCTGACCCTCAGCCTATTCAGGGTCCTCCAAGTGACGTAAGGGAGGTTGAGCTCCTCAGCTATATCATCCTCCTTTAATGTCGTTCCTTGTCCAGCGAGCTCCTTCCTCCACTTTCTAATTTGATTTCTCAAATCAAGAATGTTTGTTCTCACCCTAAAGCTCTTCCTGGATCTGAACCGGTGGACTTGAGGCTCATATCCTTAGGTCTGCTGGCTCAGATCCAGGAAGACCTTCAGATTTCTGCCCTATTATGTCCTCACTCCCTTTACCATTCTCCAAGCTTATGTCTGGGCAATCAGAGCAGACCTATTCAGGAGTCTTCCCAACCCCAGCCACTCTGGAAACTTTTTGCATAATCATGAGAAAAAGAAGGTGTCCTAGTCCTCAAAGAAACTCTCACTGAAATGGAAAATCTGAAGTTTTATTTAAGATAACTAAAGAGAAACATGCAGAAAGGATTTCAGTTATTCTCCTATAACGTTGCTTCACCAGAACCCGAACTTATCTCTACAAGTATACTATGCTTCATCATCAGCATGTATCAATGATGGTTGGGTCTTGACTGCTCCTCATGTGTACAGTCAGACTCTCTTCCTCATGTAAGGTGAGTTTGATACTTTCTGGATTTCAGGGTGGTCATCCTTGACCAACTTAGCCTAACTATTTTTGCATGGAGGAGTCACAGCCACTTTTGGGCTAGGGTTGTAATGGCGAACTTTGGCACTCCAGCTGTTCTTGGATTTCAGTTCCCAGAAACCCAAGTCTGTGCAGTAAACCCATTCGTGTGGAGTCACAGGGACTTGGGCTTCCGGGAATTGAAGTCTAAGAACAGCTTGACTGCCAGGGTTCACCATCACTGGGCTAGAGCATTCAGGGCGACATATGTTCACCTGAAAAACAAGAAACTGTCGTAGGGATTAGGAAGGGGGGAACCCCACATTCCTCATTCAGTTTCAATTTCCCCTTCTTTCTTTGATGACCATCTGATACGAAGTTCAAAATAGCAAGATGTTTATGGAATCAACATGAGGTATATGGGCTAGTAGGGAATGCCTCTTATGAAGAATTACAATAATACGGGTATGCCTCTTAGATAGTAAGTAATCCATCTCTCCCAAGGAAGGAGGAGGACTGAAGTCTCCCAAAAAGGACACCCACCCCACCCTCCACAGCTACTAATGTGGATCCCTGACATCCACCCAGTAGAATTGGATTGTACTTCTGGTTATCACCACAATCTAGACTGTGGACAGCTGGCAGGTAACATGAACGCCAGGACCCAGAGCAACCAGGTAACAGGCCGAACAGTAACCAAATCTCAGTCCAGAGTCCAAGACAAGTCAGAGATGCAGCATTGGTGCAGATGACAAAAGTGTAGTCCAAATGAACCAGAAGCCAGGTGACACAACAGAAAATCCACAGGTGCTGGAGCAAGGCAAGGATGGAATTCATGGAGGAAGGATCCACCCAAGGCAAAACAACAGTCCATGCTGCTAAGCAGAGAAAATGGCAGCTTAAAATCTATCTCATCCTGTTGCAAAACATTTTACTTCTGCTTTCAGTGAGAGGAACCACGTGACCGTCCTGAGACCCAAAATGTTTGGGCACCCCTGGTCCACAGGAACCAAGTAATGGGCTGAAGTCTTTGGAAGATGAAATCAGGAACAAGGCAAGAAATCCAGCAGCCAAACAACTGCAAGTCAGCTGACCTTTGTTGTTGAGGCAGACTTAGAGTCAGTTCTTCTACAGAAAAAGGTTTCCCAACCTTGGGCCCCCAGGTGTTCTTGGACTTCAATTCCCAGAAGCCCAAGTCACTACAGTTGCTGATCAGGGCTACTGGGAATCAATGTCCAAGAACATCAGCTTAGCCAGCCAGGGTCTCCAGGTGAATCCAATGAAAGTCCAGAACCTTCCCCAGGTAGGGCTTGGCAGCTGCTTCTAGGCTGAAGGCTCCAGTCCTGCAGGACTTTGAGGAGCAGCTGCAAATCTTGACAGTTAGTGTGTCTTAGTCTAACCCTGACCCTACATCCTAGCTAGGATCCAGCCCACAATAATCTACTTTCTCTCTCTGTCACACACATAGGCTTTTGACAAGGAAGAGCCATTCATGGCTCAGTGGTTAAGCTGCGATGTTGCATGCCAAACTCTGCTCATTATCTGAGTTTGATCCTGATGGGGCTCAAGGTTGAATCAGCCACTCATCTTTTCAAGGTTGGTAAATTGAGTACCCAGTGTGTTGGGGACAAAATGCCATGTACTAAATATAGAGTGTTCTAACTGCTATGGGGATGGTTTATAAATGTCATTGCTATTTCATTCCCCCCCTCCCTAAACTCCAGTCTATGTACAACATTTTGAGGCCACCAAGTCAGCATAAAGACCAGCCCTTCCCATCCCATTCTCTGCTGCCCCAAAACATTAGCAGTATTCAAACCTAATATGAAGTGACAGGGACCCAACCAAGGCGGCCACCCCTCAGCATTAATGGACTCAGCTGCAGAACAGTCTAGCAAGACCCTTGAGCTGTCTTTCGGTCCAGATGCAGTATGGCTTCACAGGGGTTGTGCCAGATCAGAAGGAAGACACACACACCCCATTGACCCTGGTGCCTGCCCACTGCTGCAGGCAGAAGAGAACAGGACAGCAAGGAGAGGGACAGAAGGGCCACCAAACTGCCAAAAGACAGATGGGTGGAGTGTGTTGGTGAGTCAGTTTGATGCAGTCAGTTGCAGGCTGTCAGTCAAGAGCAGACACTTCCTGGGTGTAACCTTAGTCTCACAGGCATCCATGCAGAGAGAGAAGGTTTCTAGTTTGTGATTCTTGGTCAAAACCACCAAAGCGGATCTGCTATTATGCTTGTGCACGTATGGAACTGGTGTGCCCAAGAACAAGAGTCTTTTCTCCACCGTTTTTCCTTCCAAAAGAAAGACATCTGATCAGATACTTTCTGGATCTTGGAGTATAGGGTGTCCATCGTTCCTGTGCTGACAATTTGCCCGCTTGGCACTGCATGCTGCCAGAGATGCTCAGGTTCCTGTTACGGGAAGCGTTTGTACAGGTGATTCCTGAGGAAAGGATCTGTCCTCACTTCCTGGAAGACTGACTGCCTGCAGCAGAGGGAGAGAGAATGAGAAGTTGGCAGCAAGGTGGAATTCAAATCTCTGTTTACCTACCAGGTTGAATTTTTTTGAATAGTAGCCTGTAAGTCTATGGTTCAGGCATATCAGAAAACAAAAACAAAAAGCACACTGCATCACTTTAAAGACTAAAGACACACTGCATCACTTTATTATTTTTAATGTAAGCTTTCATGGATCGAGTCCACTTCATCAGACATAGGAGTGAAATTTCAAGGCAAGAGCTTATATGCACCAGATACAGAGGTAAAGAGTAATCCAGCAGAATGACAGATAAGCATGCATATCAATACAGCTTCCCACAGCAGTAGCACATGATCCCTGGTTTGTTATTCAGATTATCGCTAAATGTCCCCTTTTCAATTTTAAAAGTGGGGAGTTTGCAAAACAAATACAGTTCCTGGTATTGAGCATATGCTAATGAATTTAACCTCTTACTGTGAGCACATCTCTGTTCTGGGGACATGTTGTGAAAGAGAATATTACAGGAAAGTTAGTGAAGGTGTTATAATACATCAAAATATAACATATATAGCAGTATGTAGCAATCTGTGTATCAAATTTGATAATATCCCAGAAACCTACCAGGTGATATTTGTTCCTCCTGCTCACAAACAAGGCACTGAAATAACTGCACAAGAGAATTTCCTTAAAAAATCACTCACTTACAAACAAACAAACATCCTTGAGGGTAGACAAATGCAAAAACAAAGTAGAAGATGGAGGAAGGAGCTCACTGGACAAGGGATAAAGTTAAAGGAGGAGATGGCTGAGGGTCTCACCCTCCGCTCCATCACTTGGAGGACCCTGAATAGGCTGAGGGTCGGGGTCCCTAAATGCAAGACCAACCTGCTGGCAGACAACAACATGCTGTGTGAATGTGGAGAGATACAGACTCCGGCTCACTTGCTAGCATGTACCAAGGAGGACTTAAGTTTAGCCAGTGCCAAGAAGGTGGCTTTCTTCCTTCCTTCCGGGAGTTCAAAGTCTGACCCCAGATGCAAAAGGAGGAGAACAGGGGCTTTCCCCAAGTCTTAACTTCTGCCACTGAGTTACCTTGGGTCTGTGTGGCAACAAGCATTCCCTGAACCTGACATCAAAGACTTGTATCAATACTCCACTCCCACACCCACAGCCATTACACTCCCTTTCCTTCCAGATTTGCAGTTGCTTCCTAGAGTTCTGCAGATGAAGCTGAGCCAGAAAGGAGGCATTAGGAGAGAGCATGTGGCTCTCAGAGACAGACCACCAGACAGAAGGTTCCAAGTTCAATCCCTGGCAGCTCTTGGTCTAAAACTCCCAAAATCTGCTGCCATTCAGAGCTGACAATATTAAACTATATCGGGGTGCCCAAACTTTTTGGGCTGGGGGCCTGACCACGCCCCTGGAACAGCTGAGTGGGCCAGACCACGTCCCTGGAACAGCTGAGTGGGCCAGACTATGCCCCTGGAACAGCTGAGTCGGCCAGCCCACGCCCCTGGAACAGGGCGTGTTTGCACATGTGCATCTATATTCACTTCCTGGTTTGGCACAGATGCTTCTGTGTATGTGCAAAAGCATCCATATTCACTTTCTGGTTCAACACGGACGCTTCTGTGCATGCGCAGAAGTGTCCGTGCTGAACCAGGAAGTGAATATGGATATGTCCACACATGCGCATAAGTGTCCATATTCACTTCCTGGTTTAGCGAGGGTGTCGCAGGCCTGATGGAATGGCTTCAGGGACCATATCTGGCCCATGGACCATAGTTTGGGCATGCCTGATAGGTAGAGCAATGTGTACCCAGTCCTGAAGAAATCTACCTTTGTGAGAGATGTTCTGAGTAATTTCAGGCCATTGCCAATATTCCATTTGTGGGCAAGAATTGTAGCAGCCCAGCTGCAGATGTTTTTAGGAGGAAAATAATAATAGAGGCCCCTCTCAGTCAGTCTTCAGGCTGTAGCATAGAATGAAGACCACTTTGGCCACTCTGCTTGATGACTTTCTGAGTGAGGCTGATGCGGGGGCTTGACTCTATTGGTTGTCCTCCATCTCTCAGCAGCCTGTGATATTGGTGAGCACAGTATCCTCCTGGACAGGCTAGTGTCATTGGGAATAGAGGTCTCGGCTTTAGGCTGGCTCTGTTCCTTCCTTGAGGGCCATGTCCAGATGGTTTAACTTAAAGAGTATCAGAAAACAAAACAAAACAAACAAAAGAAAATACAGTGTAGCACTTTAAAGACTAACTGCTATATTTTTATTGTTAGCTTTCATGGATCAAGTCCACTTCTTCAGACAAAGAGTGAAACTTTACAGGCATGGTTTTTATACACCAAATCCAGGGGTCAACAGAACCATGCCTGTAAGTTTCACTCTTTGTCTGAAGAAGTGGACTTGATCCACGAAAGCAAACAATAAAAATATAGCAGTTAGTCTTTAAAGTGCTACAGTGTTTTTTATTTTGTTTTGTTTATTTTATTTTGTTTTCTGATATGCCTGAACCACAGACTAACACGGCTACTATTCCAAGTATTTTAACTTAAGGAGGTGTCACCAGCTTCTTGGGTCCAACAGTAATGGGTCCTACAGGGGCTGATCATCAGGGCTCAAGGTTGACTCAGCCTTCCATCCTTCCAAGGTGGGTAAAATGAACCCCCAGCATTTGGGAGGCAAAATGTTAATTAACTTGTGAACCGGCCAGAGAGTGCACTAAGCGCTAAGTGTGATTGCTTCTGCTTTGCTTCAATGCATCTTAACATCTATATGGAATTATTGAGGTAGGACAGACTTGGGGTTCTTTATCATCAATAAGCTGATGACATGCCATGCAACTCTATCTCTCTATCACATTTTTGTCAGAGGAGACTGTCTGGACTTGTATTACTGCCAAGGCATGATAATAGACTGGATAAAGTCTAACAGGCTGATTCTGAATTCAGACAGGACAGACATCCTGCTGTTAGAAGGGCCCATGTTGAATTTTAAACTGTAGGCTCCTCGGGGCAAGCACCTGCCATCCTCTACAGCAGGGGTTGGCAACCTGCAGGCCGGATCCAGCCTCACTCCAGCAGCTGCAAGCGCTGCTGCCAGTGGAATCAGCTGTGGACTTGTTTACATCAGCCATAAATTGGCCGGGGGGGGGGGGACACACCAATCTGGCCCCTCAACTGTGTGAGGGAGTGTGACCTAGCCCCTGACTTTAAAAGGTTGGCGACCCCTGCTCTGCAGCAGTCAGAAATCAGAAATCAGAAAGCACACTGTAAAAAAACATAACCCTACTCTATGCTAAATATGCAATCCTGCTGATCTAGAAAATCCAGGAAATACACAATGTTTGTCAAGGTAGGATTCACTGGTGGAAAATCAAAATGGAGAGGACTAGGACCTTTAAAAAATGAGAGAGAGAGAATAATTTGGGCTGATTTATGTCAGATCCAACAACTCTCCACTGACAGTGTAGTGAGATTTTTTTAAATTGTTGTTGTTCCATTCACGTGCTTAGAAGTTCCCTGGAAAGCTGGAAGGAAGTGGGCTTCACAAACAGTTTTCCTAGTGTGTATGTTTCTTTTTCAGTGTGAAATGCCAAGTAACAGGAGAGAAGCATGAAATGGATCATATTTGTTAACAACAATCTTGGCATGGGCTAGTCAGAGTGAGAATCACAGGAAACAGAAAGCAAAATATTTGGGGACAAACAGAGGGTATAAGCTACCGAGAAGGCACACCCACCGTGGGAAGGGCACCACTGGGTTGAGTTGCATGATGCCAAAACAACACAGCAAAATTACTTGTGCAAAATAAAATAGGAAAAATCATATGTAGGTCTCCTTGTAATGCCATGAATTTTAAAAGAGCAGATTGTTGGGGTACATGATTTTGACAGCCCTTCCAGGTTGTCCTAGAACTGCGATGGCGAACCTTGGCACTCCAGGTGTTTGTGTGGATTCACAGAGACTTGGGCTTCTGGGAACTGAAGTCCAAGAACAGCTGGGGTGCCAAGATTTCGCCATCACAGCCCTAGAAAATTGCTACTTTTAATTATGTACCAAAGGATGGCATTTCAAGATTCCCCGAGGTTTTCAAATACAGTTCTGAAAATCTGACCACGTGTTACAGTAAGAGTCAACTGTGTCAATATTGTTTCTACATAAAGCTAAAGGTCTCCCTTGCTGGAAAGCCAGTCGTATCCAACTGTAGTGCTCATCTGTTTGCAGCTAAAGAGTCTGTGCCTTCAGATGTTTCCGTGGACATGTGGCAGGCATGCCTTGACACTGGAGTGCACAGAATGCTGTTTACCTTCCCACTGAAGTGGCACCTATTTATCTACTTGCAATTTCTTGCTTTCGAACTGGGTAGAGGGGCAGGATGAACTCTGTGCTGGGGGAAAAAACGAAAGGCTCCCATTGGGCTGCTAGGCAGAGGGGCAAGGTGGACCCTGGGCTGGGGCGATGGTGTGCGTGGCCCCAGAAAGGGCTGAGAGTGCCACCTTGGCATGTATGCCATAGGTTCGCCACCACTGTCCTAGACCATTTCACAAACACAATATGTTTCTAGCAAAGTATATCCACTCAACCAAGTTATGGCAACAAGATAATCAAGTACTGTACATGTTGTCAGTCACAAAAGTTACTTTTATGGACTACAATTGTATTGCTGAAGTTGTCTGAACCCAATCTTTGGATCTGGCCACAGTATTTGGGGGTCTTACTTTGCCTGCTCCTTGTGGATGACCCAGAAGAATCAGGGCGACTGGTTGGCAAGGGTCCAGATTGGGAGAACTGTGGTGCAATGGCTGGGATTTTTCCTCTTCCGGGTCTGATATTCTGGAATTCTGGAAGGCAGGAGAACTTTGCTCTGCTTGTAGAACTGGCAGTGAAATCACTGGAAGAGGGAAAAACCAATTAGTGCAAGGAAGCAACTAGAAAGATTGAAGTCTATCTCCTGATTAGATTGAGTCAAGTAGCTAATACTTGGTAAAGACCATGGAAAATCCTGAGAGTGCAATAAATTAGCAAACCATCACAATCAGCATAAAAGGATACCATAGGCTTTATATTAACTGATATCAGCCTAGTCACAAAATATTTAAATGCATATGTCTTTCTTATGTCTGATGAAGTGGACTTGATCCATGAAAACTCATAGTTGAATACAGGAGTTAGTCTTTAAGGTGCCACAATGTTTTTGTCTTTGTGTTGTTGTTTTGTTTACTCTTTGATATACCTTTGTCTAGAACAGTGTTTCCAAACCTTTGGTCCTTGGTCTTCAATTCCCAAAAGCACGTCTTCTTATTCTGTTTCTCGGCCAGACGTGAAATTGCCCAAAGGAAGACACCTTTGGGTGAGTTCATTCTGGAGTTCTTTTCACCTGACCTAGTGTGAGAAAGATTAGCTGGCAAAACAAGGTTGGCGTTACCAGGCTACGCCCGGCTGTGGTTCAAAATACCACAATCTTTGAGGAGGCTCAGTGATCAGCCAATGTTACTGATTTAGGCTTCCGGGAACTGAAGACAAAGAACCAATGGGTGAAAAACACTGCTCTAGAACAGGGGTGCCCAAACTTTTTGGCCCACGGGCCAGCTACATGGTCACTTGGTTCCTCCCACTGGAAGTGGAAGTAAAACATGCTTTGCAATCTGCTTTGCAACAGGATGAGATAGATTTTAAGTTGCCATTTTCTCTGCTTAAACAAGGGGTGCCCAAACTATGGTCTGTGGGCCAGATTCGGCCTCTGACACCAATTCATCTGGCCCATGCCACCCTCATCGCCCCCAGAAGCAGAAGTAAAACGTGCCCATATGGGTGTGTTTTACTTCTACTTCTGGGAGTGATGAGGGTGGTGCGGGCTGGATGAATTGGTGTCAGAGGCCGAATCTGGCCCACAGACAGAAGTTTGGGCACCCCTGCTCTAGAATGTACATGTGAAACCATCCCTAGAACAACTGCAGCTCATGCTTCTATTTTGGTTTGGGCTTTGAGGTCCAAACCCCACCTGCTCAGTACCCCACAGGAGCCAAGTGATGGAGGGGAGGGTTATGGCTCAGTGAGAGGCTGCTTAACCCATCTGAAGCCCCTGGTGCAGCTTTTGTGGAGTCTCAGGGTGGGCCTTCTACTTGGAGGAACACTCTGCTAGCTTTGCCTCTCTGCAGTCCCCCTTTGGGCAACCACGTTCTGGCTGACAATCTTGCCAGTTGGACAGTCCAAGCACGGGACTTGCCACCTCTGTGATAGACAAGGTAAGGATCCAGGAGATAACAGCCAGAGCTTGGGAAGGTTTAGTTTTTCAGACCCAAACTCCCCAAATCCACCAGTCAAGGTGGTTACGTGACTTCTTTAACCGTTGGGTAAGATCTTCTTACATCACAGAATCACTGAGTTAGAAAGGGGCCTTTTAAGCCATCGGAACTGTGGTGGCTCCAGTGGTTAAGATGCTGAACTCACTGGCTGGAAGGTTGGAGTTCAATTCCCAGATACTGCATGATGGAGTGAACTCCTGTCTCTGTCCCAGCTCCTGCCAACCTTGCAATTTGAAAGCAAGAAATTGCAAATAGATAAATAGGGACCACTTCAGTGGGAAGGTAAACAGCATTCTATGCACTCCTGTCCATGGAAACATCAGCAGACACAGACAGCGCTGGCTCTTATGCTATAAACAGAGATGAGCACTGTACCCTAGAGTCAGATACAACTGGCTTTCAAGCAAGGGTGATCTTTACCTTTATATCAAGTCAAGTTTTGCCTTAAGACAAAACGAGCTCCATCAGTTAGCCACGTCCCTCTCCTTTCAAACACCTAAGTAAAAAACTGGGGTGTTGAGTACAGGAAACATGGAGCCAGATCATTAGCTCATCTTGATATACTCTGAGTAGCAACTGTTCTCCTCTGGTGGAGAAGTCTCCTTGCCTGATGTCGCCCCAATCTCTGACTCCTGCTACGCCTGAGTTGCATCATATAGCAATGACCCGCTCCTTTTTGAGAACATGGGGTTTCACACTGAAGACAACAGTCTGTTACTGTCAGCGTGAATTCACCAACAGAGGCTTCTTACGTTTTGCCCTCCCTTGGTGGCTTGGTGGCTGTTTCTTCTCGCTTTGAATGCCCTGCTACGGAAAACGTGTTCAAAGACGAAGCAAAGCAGGAAGAAACAACAGCCACAAAGCCAAGGGAGGGTAAAACACAAGAAGCCTCTGTTGGCGAATTCACACGGACAGTAACACCTTGCTCTGACTTTGGCAAAGAGCAAGAGTTCAAAAGAAGCCTAGGAACAGTGATGGTCAACCTTGGCACTCCAGGTGTTCTTGGACTTCAATTCTCAAAAGCCCAAGTACCTGCAAAGCCATATGAATGGGTTTACTGGCACTCCAGGTGTTCTTGGACTTCAATTCCCAGAAGCTCAAGTTCCTGTGAAACCACATGAATGGATTTACTGTGCATACATGCAGTAAACCCATTTCGTGTGGATTCACAGAGACTTGGGCTTCTGGGAATTGAAGTCCAAGAACACCTGGAGTGCCAAGGTTGGCCATCACTAGCCTAGGAGAAGCCCATACCCTTTGCTCCATCTTTTCCTAAGGAGATACTGTATTTCTTTTCCCACCAACATCCCCCCTCCCCTTTCCCGGCTGTTTGCTTTCTCCGTCATAAACTAACTTGGAGGAAAGGCAGTAATCTGAGAAGAAATATTGTGCCACTAAAAGCTGCGGGAGTGTCTGAATAAGCAGAGGAACAATACAGTCTCACCCTGCCCAGGACAGGAAACGTTTGATTCTTTATATCTTTGGAGAAATCACACCAGGAAAAAGGTATGTCGTACACCTGACCTAGCTAGGATCACAAGGTGCAGCATAGCAGAGAATCACAAAGCATAGCAAGAATACCGTGAATTTCCATTTCTAAGAAAAGAGCAATATATTACTGCTCACAAGCGCAGAGGGAAAAAAAGAAGCTTTTTTAAAAAAATTATTTTTACTAGCAGCTTAAAGGAATATTTCCAAAGTGTTTTTAAGGTTTGATCATGAAGTACAGTGGGAGTGAGTGGGCCACGAATGCAGATCAAAGATTCCAGCATCTCCCATCTGACCCGCATGGATTTGAGAAGGAAGGCTGGGAATTGCAAAAGTTGCATAGGTGGCTTCCTATTTATAGGCTAGAAGTAGGTTCTTCCTGTCTTAGTACCATTCCTGTCTCTTCCACCTGGACACAAACATGATCACAGTATCCAGCCCATGAACCCTCCTTTTTAAGGTTCTTCTAGACCATTGATGGTGAACCTTGGCACTCCAGCTGTTCTTGGACTTCAATTCCCAGAAGCCCGAGTGAATCCACATGAATTGGTTTACTGCATATACGCATATGTGCAGTAAACCCATTTGTGTGGATTCACAGGGATTCGGGCTTCTGGGAATTGAAGTCCAAGAACATCTGGAGTGCCAAGGTTCGCCACCATGGTTCTAGACCACATTTCCCCCCAGCACAAGCCATGTGTAGTTGCTATCTGGTGGTTATGCAATATCTGGAACTATTTGCCCAAGGCAGTGCCTCCCAAGTGAGTTATCACAACTTTATAATATCTGAACATAGTAGAAGTGTTTGTGTAACCTGTGGCTGCCTGAACAGCAAGGCTACCAGAGATAAGAAACACAAAGAGTGTGAGAGCTAAAGGCCAGAGAGAACCACAACTGCAAACTGCTGTTCCATAGCAAGTGCTGAGTCCATCCAAAAGAACTCCCTGCTGGTTTGAGGCTTCACTGTTGATATTAGGGGCTCTTTTCACAGCTCTTACTTCACCTGAGTACTTACTGGACATTTTCTTAACCACAAGAATGCTAAAGTTCTTCCAGACAGAGCCACCTCTGCGTGGATGTTGGAGGTCCTCAGAAGCAAAACCTGGGAGATCTCAACACAGCTGCTAAAATGGTTTGTCAGCTCCGGGAAGGAGAGTGCTGGGATGCATGGAACACTATATCCCCATTTGATCCCTGTGACTAAGAGACAGGTGGGGGACCTCAAGACCAACTCTACCACTGAGCTATCCAGAAGTTTAAGTACAAAAAATTTCAGCTTCATTTATTATATTTTAAATCTCCTTCCCCCCAAATTAACAGGCAAATAAGACCATGAAGATCACTGAGATGGAAGGCACCTTGCAACACAGCCAGTCATGGTATCTGCAGGAGCCACTGTGCCTACAGAAATGCAAGCTATAAATGGCTACCAATCCCCGCAACCTGTGACGTCTTCAGGAATCCCCCCCCCATTAAAAAAATTTAAAATTAAAATGGGAGGCTCAGAATTAACCTTTCAGACACACGACTCGAGATCCTCTGGAAGCCTACATACATACAGAAACATACGACACTCCCTTATTCGGAATCAAATACTCAGTCTATTTGTTTTAGAGGTGGGCAAATTCTCGACATCCTATGGCAGTGATGGCAAACCTTTTCGAGACCAAGTGCCCAAATTGCAACCCAAAAAACATTTATTGCAGAGTGCCAAAACAGCAACAGGGGAGGAAGTAAACACTCCCATTGGGCTGCTGGACAGAGGGGCGGGGAAAACTTTGTGCTGAGGGAGGGAGGAAGTCCCCCTATTGGGCTGCTGGGCAGAGGGGTGGGGCAAACTCTGTGCTGGGATGACTGCACGGGTGCCCACAGAGAGGGCTCCAAGTGCCACTTATGGCACACGTGCCATAAGTTTGCCGCCATTGTCCTATGGCCTCATGCACCCAAGTTTGGACATGTAGAAGGCTGCCCTCAAGCCCCACTTACCTCCAGATTATTATTTTTTCTGTTTAAAAGCCCTTTTTAACAGAAAAAGTCCACCAATTTAAAAGAAATCGCAATACTGTACTCCCTTTTACAGAGCACAGAGAGAACAATATTAGTGAATCAAAACATGGCAATTTGGGCTCTCAGAGTGAACAAGGAGACCTCATGTTGTCAAGTCACCTCTACCTTATGGCAACTCTAGGGATTAATGGAGAGTGGATACTGTTAGACTTGGAAACCTGGGTTCAAATCTACACTGGACAGGGAAAGTCACTGAGGGGCAGCAATCCTAGACCTTTTCCCCCTCATCATCTCACATACCTCAGAAACTCTATTGGGGTCACCCTATGTTAGAATCCCTTGATGGCACAGAACAAGGTGAAATGAACTATGAAAAGGTCCTCTTATTGACAGGCCTGCTCAAGTCTTGCCAAACAAAGGCACCGTCTTGCTAAACTACCGTCTCTGGAAAACACCATCTTGAAGTGGAGCCAGCAATACAACATGGAAAGCATGGGGTTGCAGTCTTCATGGGGTTACGCCACTTTAATGCGCACACACAAACTAATGTACTCCTGGTCAGGCAGGGAGATTGTCTATCCCACACTAGTCCAAGCTTCCAAAAGGTGGCCCATTTTTTCTTTTGTTGGGCGGCAGTAAATAACCTGACTCACTAGAGGGGCCAACAGCTAAGGGCGGATGAGCCCCTTTAGGTGGGGTGATGGTCCCCTCAGTGGAGATGCCACTGGAAACCATCCTATTGGGCCCAGGGGCAAAATGAGCAGAGGAGGAACTCTGATTCCCAACGGTCATGGAGATGGAAGAGGCTATGCCAGATGGACTGGCTGTGAAGGCACACCTTGATAATATCTTCAAGGCTGCAGCAGTCCATTGCAGTCCCGGTGTTAAATCCTGCATGTCTCATTTTGTGTGTGCTGCAGGAGATGGCTCTGAGATCATAGTGTGTGGGTCATTTCATGGCAAGCTGGGATCCACCTTAAACAAATACACGCCAACTGTATTTTTCCTGCCTCATGGGAAAATGCATTCTGGGATACGACTTGCAGCCGCCACCGCCACTGCTGACCTGAACCAAGCAATAGTTTTCTACATGATTGAAATGAAAGCACAAGACGTCAAGGCTATGGCAAGAACGTAGCAAAACATTTCACGGGGTAAAAAATACTCCAAACTTGCATTTGGCACATGTCATCACATTCCAATTCCTGCCATTTTAAACCACATTTTCCAATGGAAGATTGTGCAGACCTGAACTCATGCAACAGAGAGAAGACAAAAAACTCACTGCTTCTTGTTACTTCATGCTTCATTCAGAAAGCTACAGAACTGTTACACAAATCCTGACATGGTCACCCTACAGTTTAAAGACATTATGATTTGACAATTTCATTCCTGATTTCTCCCCCCCCCTTTTTTTTTATGATTTCCCAGCATGAATTTTCGTCAGTGAAGGTTGACACCCTCTCACGTACCTGTCAGAAAACCTATTTACGCTCTCCTGGGAAAGGCTGGCAGAATGAAGAGACAAGACATCTGCAGCTGATGGAATAAACTGACCAGATGTAGGATGCCCTGAGGAACCGCCAGAGGTTTCTGTTTCCACTGCTGTTTAGAAAGCAAGAGTTTAACATCTGGAAAGTGGTGCTTTGCATCTTCCTTGAAGCAACCTTCCTTTCTTGTGCTTAGGTCAGTCATGGCGAATTTTGGCACTCCAACTCTTCTTGGACTTCTGTTCTCTGCCTGATATCTAACCTCTGGTTACTTCAGCAAAGTCTGACATATTAAATCTCCTCTCCTCCAGAACAATTAATAGGCTGATTTTATTTATTTTTTTAAAATCATGTCAGAAGCACACAAAGGTGCTTTCTGGGTTGAAAGGATTTTTGCTGGAGGAACTCCACTCAGGAGACACCCGAATGAGGCTCCTTTCATGTCCCCAAGATCTTTTCCCACCGAAGTGGTCCCTGTTTATCTACTTGTAATGTCTTGCTTTCGAATGGCTAGGTTGGCAGGAGCCAGGACAGAGACAGGTGCTCAATCCATCATGCAGTAGCGGGATCTCAAACTGCTGACTTGCTGGCCTTCCAGCTAACAAGGCGAGCTTCTTAACCACTGAGCCACCGCAGTCCCTCCCCAGTAGGCTGATAAGACCATGACAAACATCCTATTGGACTGTTTTGGAAGGGTCTGAGATTCCTGACTTCAACCCACCTTTCCCCTCATTTGGCCATGACCTACAGAAGTTTCCAAATGGGTTTTCTCATCTGACTATTTCAATTACAAATCCCAAAAGCCTAAACCAGGCCCATGGCCACCTGACCCCCTTCTTAAGCTCCCCAATCTCCTGCCCAAAGTCTGCACCTGGCTCTCAGGCTGCACAATCACCTGCTGGCTCACATAGCCTCCAGCCCTCAGCAAGTAGTGGAAATAAGGCCTAGACCCAAGTGAGCGATTCGTATCGGAAAGGCTGGCTTAAAGCCACATCAGGGGGGCCCATTCCCACCCAGTCCTTACATGCTGAAGAGAAGCAAAGATCTGAAAAGCTGGGTCTCTTCCCACTGCGGGTTGGAGGGCTGGTGTTCTGGCTGTCCTTGCTCCATGAAGACAGGGCGTCTTTTTCTGTCCTGGAGAAGAAAATGAAATTGCAACGGTGAAGGGCTTGCAGTCAAAAAGGATTGTCCATCCATCCATCCATCCATCCTTACCTGCCTCACTTCCCGTAACAGAGTAATGTAGCCCTGCAGGTGACATCCAGCATGATGAGCGTGGCCTCCCCCTTCCTTAAAGAAGCCACTCTGAGGCACAGGCATCCTGGTGCCCTCCAGATATTTGAAGTGACATATAGGGAAAGGTTGGCCCTCTTCGTATCCAACTCTAGGGTCGGTGCTCATCTCTGTTTACAGCCAAAGAGCCAGCGCTGTCTGCATCTGCAGATCTTTCCATGGTCATGTGGCAGGCATGTCTAGAGCACATCAAATGCTGTTACCTCTCCTGCTGAAGCAGAACCCATTTATCTGCTTGTAATTTCTTGCTTTTAAACTGCTAGGCTGCCATGAGCTGGGAGCTCAATCCGTTGTACAGCACTCCAGTCTTAAACTGCCGACCTGCTGACCTTCCAGTCGTCAAATTTAGCATGTTAACCACCAGGCCGCCACAGTCCTTGACACTTCTTATAGCCTCCTGTTATTCAAACCACCTGAAAGAGGGGATCCGGGTTGCAGTTCCTTGTAGTACCCTAGGAGAAGTAGGCAGGGCCCTTCTCCTAGCTCCTTCCACAATGGCAACACAAGTAGAGTTTACATTTTTAGTTTGTTGTCACTTAAACAGTCTTTCAAACACAGAGGTGTCTAACAATGGTTCAGTCTAATACTATCTACCACAGCAAGTAGCAGTGGTCTTAGAAAGGGGATGGAGCCCTTGCCTGCTCCCACTGTTTAAGTTTTTTTTTGATGGATATACAGTGGTATATGCAAATGTTTGCCTCAAATTCCCCAATGTTGAGATCGCTTGTTGTTAGGTTTGCCAAAGGCAAAGGCTAACAGCGAGGGATTCGTCCTGCTCACCCTGTTGTTTCAGCAGGGGAGGGGAGGCAAATCTCTCTGCCTTTGCCTTTGGGTTGGGGGTTGAACTGGCACCTATGTTCTACCCCCAACCCAAAGGCAAAAGGCAAAGGCTAACAGCGAGGGTTTCATCCTGCCCACCCTGTTGTATTCAGCAGGGCGAATCTCTTTCACCTTTGCCTTTTCCCTTTGGGTTGGGGGTTGAACCGGCTTTTTTTTCACATTGTGCATCACACAACATTAAAATCCAGATATTAAGACTTGTGGAACCAAGTCTTAACATTATCCAAGGTACTAGTGTATTGGGCAGCAAAACAAGAGCTCACAAAGTGACACCCCTTTCATTTTTAGGACGGGAATGTGGAACATTTTTTCTGTTGAAGGCTGGAAGCCAGGAGAGCAGAGCAAAACTGGACAGTGTTCCATGCTATCAAGTCACATCTGATTTACTGCAATCCTACTAAATGAGATATTTAAG
This sequence comes from Furcifer pardalis, assembly GCA_030440675.1. NCBI lineage: Eukaryota > Metazoa > Chordata > Lepidosauria > Squamata > Chamaeleonidae > Furcifer > Furcifer pardalis. The sequence continues at coordinate 290,734,666 of CP126890.1, forward strand.
AGGAGCTTTTACCATTGAAAAAAACCAATATTCCCAGATTTGCTCGGCTAAATAGGGGCTGTTAATTCAGGTCTCTCAAATCCTAGTCCAACACTCCATCCACTTCTACACCATGCTGGCTTTCAAAATGGACAGAGTTACTTCTACTTTCAATTTCTGCCACTTCATTCTTTCCTTCCGCTTTCCCTTTTCCTCCATGCTTAGTGGCTATTGAAGGGAGGCCTTTGGCTCTTGCCAGAAATTTGAACTGATTTCCTGTAGAGAGTTTGGAAAATGAGGTTGGGGATCTCAACAAGCTTTAGTCCTGCCATTATCCCTATCCACTTTAATCTGCACATACATTAACATTTAAAGCTTTGTATTTGCTTCTGATTTTGTTTTTATTTTTTAATCTTACACTTTGCGCTCGTCACCTGGGAGAGTTGTAACTGCGAGATTGAAAGATAGCAATGAAACTTACACAATTCAAGATGAATGGCTATCACACTTGGACACGGCCCACTAAGTTTTCATAAATCCAGCCAGGGAGGAAATTGTACATGGTCTTAGAGAACATCATGTGGAGTGACAATACAAAATGTGTGCAGTAGAAAGGACAGGGGAAGTCAATGTTTCTTCTGCACTGTATGATACATGGGGCTGGTTCCTATATCCACATTCATTACCTAATAATTGATGCAGCATCAATTTCATGTATGTGTGTGAACATTTTTAATTCTCAAATTACTGATTTACCAGCTATTCCTCCTGGCTGTTTGCAGAAGATGGGGTGAAACAGGGGAGCCCATTCCACTGGGTCATTGGGGGGGACTGGTTCTCAACCTTTTTTTGGCCATGTCTCACCTTTTTTCTTCCTTGTCTAGGCCAGACATGAAACTGCCAAAATGAAGGCACCTTTCAGTGAGTTCATTCTGCAGTTCCTTTCGCATGATCTGGTGTAAGAAACATTAGCCGGCAATGCAAGGCTGCTGTTGCCAGGTTATGCCTGATTGTGGTTCAAAAATACCACAGCCTTCGAGAAGGCTCTTTCTGTGTACCCACACCTAAGCATCTCTAAAATCCTGATCCCACCTCCTGTGATATATAATTCTTATTATTCAAAAGTGAATTCCTATTCACGTGGAGGAAGCCTAAAAGGCCATTCACTGTTAATAATGCATTCTCAAACTGCCCCTCTCTTAAAAATCAAACCCCCCCCCCAATTGGGAACCACAGGACTAGATGCTACTGGGTTCCACCTTTCCAATTAGCTGTCTCTTTTCACTCATAAAGCCTATATTCTGAGCAGACCAACATGCCACCCTCCTCCTTACCAATCTCTGCAATTTAGCTCTCCTGGAGTGCCGATGTGAACAGACCGATATTCCTCCTTTTCAACTCTAATCAATGAATAGCTTTAAAATATAGCCAGCTGCCATATTTGACCCTAGGACAATGAGAGCTGTAATCCAAAACAGGAACCATCCCAAGCTGTGTGGCTGATGAGAATTGGGCAAGTAAAGCAAGAGTGCCTTGCTTTATATTCATTCATTTGCAAGCGGTCTGTTTGGCTCAAGAGCCGCTGGGGCCCTTTGCACCAGGTCTCCCCTGCGGCCAGTGGTGTTCCTCTCCTCTGGAGAGCAGAGGATACAGTGAAAGAGACAGATGAGCTGTAGAGCACCTCATGGTGTGGCTGAGGGAGGGATGCCTTTGTGCCTTTGTGCCAACCAAGCCCACTGCCCTTCTCCTGTGCTGACATGGAGATGAGGTGGGATGAGGTGGGATGGGAGAGGACGGCAGGAACAGCAACAGGCCAGCCAAGCTTCCCAAGCCCAGTGGAGTGGACATACCTTGTGCTCTCTGGAAAATAGGGCCAGCAGGGCCAGGATCAGTGACAGGCAGCAACGCACTACCTGGGAGGGAAGGGGAAAGGTCGCCCTTGCTCGAAAGCCAGTCATAGCCAACTCTAGGGTTCAGTGCTCATCTCTGTTTATAACCAAACGTCTGCAGACGTTTTTGTAGTCATGTAGCAGGCATTACTAGACACCAGAGTGCACGGAACACTGTTTACCTTTCCACCAAAGTGGTCCCTATTTATCTACTGCCAATTTTTTGCTTTTGAACTGCTAGGATGGCAGGAGCTGGGACAGTGACGGAAGCTCACTCTGTCATGCAGCACTCGGGTGCCAACCGTTTGGTTGTGTAGTTCAACGTCTTAACCACTAAAGCCACCACAGTCCCCCAATCCACTGCCTACTGCATAGTAAAACAGGAATCCAGATCCAGGGCAGCTTTGCTTGTTTTACCGCCTGAGGCTCACACTATATTTTACATTACAGTTGCCAACGAAATACCAAGCCCATGTCAAGCTGTTGTGTTTCTCTTATAAGGCCCTCTTCTATATAGGCCATCCTACTCTTACACTGAGGGTAGGATGGGCCGGGGGGGGGGGACTCAGGTTACTCTACTGTGGCCTAATGAGAGCTCTTTGGTCAGGATGTGAAGACGTTCCTTTCCTGTGGTGGTGGTAATGCGGTGCCAGTGCCAGGTATTTCCGATGGCTTTTGGAATGATGTTTTCCCCAATGGATTTGACTGTTCTATCATTTTGTTTCTTGGCCAAGAGATGATAAGCTAGAAAAAGCCCTTTCGTGTAGACATTCTTTTCATTGTCAATTGGCTTCTTTGCCACCTGGGTTTGGGCATCTCGTCTTTGCTACCAACTACTCACAGGATTGTGAATACAAAGTGAGAGAGCAATTAAAGGGTAAAGGTCACAATTGCTCGAAAGCCAGTCGTATCCGACTCTAGGGTTTGGTGCTCATCTCTGTTTATAGCCAAAGAGCCAGTGCTGTCTGCATCTGCAGACGTTTCCATGGATATGTGCCAGGCATGACTAGATGCCAGAGAGCACGGAACACTGTTTACCTTCCCACAGAAATGATACCTATTTATCTACTTGCAATGTTTTGCTTTCAAACTGCTAGGTTGGCAGGAGCTGGGACAGTCCGTTGTGCAGCACCCGGATCTCAAATGGCTGACCTGCCAACCTTCCAGTTGTCCAGTTCAGCATCTTAACCACTTGAGCCACTGCAGTCCCTTTCAACCACCAGAACTCACTTACACTACACATCTCTGCTCATAAAGCTGCTGTTGCCTCTGATACCCCCCCCCCCTGACACCACTGGGATCTTCTCTTTCACTTCTCTCCCTAAGATTCCCCTCTCAAAACCCACCACTTCCATGAAGCCTGGGTACAGAAAATTCAGGCTTCACATCTGCCATGCACTTGTTTGGCATTATGATTCTGTGCTTACAACAAGCCAGATGTGTTCACATATTTTGCCTTTTTTTGCATCATTTATTCTGTACTTTTTACCATATTGTTTCATTTATTGTGTTTATCCTAGACATGGCATGAGCTCAGCAGAACACTCAAATATTACTCCCAGTGACTAGAAATCATATTCAGCTACTATTCTCACTCTGAAAACTTCATTTGTTTTTATTTTATTCATCTGGGTGATCTAACCACTCTGGGCAGAGTGAAAATTTCAACACTTACCTGAATTCTATACCTAGTAAACACCATCACATTCTGACCTTTAAAAAGCCAAACCACAGATCAACAAAGCAGCAGGAACCCTCCACTGGAGTCCTCCCTGGGCTCAGTCTTTCATTCTAAATACGCATTCTTTAAAAAACACAAAGGCAAGAACAATATCCTGTCTAATCTGGAAGTTTTTATTTCATCAGCATACTTCTACAAATCTGACTAATATACCTTGGAAGGAGAGTAGTGGTTAAATGAACAACTGTCCAGCTTTTGATGTGTTTGCCCAGACTTACGTTGGGCAGGCAGCCCTGTGGTAGGCAGGGGTCATGGGTCTCTGGAGAGGCTCATCCACGCTCGGCTGGATGCTGGGAACTGGCTTCTTCTTGGCTTTCAGTGTGTTGGTCATTATCTGAGGTAAAGAGCGGAAATGAGCACTTGGAAGACAGCAGGGAACAGTTACAAAGGCTGGGAGAGGTGGAGGGGTGGAGAGAAGATCCAGCCTCCACTTGCCCTGAGTGGCCTTTTGGCCAGAAGGCTAACAAATACATTTAATCTATCAATCAATTTCTTCTCCCATGTCTACGTCAGAGATTAAATTGCCAGAATGAAGTCATCTTTGGTCAATGGATTCTGTAGTTCCTAATATGAGAAAGATTAGCCGGCACAACAAGGTTGCCATTTCCTGGGGTACGCCTGATTGTGGTTCATTGAGGATTGGATTACAACCAACCAACCAACCAACCAACCGATCCAACCAATCCCACTAACCAATCTTTCCCACTCAGGACTGCTCTAGCAACACTAATGGAGGGTACATGTTACTTCAGCATGAACTGAAGCAAAAGTCTTCTTCAACTGCAAGGGAAGAGGTTATATAGCTCAGAGCACAGCAAGAAAATGTAGGAGAAGGACCACAATAAAGTATGAGTGACTGTGCATGCTTGGAAAGTATTTCTCCCAAAGTAGCAGACATATGTGCATGCTCAGTTCCTATTCTGCCCAGAGCGCACTAGGAAAAGATTATACAACATGTAACTCCAAAGTTTGCTACATGTGGCATACTCCACTTGTACATTATGTTGAAATAGCCACCCACTCTTATAGTCACCAAAAGGATTAGCTATGACCGTAATGGCGAACCTTGGCACTCCAGATGTTCTTGGACTTCAATTCCCAGAAGCCCAAGCCCCCGGGAATCTGCACAAATGGGTTTACTGCAATTCATCCAGCCCGCACCACCCTTGTCGTTCCTGTAAGTGGAAGTAAAACATGCCCGTACAGTTAAGACTCTTCCAGGTTAACCTTTCCTCCATCCGGGCACATTTTACTTCCGCTTCTGGGATTGACAAGGGCAGCGCAGGCCGGATGAATCACAATACACTCATTTGTGTGGATTCAAGGGGGCTTGGGCTTCTGGGAATTAAAGTCCAATAACATCTGGAGTGCCAAGGTTCGACATCACAAAACTATGATGTTTCAAAAATGGGTTATTTTTCAGAATCAAATTTCACAGCTTGAATTTCTGACCCTGTTTGTCCCAACTATTGCTGAACTTTGCTGTCCTAAGACCTGGTTTCTCTTGCCTTGGGTGGTTTGATTGCCAGCAGCTTGGAAGGGCAAATGTGCTGACACTAGGCTATAAATGTTATTTTTAGCTTGCTGTAAACCTTCCTGCTTTACAACAGGCAGCCATCACTGAAAACCAAACACAATAAAACAGTAACACAACGTTTTCATAAAATAATTTATAGTCAGATATGAAAGCTATTTGCAGAGACAGACAGGACTATCACCAACTGGCTGGCTATTGACTTTATTGTCACATGATGTTAGGTCTTGCTAGTCCTGGGGCATACTTGATACAAGCCTGGCTGGGTAGGAAATCACAGAAATGGTGCACAGAAACTGAACATCTGAGCTCTCAGGAACAGGGTGCAATCACTGCTACAAAATAAGCAGGCTGGTGGTGATCCATCCTGGAAGGAGCAGGCCATATTTTAAGATAGGGCAGTGATGACATAATAGGTGGCTTAAGCCTCAACATCAAGAAAACCAAGATCATGGCAGCAAGCCCCATCAGTCCCTGGAGAATAGATGGGGAAGAAGTTGAAGCAGTGACAGATTTTACTTTCTTAAGATTTAAGATCACTGCAGATGGGGATTGCAGCCATGAAATAAAAAGGCGATTGACTCTTGGGAGGTAAGCAATGAGAAACCTGGGGAACATAGTTAAAAGTAGAGACATCACCTTGCAAACAAACATTCGCATAGTCAAAGCAACGATATTCCTATTCCCAGTGGTAATGTAGGGTTGCGAGAGCTGGATCATTAGGGAAGCTGAGCACAGAAGAATAGATACCTTTGAAATGTGGTGTTGGAGAAGAGTTTTGAGAGTCCCCTGGACAGCGAGGAGAACAAATAGGTTGATCTTAGAAGAAATCAACCCCGACTGCTCCTTAGAAGGTCAAATAGTAAAGATGAAGCTAAAGTTCTTTGGACATCAAATGAGAAGAGGATTCACTTGAGAAAGCATTGATGCTGAGAAGGGTGGAGGGCAAAAGAAGAAGGGGGTGGCCCAAGATGAGATGGCTAAATGGTATTGTGGATGCAGTGGGCACAGAGCTGGACGGGTTGAAGAGGATGGTGGAGGGCAGGGGTGCCTGGCAGGCAATGGTCCACGGGGTCGCAAAGGGTCGGAATTGTCTGTGCAACTGAACAACAACAACAAGCTAAGCTCAAGACTGACCAAAGCTTGAATTCCTTTGCAGTATGGGTCAACACTGATATTCTAATTTGTCCCTTTACTGGGTATTATTACATTTCTCCTCACATTTTGCTCTCAGGCTAGAGATCTGAATCTGCTATGAAGTTATCCTGGGCCCTCAACATACCCTGGGCTTCTTCCCTTCCGCTCCATGTTGTCCCTAGCTGTTCCATTTACTGCTGCCACGTTGCCAGTTTCAGCGCCAGAGAAAGTTACTTCTTTGGACTACAACTGTCTGAACACCCAACCAACCATGCCGGCTGTGGGATTGTAGGAGCTGCAATTCAAAAAAGGAACTTTGCCAAGCTTTGTTTTTCCTCAGCCAACATCAGCCCGTTCCTTAGATAGCTGTAGATGCCTCATTTATGCTGCTTTTCCTGAGCAGCTATTCCTCTGTTTCTGGGGTGAAAGATAAATGGAGTTTGTTGGTGCAGTAGCAGTTTGCCTCAGAGAGCTACTGGAGGTGATCGGAAAGGAGAAGAACATGTTCTTGCCTTCAAATCTGCATGTGGGTATTTTAGAAGCATCTAGTTGTCTCCTCTTGGAAACAAGACACTGACTAGATAGTCTTAGACTCCCATCCAACTGGGTACATTTCCATATTTCTCCCATGTCCTTGTCTGCTTACTCTTTGCAGAGAAGAGGAAGCCAGAGCATGACCGCATCAGGCAAGATCCAAGATATCATTCTCCAAAGACCATCTGTTTTGTCCATTACTTTGGAGATTTACTTGTTATATTTTACCTAGATTTCTATCCTACCATTTTTGCAATGAACTCAAGGTAGCAGACCATGGTTCTTCTTTCCATGTGTATTCTCACAACTACCCTGTCAAAAAGACCAGGAAATGGCTGGATGACTGGTCCCAGCAGAGACTAAAACAAGGGTGCTCAAACTTTTCGGACCGCGGGCCAGTTCTTTTCATCGGAAGCAAAACACACCTTGCAATCTGTTTTGCAAAAGGATGAGAAAGATTTGAAGCTGCCATTTTCTCTGCTTATACCAGGGGTACTCAAACTGAGGCCTGGAGGCCAGATCCAGCTCCTGATGCCAATTCATCCGGCCCATGCTGCCCTCATCGCTCCCAGAAGCAGAAGTAAAATGTGCCTATATGGAAGCAACGAGGGTAGTGAAGGCTGGATGAATTGGCACTGGGAGCCGAATCTAGCCTCCGGGCTGTAGTTTGGGCACCCCTGGACTAAAACATGGACTGCCCAGCCCCCAGTCAAACCACAGCACCTGCCTTCTCTCTTTTGAACTGTACCTCCCAGAATATTCCTGCCAGCTATCATGGCCCTCCTTGAGTTTGTCCCAGGTGTTGCTTTGGTCCTTGAGCTCAGACGGTGGGAGGGCAACAAAACCCCAGCAGCACCGTGTGTCTTTGAGACCTGCCCCCCAGGGTTGGTACTTACACCCAGGTATTCCGTGGTCAAGAGTTTCTCGCCAAATAGCTCCCCTGGTTGGGGCTGCAAGACTTCCTCTTTGTCCAGGTCAGCTTCCATGCTGTTATGGTCCTCCTGTCACGACAAGGCAACAGAATTGTTGTCTGGCAAAACCAGTGGGGAACAATTAAAATTGAACAAATAGCATTCATTTCCTTTCGATAGATTCATGAGGAGAAACGATTTACCATCCAGGGACGAGACAACATTTGCATCTCCTGCTGGCATTCCATTGACAGAGGAGCTCAAATACTGAAGATGTAATTTTGTGTCTCACATGTGAATTGCTTCCTCTGACAAAGACATACAAATAGGCTGGGAACCCTTTTTGCATTTAAGTTGATCTCTAGTTTAGCTGTTGCAGGGACTGCAGTGGCTTAGTGGTTAAGATGCTGAATTTGATGACTGGAAGGTCAGCAGGTCGAGACCCAAGTGCTGCATGATGGAGTGAGTTCCTGTCGTCTGTCCCAGCTCCTGCCAACCTAGCAGTTCAAAAGCAAGAAATTGCAAGTAGATAAATAGATACCACTTCAGTGGGAAGGTAAACAACATTTCGTACACTCTGGTGTATAGCTATGCCTACCACATGTCCACAGAAAGGTCTAAAGATGCAGACAGCACTGTCTCTTTGACTATAAACAGAAATGAGCACTGAATCCGAGTCAGATACGACTGACCTTTGAGTAAGGGTGACTTTTACCTTTACCTTGGCTGTTGCATTTTCCTTGCTACTGGTACCTTGAAGCTCTTTCTTTCACAGGGGTAATGAATCCTGTTTTGGCTCCATTTGATATAGGTAAAGGTAAAGGTCACCTTTACTTGAAAGCAAGACATATCCAACTAGGGTTCAGTGCTCATCTCTATTTATAGCCAAAGAGCCAGGGCTCTCTGTGTCTACAGACATTTCTGTGGACATGAGGCAGGCGTGCCTCAAGACCTGAGTGCATAGAACGCTGTTTACCTTCACACACAAGTGGTCCCTATTTATCTACTTGCAATTTCTTGCTTTCTAACTGCTAGGTTGGCAGGAGCTGGGACAGAGACGGGTGTTCATTCTGTTGTGCAGTACTTGGGTTTTGAATGGCTGAACTTCTGTCTTCCACTCAGCGACTTAACCACTTGAGCCACTGCAGTCCCTCCATTTGATATGCGATGCAACTAAATATTGTTCCTGTTACGAGTCATCCAATTATATCTGACCTCTGGTGACTTTAATGGGATTTTAAAGGACTGTGAGATGTTCAAAGAGGAGTTTTCCACCACGCCACTCCGTGCAGTGAGTTTCCAGGACTGAGCAAAGATTTGAACCCAGATGTCCTGAGTCCCAGTGTGAGCATCCATTCAGCCCCATGCAACAAGTGCAAAGGACCAGGTAATGGGTGCCCAAACTTTTTGGGCCACAGGCTGGTCATATGATTCAGTGGGCCAGTCACGTAGTTCAGCAGGCCAGTCATGTGGTTCCTCGCACCAGAAGCAGAACGAACACGCACCTTGCAATATGTTTTGCAACAGGATGAGATAGATTTTAAGCTGCCATTTTCTCTGCTTAAACCAGGAGTGCCCAACAATTAGCCCAAAATGCTAATAAACTATGGCTCATGGGCCAGATCCTGCCCCCAAAATTAATTCATCCAGCCTGCACCACCCTCATCACTCACAGAAGTTGAAGTAAAATGCGCCATATGGGTGTTTTACTTCCATTTCCAGGAGCAACAAGGGCAGGGCCAGATGAATTGGCATTGGGGGCCATATCTGGCCCACAGGCAGTAGTTTGGGCACCCCAGACTAGGCCAACTCAACACAGGGCAGTTGGCAGGAAGCCCCAGTAAATAATAAATATAGGTGTTGTCTTTTGAATTACACAGATGCTTTCTACACAGATTGCCCAACTGCAATAAAGGTGAAATACTCAAAGGAAATAGACAAACCCTTAAAGTAAATATTTTAACATTTCCAGAATGGAAAAGCTAGAGAAGATAAACTCTGATGATCAGCATCACTATCAATCAAGTTTGATTTCCTGTATAAAAAGGCGCCTTTAACCTTCTACTTCACAGCTACAACTCAGCAATAAAAGAGGACATCTGAGGTGAGTAATGTGAGAATATGAAAAGCAAACACAGAAACAAGTCAAATAAATCCTCATTGAATTTAACTCAAATCTCCTACAGTTCTGACAAAATGTTCTTTCAAACTAGTTCAGTGACATCAGCTAGTGAAATCGTCATCAGAGTTCCCACCTTGTTTATATATGTAAAAATATTGAACAGTCGTATTCCACATATATTTCACCCCTTAATTTACAGCAAACATTACACCAGATCTTGTGAGTCTCTTCATGTAAAATGGGCAGTGATCAAGTTAATTATGACCTATGGTGACCCTTTCCAAGGCTTTCTAGAAAAAAGAATACATACTCAGAAATGGTTTCCCATTCCAATGGCCTCTTTCATTTCCCTGCTTACCACTAACCTTCAGGATCCCTGGTAGCATAGTGGTTAAACTGCTGTACTAAAGCCAGAACACTGTGAGTTCAGTCCTGACCAGGATTCCGAGTTGTCTCAGCCTTCCAAGGTCGGTAAAACGAGGACCCAGCATGTTTGGGGCAAAATGCTAATTAACTGGTGAACTGCTCAGAGAGGGCACTAAGCATTATGGCAAGGGTGCCCAAACTTTTTGGGCCACAGGCTGGCCACATGGTTCAGCCGGCCGGTTACATGGTTCCTCCCACCAGAAAGGAAGCATGCCTTGCAATCTGTTTTGCCACAGGATGAGATAGATTTTAAGTTGCCATTTTCTCTGTTTAAGCAAGGGTGCCCAAACTACGCCCCATGGGCCAGATCCGGCCCCCAACACCAATTCATCCAGCCCACCCTGCCCTCATTGCTCCTAGAAGTGGAAGTAAAACAGGCTGTACTTCTGCTTCCGGGAGCGACAAGGCGAGATGAATTGGCATTGGGGGCCCAAATCAGCCAGCAGGCTATTGTTTGGGCACGCCTGTGCTATAGAACTGTAATTGCTATTTCTATTGCTAACCAGTTTACCACGACATCCTTATTTGCATGCAATGGACACAGGGTTTGCTTTCCATTTGTGCAAAGTGGTTTGGAACCTACAACACACACGGTTTGCTGTGATGCTTCTTTGGAGGCCAACTATGAAGCACTGTTTGAATACTGAGATGTTAGAGGTCAACGCTAAATGGGGGGCAGAAAGACAAGTATATGAATGCTCAATTTTGGATTTATAGTAAGTTAACCTCTATCAAAAGAGGCCAAGACTGGAATCGAAACCCCTGAGATCTGTGCTACGTTGTGTTGTGTGATGAGCCCACGAGGGCTGCAAAACAGGCTCTCTAATGACATTCAAAAGGATATCATCTGCAGAAGTAGCCAAGAGGGTTTCTTTGACTTTGCCAGGCAACAGCTGCTTCCAGTTCATTCTTGGACTTTCCCCCAGGATAAAACTTATCTCAGCATTTACCTGCTGGGCTTCTCTATAGGTATGCTCCAAATTTTGCCATCTATACCAGAAGGGGTGTTTACTGGATTTTCTCATCAGGCTTAACACCAGAGAACGAGATTCTCTTGCTTTCACACATACCCTGATGCTGCCACAGTTCTTGTACCACAAGAGTACTTCGTAAGAGTACTTCAACGAGTACTGCGTAAGATAACATCCTACTGGAGTAAGTCTCCGTGTTTCCTAGGAGGACAGTCTATTGCAGTGATGGTGAACCTTGGCACTCCAGCTATTCTTGGACTTCAATTCCCAGAAGCCCAAGTCCACGTGAAGTTTGCAGTAAACCCATTTGTGTGGATTCACAGGGACTTCGGCTTCTGGGAATTGAAGTCCAAGAATAGCTGGGATGCCAGTAAAACCCATTCATGTGGATTCACAGTGACATGGGCTTCTGGGAATTGAAGCTCCTGAACCCCTCCAGGCTCTGCTATCAACACCTGGAGGGAAGAAATTGCTGGTAGCTGTGGTGATGAGATGGAGCTCCTGCCCACTCCCGGGCCCCGCCACCGATGCCCAGAGGAGAAATTGCCCAACAGCTGCAGGTGGGGGAATGACACTGTATGTATGTATGTACTTGATGAACTGTATTTCTACATTGTATTGTTCGATTTATTGCTACATTGTATTGCTCGATTATATCATCATAGTTTGCTTGTACTGTATTGCTTGATTGTTTTGCTAATTTGTATTGCTCAATTTTTTTGGAATATTGTATTGTATTGCTCGCCCCATTGCATTGTTGTTTCTTTTGTTATATTTTACTGTATTATATCATATTATATTGTTGATTGTTTTGTTGTTGTAAGCCGCCCTGAGCCGGTTTTTACCGAGTATGGCGGAATACAAATCGAAATAATTAAACAAACAAATAAATAATAAATTCAAGAACAGCTGGAGTACCAAGGTTCACCATCACTGGGCTATCGTATGGATGTTACATTTCTGGCATTGAAAGATCCTTGACTGTCACAATTAAGATGTTTCCTTGTTTATCTACCCGGGCGAGAGGAGGGTGGTACCTGTGAAAGCATGCACTGAAAGGACAAGGCAGAAGCTCAATCCTTTTTGACTGACGTCCAAGTTCTAGAGCATCTGGCTTCTCCAGGAGACCAAGAGTGCCACACAGATATGCCATGCCATTGCAAAATTCTACCTGACAATGGATCGCAACTCCTTCCTGCATTGTGTCAACAAATCATTATGTGCTTATAAGAAAAGAAACAGCAATATCCTGCTGAGCAATTTTGGTGGCATTTAGAACTAAACTACATCCCCTGCCAACCCATTTTGTAATCCAAGGATTATCTCTGTGTACTTAAAAGAACAAAGCTCCTGGAGGAAACGTTATGGCTAAGAGATTGGCCAAAAGGCCTCGTCACAATGTGCTGTGGGCAGAATCCTGTTTGATGATTCCATGGTCTGGGCGGCCCATTGCATAAGCAGAATGAATGACCTTTACTGAGCCTCACGATAAGGTATCCAGCACCTCCTTGCATACATGGAAGCCTGGTTGGAATGCAATTCGCCTTGCAGCATAGGGTGGATAGGCCTATGGAGAGCAGAGCTTTCAGCTTCACCAATGGTCAACAGGGTAATTCCCTGTGAGGTTACATCTAACAAGCTAAGCTCTCTACAGACCCACAAGCAAGGGATGATAAGGACAGCTCTTGATCCCCTGCATGTAATATTCACCAGTATATACCAGCAATGGCCAAACTTGGCACTCCAGATGTTCTTGAACTTCAAATACCAGAAGCCCAAGTCAGCACTCCTGCTGATCAGAGCTTCTATGAATTGAAGTTCAAAAACCCCTGGAATGTCAAGGTTCACCATCTCTGATATATACTTTCCCTCTCTTTAGCTAGTGGGTCAGCAAAGCTTTCAGCTTCTCTTTAGCTAGTGGGTCAGCAAACCACCATTCATCTCAGCCAGTTCCTTCCCCACGTCCACCGGCCGGTCTCTGCTAGTTGAGGGACTCTGGAAATGTGTAAAACAAAAAAAGTAGCCTCTTCAAGCATTACTCTTTAAAACAAATCTGCTCCACTAGGAGTCTCAAAGCATAACTCACAATATGAGAAATGCTCCTCATACATACAACCCATTATCTATTCTTGTTGATATGTGTCATCAAGGCAGAACTCATTTAGAGCAATGAACACAATGCTCCTCAACATGCACTAAGGAAGTGTATGTTGGCAAGGGGAAATGCTGTTGATGTAGCCTGATAGTGAACAGATGTCATCTAGTCCTTTTAATTTTATTTTGTTTTAGACATGTTAATTTTAGCTTTGTGCGTTATTTTATGCTGGTGGTGTGTCTGACATGAATAAAGAAAGATTTACAGCAATCTTAAAATGGTCTTCAAGGCAAGTGAGATATTTAAGGAGGGGTTCTCCCAGTTCCCCACTAACAGTGAGTCTCTAGGCCTGAGTTTCCAGGGATTCAAATCCAGGTCCCCTGAGTTCATTACTCTACTCACTACACCATCCATGACCCTAGGAGCTATCAATCATCCCTCCATCCATCCATCCTCACTGAAAAAAGCAGAGTCCCCAAGGCCACAGGTCAGAAGAATATCAAGACACCCGATATCCAGGCAGGAAGGAGGTATCTGTGGAACAATTCATAGGGTGCCTGGACTCAAGCCCTTTTTAAATTTGTGAACCACAGCCCCAAAAAGAGAAAAGTTGCTCTCTCGTACAGCAACTAAATTGCTTCACAAAATTACAGTACAAGCAACAGAAGGACATGGTTCCAAGGACAAAACATAAATCCACTGCTTAGAATGGAATGCATGCTACATCTGAGCCACGGACATGCGTCAGGTGTTTCCTGGTAGCAAACTTGAGTGAAACAGTGCTTAAAACGTGAATGAATTTGTGAAAAATCTTTAGCTACTCAACCACAGATCAGCAACTCCCCCCTCCCCCTCCAGGAAACGCTCATGGCCCCTGTCCTAAGAGGAAGGAAACCTGTTCTGAAGTGTTAAAAGTTTTATCTTGGAAATGAAATGTTCATAGCCTTGTTGAATAGGAAAGAGCAAGCCAGAGTCCAGATCACTGTAGCTGTATTCAACCTGGGATATATGTGTCTTACCAACCCACTTCCCCTAAATGGCCTTCTGTGTCATTCTGATCACTGGTCAAACAAATTCTGCTGATTTTTATAGTGTTGCAGAACCCTACAAAATTTATTTGTCTGGATAGCACTGCAAACAACAAAGCCAGCGGAGATGATGGTATCCAGGTTGAACTTTTCAAAGCCCTAAAAGATGATTGAATCAAATTATTACATTCTATGTGCCAGGAGATTTGGAAAACACAACAATGGCCACAGGATTGGAAAAGATCAGTATATGTTCCAATCCCCACAAAGGGTAATGCCAAAGAATGTTCAAATTATTGAACAATTGCGCTCATCCCACACGCTAGCAAGGTGATGCTCAAGATAATACAGAATAGACTGCAACAGCATGTGGAGAGAGAATTACCCAATCTCATGTATAGCATTCTGAGTAACATGAAGGAAGGGTGGTTTGTAAAGATGAGAGATGTATCTGGATGATCAGGTGGATGGCTTTCAAAACTTACTTCGTCATTATCTTCCTTCTCTTCATCATCAGACTCAGCACTATCATCCAGGGGCTCATCTAAAAGAAAGCAGGGATGAGTGTAAGAGAAAATGCAAGTTGCTGTCCCCCTCCCCCCCACTTCAGCTGAGGAGTTGATCAGTGTTTCTTCTCTTCCTGCAACATATTTTCTAACACTGATGGAAATCTAACGCTGCTCTTACTCTAGGCATGATGCAACAGGGGTTTTCTTGTTTGGCCCAATGATTTTCATCATTTCTTGAAGGGTGAGGTTAAGGACAAGCCACTGAGACAGGAGTTCTCAACCTGCAGCCCCTGCGCCATTTCATGTGGACACCCCCACCGCCTCCACCACACCCGGAAGTGTCATATGGTGTAGGAAGGGCAAAATGGCCGTCCACCCCCCGCAGCTGTCTGAGGGAGCGTGACCCAATGGCCCCCAGCTTTAAAAGGTTGAGAACTCCTGCGCTAAGATGTTTTTACCCTTTTGCACTGGATGGAATATTGGGTACAGGAGGCTTACCATGATTGTAAACAAGGTGCCACAGAGTTGTCACTCAGGTGACAGTGCAATTCCACAGCACACAAAAGAGTGGCTGAGTAGCAAATTGGTTTGTTGCCAAAATGCAGTATTCAGGCATATCATCACAACAGTGGGTTAGGAACAATGGACAAAATGCACATGAAACTATAAGCCATGGGGTAACATTATCACATCACTTTGTTAAGATGGTCTGACTTGTTAGGTGGAATCATCAAGCTTAAGGCTGCAGTCCTTACCTAAACGTACAACTGAAATAAACCGGACTTACTTATGAGCAAACATAGGAATAAATCTATTTGGCAGTACAGTAATACCTGGCATAACAAATTTAATTCATTCTGCGAGGCTGCTCGCTATGCGGGTTTTTCGCTATGCGAGTCAGACTCGCATAGCGAAAATTCCTATGGAAAAACTCACATAACGAGCTTTTTTAGGGGAAAAACTCATATAGCGAATTTTTTTCGTTATGCGAGTTTTCCCCCATAGAAACGCTCACTATGCAAGCATTTCCATAGGGGAAGTCTGACTCAAATAGCAAAAATTTTCGCTATGTGATTCATACTCGCATAACGAACATTTTCATTATGCGAGTCAGATCTGTATGTTTTCTTGAACTCAGTAGTGTTTACTTCCAAGTAAAAAGATTTAGAAAAAACTTGAAGAATTCAGTCCAAAGCACATGTATCTCTGGGACTGCAGTGGCTTAGTGTTTAAGACCCTGAACTTGACAGCAGGTCAGCAGTTTGAGACTCGAGAGCTGCATGGTGGAGTGAGCTCCTGTCTCTGTCCCACCTCCTGCCAACCTAGCTGTTTGAAAGCAAGAAATTGCAAGTAGATAAATAGGTACCACTTTGGTGGGAAGGTAAACAGCATTCCGTGCACTCCAGTATCCAGTCATGCCTGCCAAATGTCCATGGAAACATCTGCAAATGCAGACAGCGTTGGCTCTTTGGCTATAAACAGAATTGAGCACCGAACCCTAGAGTCCGATATGAATGGCTTTTGAGATAGGGCGACCTTTACCTTTACATGTATCTGCAAGTAACTTTAAATGAGACCATCAGTGGTTAGAACTGCACTGTAAAAAAGGTCAACACAAATGGATCTTGCACTATGGATGCTCCCAGACCTCCAACTCTGCCCCTACATTATAACTTTGATTAACTCTGCTCTACAATATAAATTTGATTAATAAATAAATAAATAAATTCTTGTTATCCCTTGAATCAAAACAACACAGGAGCTTTAGAACTTTTTCTCAGAGTTTGCAGCTCAGATAACAAACTGTGTACAGTATGTCTCTCTGACCTGATTTAAGCTGCTTGATAATAAACTCAATCTGCTGGATCATATCGGCGTTTCCTTCCTCAATGTAGCAGCGCAGAATGTCTTCCATTTCCTGGATGGGTTGGAAAACAAAGCTGTGTCAGTGGTTCATTTGGGTGACCCCAGTACAAGGTCATACTGCTGGCAATGCACACTTTGTCTGCCGGCAGCAAAGACCATGGCTCCCAATCAGCTGCACCCAACGGCAGACACGGAGTCCTGTCCACCAGCAAGCACAATGGCCTGCTATGAAGAAAAGACGACTTCCAGAACATCCACAGTGGACATATTTTAGCTGCCTAAAACAAACACAGGAATTATTTAAGACTGTCTCCCTGGCTTGAAGTACTAGGAGAACAGACAAGGCACTGTGTGCCAGAAGGGAAGGCAAGCCACAGGTATTCAAAACCTAATTAATAATCAAAGCACTCCACCTGCAGAATGGAAAGACTGTAGTGCAATTGTTAAACCAGATTAAATTGATAATGGAGTATTCTATCTGCCTTCATCATTCATAACTGTATGGACAGAACAAGATTTCAATGCAAAGAAGATCATGCAAAGAAAGAGAGAATAAGATCTGATGTTTAATCTTTCTCAAATGTTAACAGGCAAGGAAAACAGTTCCAGCATTATGTAGTAAAACCAGGGAGTCTGGCTGGGTTGTCCTACTATTATAATAGAGTAGACCCTACTGCTAGCAACTCAATGCCAAGTGTCAGGTGGTGGTTAACTAACCTGACCACCCTGAAGACTAATGGCTTTGGATGGCAAAGTCCACAGGAAAGGGTTTTGGACCCCAAGTGGATTAAATCCCACTTGAATCCATCTTGATGGAGGGCAGCAGCTTCATCAATATTGGCCTAGGGCCAATTAGGACTTTATATGCCAAAAGGGCTCAGGCCAGGAAAGTGACCTGTGGAGCTGGATCAGTGGTACAGGGGTCATGCTACAATGCAGAAGGCAGATGAAGGGCTACTGCATTATATTCTCAGGACAGGCTTTGTGGCTGATCGCCATGAGGATCACCAATATTCAGATTCAGACATGGCAGAACAAGAAGAAGATAGTAAAAATATAAAGCAGGGTGAAGGAGCAGCATAAAAGTGAGCTGACTGCTTTGTACTATTATTTAGTCCTGACAGAGGTATCATGACACTGTTCCGGAGTCTTCTTTTCCCCTATAAGGCAATAAAAACTTGAATTTCTGGCCTATCAGAAACTGCCCAACAGGTAGTCAGATCCTCTTCCTAGTTAATGGCCTATCAAAGCTTCTCTTGGGTGTGTGTATTCTTCTCATTCAGGGGTGCCCAAACTATGGCCCACAGACTGAATCTGGCTCCCAACACAATTTTATCCGGCCAGTCTGCAACCCTCCTCACTCCCAGAAGCAAAAGTAAAATGTGCCCATTTTACTTCCGCTTCCAGGAGCAACGAGGGTAACGCAGGCCGGATGAATTGGTGTTGGGGCTGGATCCGACGCACAGACCAAAGTTTGGGTACCCCTGGTTTAAGCAGAGAAAATGGCAGCTTAAAATCTATCTACTGTATGGGCACGTTTTACTTCCACTTCTAGGAGTGATGAGGGTGGTGTGGGCTAGAATTGACATTGGGGGCCGGATTTGGGCCATGGGCTGTTAGTTTTGGCACCTCAGTTTAAGCAGAGAAAATG
Organism: Furcifer pardalis; assembly: GCA_030440675.1. Taxonomy (NCBI): domain Eukaryota; kingdom Metazoa; phylum Chordata; class Lepidosauria; order Squamata; family Chamaeleonidae; genus Furcifer; species Furcifer pardalis. The sequence continues at coordinate 290,753,059 of CP126890.1, forward strand.
GCAGCTTAAAATCTATCTCATCCTGTTGCAAAACAGATTGCAAGGCACGTTTTACTTCCGCTTCCGGTGGGAGGAACCATGTGACTGGCCCAATGAACTATGTGACCAGCCCACAGCCCGAAATATTCGGGAACCTCTGTTCTAACTTCAACAGAACTGCAAGTCTTTCATCAAGTGATACAAGACAGGTTAATGAGGAGTGGCAATTTCAAAACAAAGCCATTTGAGCCATCAATTTAAACGCCTGTGATTTTAAAGACAGCCTTCTGGAATAGACAACAAAAGATAAGAATCCCAGGAAAGGACACAAGCATCCATCAGGGTTACACAGAAAATGGGTTTTGCTTAATGGCACCCTGGGCAGGCAAGCGTGAGAGCTGCCTCAAATCTCAAAGAGACCAGCTTTTGTTGTGCTCTTAAGGCTCTCTGTTATCTCCACCAGGAGGGCAGACGGCAGCCTGGCTGTAGAAGGTAATTCATCACCTCTTCCAATTCATCAGAAGCAGCTTTCAAGGCAATGGCTGATAAACATCCTCTCTCTCTGCCAATGGCCCCCAGTGCCATGAGGGATCCAATTTATCACACACAGCTCCCTGCAAGGGACATCACAGGGGCTTCCAACTACAGTATGTATTACTTAGGGAAACAATGGACAAAACTCAACTTGGGCTTAACCAAGTTGGTCGCGCCACACTCCCTAAAACAGAGCTATGACTGTTTGCCCTGACTGAACAAGTCTGGCCAGGTTATCCTGCTATGGCAACAGAGTAGACCCTACTGCCAGGGACTCAATGCCTAGTGTCAGGCGGCAGTTAACTAAACTGACAACCTTGAGGAATAATGGCTTGGGGGCTGAAGTCCACAGTGAAGGGTGATGGTCCACAAGTGGATTAAATCCCACTTGAATCTATCTTGACGAAGGGTAGCAGCTTCATTCATCCTGGCCTGGGGCTGAGGAGGACTTTGCATGCCAAAAGGGCTCAGGACCAGAAATTGACTCGCGGAGCTGCATCAGTGGTAAAGGTGTCATGCTGCGATGTGGAAGGCAAATGGAAGGCTGGTGCATTATATTCTCAGGACAGTCTACGTGGCTGATCGCCATGAGGATCGCCAATATTCATTTATTGTATTTGGGTTGTTTAACTGTGATCTGCGCATGATGTTATGATTGTGTAACTGTGTATTTTGCATTTCTGTAAGCCACCCAGAGTCGCTGTACGCGAGTGGGGCGGGGTATAAGTCTAAAAAGTAAAGTAAATTCAGATACAGCAGAAGAATTGTTCCAGATCTCATAAAGGTAGAATCTAGAGACGGGTAAGTATTTTGTTTCAATCCACCTTACTATCAGAAGCTTCCAAAATGTACAGATTTCTCCATATAAATGAAAGAATCTGAGAGCAAAAGAAAAGTGGGCAGAACGTGGGCAGAACAAACTGAGACACAAATGTCCACTCAGGGCTCAAAACTGTGAATGCTAACTTTTAACATGGGGTAATACTGAATTAGATTTGCCACTTCCTCCCCCACCATCCAAGAGACTCCCTATCTCAGTGATGGGTAACCTTGGCATTCCAGGTGTTCTTGAACTTCAATTCTCAGAAGCCCTGGTTAGCAGAAGTGCCAAAGTTAGCCATCACTTTTTTTGTTGTTCAGTCACACAGTCGATTCCGACCCTTTGCGAACCTCTGGACCATTGCCTTCCAGGCACCTCTGTCCTCCACCATCCTCCTCAGCCCACCCAGCTCTGTGCCCACTGCATCCACAATACCATCTAGCCATCTCAATTTTGGCCTCCCCCTTCTTCTTTTGCCCTCCACCTTTCCCAGCATCAAGGCCTTCTCAAGTGAATCCTCTCTTCTCATTTGATGTCCAAAGTACTTCATCTTCATCTTTACTATCTGACCTTCTAGGGAGCAATCAGGGTTGATTTCTTCTATGACCGACCTATTTGTTCTCCTCGCTGTCCAGGGGACTCTCAAAACTCTCCTCCAATGCCACATCTCAAAGGCATCTATTCTTCTGTGCTCAGATTTCCTAACAGTCCAGCTCTTACAACCATACATTGCCAATGGAAATACCATTGCTTTGACTATACGAATTTTTGTTTGCAAGGTGATGTCTCTACTTTTAACTATATTCCCCAGGTTTCTCATAGCTTGCCTCCCAAGAATCAGTCACCTTCTTATTTCATGGCTGCATGACTGCCCTATCTTAATATATATTATTATTATTACATATACAGTTTGCATGGTCAAAGACACACCCTTTCCCCAATAAGCCAGGATTTTCTAAAAGGGTGGTGTACCACTGCATGCACTGAGGAACTGGAGTTTTCCAACAAATTACTATATATTATATAGGTAATTTATAAACCAAGTCTAGTAAGTGACATGGGGGGAGGCAATCTTTAAAATAACAATTTTTAAATATTTGGTTGCAATGGCCCACTTTTCCTCCCTCCACACACAGAAGTCATCTGATTTTGGAAGCTAAGGGGTCCTAATTAATACTTGGATGGGAGCTCTCCAGAAAAACTCACATTTCCTTCTGCCAGTCAGTGTTGGGATAGATGGGCCAGGAGTCTGACTTGGGATAAGGCCATGCCCTATCATCTCTGTTGTTAGCTTAGCCCCGTGATGGCGAACCTTGGCACTCCAGATGTTCTTGGACTTCACTTCCCAGAAGCCCAAGCCCCTTGTGAATCCACATGGATGGGTTTACTGCGATTCATCTGGCCTGCACTGCCCTCATCGCTCCCAGAAGCGGAAGTAAAATGTGCCCATCTGGTGTGTCAAGATTCATCATCACGGGGTTAGCGCCTGAGGTTTTGTATGTACTGTACAGGAAGAGATTACAGCTCAGGTTGTCTCACCATGGCTCGGGCTTCTTCTCGTATGGATGGGAGAGCAAGGATGCTGTAAAGGGCTCCGTTCACGTATGGGTGGATCTGCGAGGAGAGAAAACATTGTTAGCCAACTGATCAACTGGATTCTTAACTCCCAGCCTCTCTGCTTCCATCCATCACTTCTTCAAAGCGAATGCCTTTTCTACCACATCCCACACAACCACCAATTATCTCCTGACAATCCCATCATACAGTAAACTCAGAAGGAAACTGTAGGCTGGGCTGTAGCTCTTAGTTTCTTTCCACGATTGCTGCTTTTCTCCCCAACTCATATGTAAGCAACAGCGCCTGGCCGAACATCTTGCCATGAACTTTTTGGGACTTTCATTTATAATTTTCCAACCCTATCCACATGAAATTGATGCATGCCTAGATCTTGAATTACTAAAGCTTGCGCAATGCTTGATTTTTTAAAATGATCCAATAAAAAGTATCACCTTTCTCCTGCAACTGTTTTTCACAATATGTAATACAATGAACTTGACCAACTGTAGAGAGATGTAAGGCAACAATAGGAAGCCCTTGGAACACACTATTTATTTTAGTTCTGATGACATGTGTATATTCTCAGAGCAGTCTACATAGCAGTTAAAATAATGAGAACATCTCAACAACACAAAAGTTAACACAAGGCCAATCTGTGTTTCCTGACTCTTCTCAATGTGCAGGTCCAGTTGGGGAAATAGACCCTCTTGTTGGTATTGCTCCACCTAAGATCAGGAGAGATGTAGCAGTGGATACCAAGAGAACTAAGCAAGAGAATGACCCTCAAACCCCTTTTAATGGATATGAACCTCAAGTCCACCTGCTCAGATCCAGGAAGAGCTTTATGGCAAGAAAGTTAAGTTGTACTTACCAGTAACAATTTTCGTTCTTCGAGTATGTAGTCTGTGAATTCACACTTTTGGGGTTCTGCGCCTGCACGGAGCTGTTACCGGAGCTTTCAAGCTAATTGGATAAAAGTTTGCACATTAGGGCCACCCACCGTACCGCCCACCCTTAGGCGCCATTTTGCGCTCTTTCCTCAGTTAATACTTAAGCTAAGCACAGGATAAAATAGGTCATCTCATCCGTGCAGCTCAAGCGGGGAGGAAGGGTGGGAAAGTGTGAATTCACAGACTACATACTCGAAGAATGAAAGTTATTACTGGTAAGTACAACTTAACTTTCTCCTTCGTGTAGACTGTGAATCCCTACTTTTGGGAGATTAGCAAGCTCACACTTAAGTGGTAGGCAGGCAGCCTGATGAGATGAATCCACATGCTACATACTGACACATCAGGTAAGGAGGATGGACCATCATGGGCCTGGAGCTCTCTGGCAAGGATGACCCGACCAAGTCTGGTGTCCGCGGTGGCTCTGGTGTCCATCCTGTAATGCTTGACAAAAGTAGAAGGTCTGGACCAAGTGGCTGCCTTACAGATGTCATCAAGAGAGATGGCTCTGAGGAACACAGCCGAAGTGGCAACAGCTCTGGTGGAATGTGCTCTGACGTGAGGAGGCGGTGGCAAAGATGAGATCTCATATGCGAGATGGATGGCAGCTGAGACCCATTTGGAGAACTGCTGTGATGTGATGGGTTCACCTTTGAACTTCCCTCCATATGCCACAAAGAGTCGTTGAGTATTTCTGAATTCTCTTGTTCTGCTGATGTAAAACAATAAAGTCCTTTTTACATCAAGCGTGTGCCATACTCTTTCCTGGTCTGTGGTTGGGTTAGGAAAGAAGTTGGGAAGAGAAATGGACTGTCCCATATGGAACCTTGAGACAACCTTAGGTAGAAAAGTGACATCTGGGTGGAGGACCACCCTGTCGGTGAAGAACCTCGTAAAAGGAGGGTCTGCATGTAGTGCTGTCAATTCACTTGCCCTCCGAGCCGATGTGATGGCAAGCAGTAAACCAGCCTTCCAGGTTAGGAGCCAGAGGTCACTGGTGGCTGTCAGCTCAAAGGGGGCTTTAGTCAATGCGGTCAGAACAGTGGACGAAGACCACTGGGCGGTAGGGCCCTTCACACGTGGAAACACATTGCGAAGTCCCCTGAGAAAACACTTTACTGTTTGGTCACAAAAAAGCCATAAAGGTTATTGAGCCAGATGGAGAGTGGGTGACAATAGCTGCCAAATGTGCCCTGAGGGAGGCAAACTCAAGTCCAGAGTCCGATAGATGGAGTAGGTACTCCATGACGGTTTGGAGGCTACATTGGTCTGGACTGATGGATCTGGGATTGAGGAAGGCACGGAATCAATGATACTTGGAGGCATAGGACTTTCTTGTGGAAGGTCGTCTAGCCATATCTAATATCCACTTTAGTTTGGGGTTATCCTCCATGCCGTGAGATGTAGACTCGGTAGGTCAGAATGGAGGAGCTGTCCGTTCTCCATTTGGAGTAGTAATGGAGAGTCCGGTAGTGTGAGTGAGTGTGATGACAGCTGTAGAAGCAGAGGATACCATGGCTGTCTTGGCCAGGATGGGGCGATCAGGATTACCTTTGCTCATTGTTGATGCATTCGAATCAGTACCTTGTGGATGAGAGGGAACAGAGGGAAAGCATACAGGTAAACCTTACTCCACTCCGTCATGAAGGCATTGCCTTCGGATTCCAATCCAATGTCTGCCCTGGAACAGTACCTTGGGCATTTGCGGTTCATCTCCGTGGTGAAGAGATCAATGTTCGGCCTGCCCCAGCGGTGGCAGATGTCCAGGAAGACTTGATCGTCCAGCTTCCACTCGTGAGTTGTGGAGTGCAGGCGAATGAGTTGGTCTGCTAGGACTTTGAGTTTGCCCTGGATATGGACAGCAATCAGGAGGATATGTCTTTCCAGGCACCACTCCCACAGCGGAATGGCTAGGTACAACAAGGTCAACGATTTCATGCCTCCTTGTTTGTTGATGTAAGCAATCGCAGTCGTGTTGTCTGATGCAATTTGGACAACTCTTCCAGAGAGGATCGTTTTGAAACACTTCAACACCTTCCATACCACCAGAGGTTCCAGGTAGTTGATGTGGAATGTTGACTCGTGTGGGGACCACAGGTTGTTCACTTTGAGAGACCCACGAGCAGCTTCCCATCCATGGTTGCTTGCGTCAGCCAAAACCTGTAGCAATGGTTGAGGGGGATGGAAACACTTCCCCATCGCCACATTGAGTGGCATTGTCCACCAATCCAACTGGCATGTGAGTTCTGGAGTTGGTGTGAGTTACTTTGCAGGGCTCTCGGAGAGAGGGTCGAAGCTGGACAGAAGCCAAGATTGTAGGGATCGCAGCTTCAGCTTCAACTTGGCGTGGGGTATGACAGCTGTGGTGGATGCTATAAGCCCCAAAGTCTTTGAGCCTTCTTGGTGCAGACGTGAGGTTTTCATCTGAAGGCATCGACTACTCACGCGATGTCCCATAAGCGTTTCGGTGGAGCATACGATCTGAGGTCGAGTGAGTCGAGTATTGCTCCGAACCGTTGTGATGGAACCAACTTGGACTTGTCGTAGTTGATACACAGACCAAGACTCTCCATGAGATGGACCGTGTAGGCAATGTCTTGAGTGACTTTCTGATTGGTCACTGAGGCAATCAACCAATTGTCGATGTACGGGAAGACCCGTACACCATTCTGCCTCAGAAAAGCAGCTACCGGGGCCAGGCATTTGGTGAAGACCTGGGGTGCAGTTGCCTGACCGAATGGAAGACATTGGTACTGATAAACCTGGTTGCCTATCTGAAAATGGGGGAACCTCCTGTGCTCCTTGCAGATGTTCATGTGGAAGTACGCATCTTTGAGGTCAATGGCCATGAACCAGTCCCATTCATTGAGTAGAGGAAGGACGGAATGGAGCGTCACCGTTCGGAACTTTCTGACATGGATATGTTTGTTGAGGCAGTGGAGATCCAGGATTGGTCTGAGACCTCTGTCCTTCTTCTGCACCACGAAATACCATGAATAGAAACCGCTGGGCCATTCCAGCGGTGCTACAGATTCAATGGCTCCCTTTGAAAGAAGTGCTGTGACTTCTGTAGTGGGAAGAGGGAAGCGTGCGCCGCAGTTTGCCCGCTCGGGGGAACCGATAGAATTCGATGGCGTAACCAGCATATAAGATTTTCAAGACCCATTGGTCGTTCGTGATGCGAGTCCATGTATCCAGAAAGTTGTGAAGGTGGATGTATGGGAGGTGGAGAGAGTGAGTCCCGGTCTGTAGGAAGTCAAACGCGCTGCTTGGACTTCCATTCAGTGCGTTTGGCTTTGGGCTGTTGATACGGCTGGTACCGATGGCAGCCCTGTTGTTGCTGAAGTTGGTAAAACGATTGCCTGGAAGACTCACCATGCTGTTTGGGCTGATACTGATAAGAAGGACCCTGATACCTCAACGAAAATGGCTGGTATCGGGGCCGTGCGGTTGACTGACCTGGAAAGGAGAGACCAAAGAACTTTGCAGTGGTTTTGGTTTGGCAAAGCTCATTCAGGACTTTATCAGTCTCTTGGGCAAAGAGCCCCTGGCCATTGAAGGGGATATCTTCGATAAGCTTCTTTGTGGAATCTTCCAGCTCAGTAGAAAGGAGCCACGCATGCCGACGCAGGAGGATGGATGTTGACATGTCCTTGGCTGCAGCGTCGATCATGTGCCAAGCGGTCCTCATTTGTTGCTCAGTGAGGTAGTCACCCTGCTAAGACGGAATGAAGAGAACTGAGGAAAGAGTGTGAAATGGTGCCTAAGGGTGGGCGGCTCTAATGTGCAAACTTTTACCCAATCAGCTTGAAAGCTCTGGTAATGGCTCCACGCAGGCGCAGAACCCAAAAGTGGGGATTCACAGACTACACAAAGGAGAACAAACATTCTTAAGGGTATGCAAGAGCAAACCAAATTAGAAGATGAAGGAAGGAGCTCACTGAGCAAAGTACATCATTAAAGGAGGCTATATCTGAACATGTCAACCTCCCTTACATCACTTGGAGGACCCTGATTAGGCTGAGCGTTGGGAGTCCCTAAATGCAAGACCAACATGCTCAAGTGGGGGCTCCTAGTGGACAACAATACATAGTGTGAACATGGAGAGACACAGAGTCTGGCTCATTTACTGGCCTGCCAACAGCTGCCAGAGACATGTACCAATGAGGACTTGAGTTTGGGCAATGACTAAGTGAAGAAAGTGGCTTTGTTTTGGCAGTCTGTGGTTTGATCTGGCCACAAAAGAATGTGCAGGTCTTTGCCTTCAGAGCCCCAAATGGCTAGGGGCCAGATTATGTTAGTGACAGAGTCCTTTGGTCTGAGCTTTCACCTCCACGAAGATTGGCTGAGGAGTCCCTCCTACACTTCTCACCATTGTCTGAAGCATCATTAGGGCAATGAAGGACACTGTCTTAGTGTCAATGCACCTCAGCTACAAGGTCTCTGCCCCTTAAGAGTTACCTGGTTCTCTTCCTGTTGGCATTCTGGCATCAGTGGGAGATCTATCTTTGCTAGATGCTTTTAGACTAATCAGCTGGTGAGTTTCTGATGCTGGGTTATTTCTAAGGTTTATTACTTTTTGCAGAAACTGTTGCAATTGAGTGTACCTTTGCACTGTGTCAAGCACACACTATATCCATGATGGTGAACCTTTGCACTCCAGGTATTCTTGGACTTCCCAGAAGCCCAAATCTCTGTGAATCCACACAAAATGGGTTTAATGCGCATATGTGTGGATTCACAGAGACTTGGACTTCCAGGAATTGAAGTCCAAGAACACCTAGAGTGCCAAGGTTTGCCATCACTATACTATATAAATGCTTTAAAGATGGTATTAAGAAGGAGTTCTCAGTTTTTCAACTGCCCCTCAGAATACAAGCAGACCCTGATTTCTCCAGATGTTGAAAATCTGGAATCCAGAGAGACACATGTGGGTTTCTGGAGGAGGACAGATTGTGCTCTAAGAACCAATTGATATTCAAAGAAACAAGTTTCCCAGGACTTTGATATAATCCCAGGAACCAGCAGTCTGGAATTCAAATGGGCTTGTTCACAACAGCTGCAATCTGAGACACTCCGAGGAAGAGGGAAAGAAAAGGCTTTTGCATAATCTACATGACTTTATGAGATGAAGGCTAATTCATCACCAAGTGAAACGGAGATGCTTAAATAACTAGGATTTTATTTGAAACAAATTAAACACATTCCATCCTGATTTCTAAGAACTTGCAGTCTTATCTGAACCCCCCCCCCTTTTCCATATCTCTAAATGCAGCTATAAAAGTACCTCATGGTTCTCATGGCCAAGGAGATCTGAGAGAACTTTGAGCACCTCATTTGCAATTTTTGCACACATTTTCTTCCCTGTGGAGATTCAGATATAATATATGAGATAAAAATTTATGAGTCAAATATAAACACTGTATTTAAAGCAGCCATCTGTTGTCAAAACCTCAGCCTTTAGGCTGAAGAGAACAGCTATCAATATTTATTAACATAATAGCCATTCATAGCAACTGGAAATGAGTCACTGGCATAAAAATATTTCTTCTGGATCTAAAGCAGCTGATCTACTGCCCCAAGTTCAGCAAGGCCAGGATCAAGAATCTGGAGGAGAAAATGACAACCAAGTCAACTCAAAATGCAGAAGGTTATTATTAAACCCAGAATAGTTGGCTTTTGAATGATTAAATTGGATTTCTGACACAAAAGTAATACTGGCCTCTTTTCTGCATGTAAGGAAAAAGGAAGAAAGGACACACCATAGAAGAACTAAGTTGGAAGAATTTTTTTGGAATAGTAGTGGTGTTAGTTTGTGTTTCAGGCATATCAGAAAACAAAAACAAAAGAACAAAAACACTGTAGAAATTTAAAGACTTGTTGTTCAGTTGCACACTCGATTCCAGGCACCTCTGTCCTCCACCATCCTCCTCAGCCCACCCAACTCTGTGCCCACTGCATCCACAATACCATCTAGCTATCTCATTTTTGGCCACCCCCTTCTTCTTTTGCCCTCCACCTTTCCCAGCATCAAGTCTTTCTCAAGTGAGTCTTCTCTTCTCATTTGGTGTCCAAAATACTTTAGCTTCATCTTTACAATTTGACCTTCTAAGGAGCAGTCAGGGTTGATTTCTTCTAAGATTGACCTATTTGTTCTCCTCGCTGTCCAGGGGACTCTCAAAACTCTCCTCCAACACCACATCTCAAAGGCATCTATTCTTCTGCGCTCAGCTTTCCTAATGATCCAGCTCTCACAACCATACATTGCCACAGGGAATACCATTGCTTTGACTATGCAAATTTTTGTTTGCAAGGTGATGTCTCTACTTTTCACTATGTTCCCCAGGTGTGGGGAACTGATGGGGCTTCCATATTACAGTGACTGCCCACAGGCTCCTGGTATGCTGCCCCTAAAGTTAACCCTTGTACCCTCAGTAAGTTAGCCAGTGCTCATCCCTGATTCAGTTCAAAGGACTCCTGCTTTTGGTGCTGGGGCTGTCTCACGTCACAAGATTGCATACGTAGAGGGAAGTTGTTTGTTACACAGTTACGTCATGAGACTGAATGCTAGGAGGTATGCATAAACGTGTTAGCCAATCAGGTAGAAGCCCACCCTAATACAACCCAATCACAGCCAATGTACGAGGCCTAACTAGCCAATGGTGATTTTCTATGAAAGCATTTCCTTATACGATTGTAACAATAAAAGGGGCTAGAACAGGAGTTCGAGCAGGAGGTTGTTCTCTGCTGGATCAGAGTGTTGTGTGTTTCATGACGCGTCATCCCATCCCCCCATCATTCACCCATACCCAGGTTTCTCATCGCTTGCCTCCCAAGAATCAGTCGGCTTTTTATTTCATGGCTGCAATCATCATCTGCAGTGAGCTTTGATCCTAGGAAAGTAAAATCTGTCACTGCTTCTACTTCTTCCCCATCTATTTTCAAGGGACTGAGAGGGCCTGTTGCCATGATCTTGGTTTTCTTGATGTTGAGTCTCAACCAGCTTTTACACTCTCTTCTTTCAACCTAAGCAGGATCTTCTTTAGGTCTTCCTCACTTTCTGCCATTAGGGTGGTATCATCTGCGTATCTCAAGTTGTTGATGTTTCTCCCAGCAATTTTGACCCCAACTTGTGACTATGCTATATTTTTAATGTGAGCTTTCACGGATCACATTAAGTTGGAAGGGAGTTGGAATGCGGGCCTTTTCGGCCATCCAGTCCAACTCCCTAGTCAGTGCAAGAATCCAAATCAAAGCAGATGGTTGCTCAATTTTCTCTTGAATGTTTCCAGTGTTGGAGTGCTCACCACCTCTCGAGGCAGTGGGTTCCATTGTCGTACTGCTCCAACTGTTAAGAACTTTCCCCTGTATTGTTGTGCTTGCTTGTCTGTCATTTTGCTTGAACACACCCTTCTCCCTTTGCCCCCTGAATTTGGTGTATAAAAACCATGCCTGTAAGTTTCACTCCTTGTCTGAAGAAGTGGACTTGATCCACAAAAGCTAACAATAAAAATATAGCAGTTAGCCAGGAGTGCCTGGCGGATAGTGGTCCATGGCGTTGCAAAGGGTCGGAATCGACTGCGACTGAACAACAAAGCTTTTAAAGTGCTACAGTGTATTTGTTTTGTTTTGTTTATTTTATTTTGTTTTCTGATATGCCTGAACCACAGACTAACATGGCTACTATTCCAAAAAATTGAAGTTTCCCCTGATATTCAGCCCATATCTGATTTCCTTTACTTTGAATCCATTATTACACATTCTGCACTCTGGGATGACCAGGAACAGGTCTTACTCTTCTTCTTCTGTATGATTTATCTTTTAGGTAAGACTGCTATCTTATCTCCGCTCTGTCTTATTTTCTCAAGGCTGAACATGCCAAGTTCCAGTGATGGGATGTCCCCGGTTCCAGACAGTTCCCTGGAATCGGTAGGACCAATCCAGGAGGGTTCTCCGGGAGGGTAGACAACTTTTGAGGCATCCGGTTCCGGACGCCTCACTGAAAGAATTTTTTTTAAAAAAATCAGAGCTAAAATGGCTCCAATTGACTGTGCATGCGCAGAAACTCAATCTGACGCATTGCGCATGCGTCAGATTGAGTTTCTGCGCATGCGCAATCAATTGGAGCCATTTTAGCTCCAATTTTTTTAAAAAAAATGTTTTAGAGCTTTCAGGACAGCGGCGGCGGTGGCAGCGGCACCAGCCCTCTGAGGAGGACACCTCCCCGCGGCACGTTGAGGGCTGCCTGGGCCGTCCGCTGCCGACAAGCCCTATGCCCTGGGGACGCCCGGCGTGGCGCACCGCTGCCGCCTCCTCCTCCGCCGGGTGCCTGTGGGCTGGGTGCCTGCAGCCGCCGCCCCCCGCCGCCGGAGCTGCTGCTGCCTGCATCCCTGTGGCCTCCTCCTTGGGCCGGTCCCTTTTTAGCCCGGCTGCGGCGCCTGGCGGAGGAGGAAGCTGTAGGCGGCGGCGTTGCGGCATGGGGACGGCCCAGGAAGGCTCGGCAGCTGCGGCTGGAGCCACCGCCAGAGCCACTGCTGCCCGCCGCCCCTGGCCGTGGCCGGAGCCGGGCTAAAAAGGTACCGGCCTGAGGACGACGCCACAGGGGTGCAGGCAGCGGCGGCTGTGGACGCAGTCGGGGTGCCGGGTCCCAAGAAAGGTAAGCGAGGGGTTTTTATTTGGGGTGGGTGGGTAATTTATTTGTGTTTTGGGTGGGTGGTTGTTTTTATTTTATTTATTTATTTATTTATTTGTGTCTGGGTGGGTGGGCTGAGAGGGAGGGGTGTGTGTGTGTATGTTTATTTTTATTTTTTATTTATTTTTATTTTTGGCCCCGCCCACAACGTCATGACGTCATGACGTCGGCTTCGGCCATGACGTCATGACATCATGACATTGGCCACGCCCATGACATCCGTGACGTCATGGCGTGGTAGTAGAATTTTTGTCATCCCATCACTGCCCAGTTCCTTCAGTCTTTCCACAGAAGGCTTGGTTTTCCAAGCCTCTGATCATCTTTGTTGCCCTTTTCTGTACCTGCTCTAGCTTGTTTGCGTCTTCCTTGAAGTGCAGTGCCCAGAATTGGACACAGGACTCTGTCAAGATGTGGACACAGTACTCTATCAAATCTCCTGCTTTTCTAACACAAACTGTGCTGCAGTCAATACCTGAACTCCGGAGGGACAGGTTCATAAGCAAGGCAACTGAGTAGGCCAAAGTGTAATCTGACATGCTGTCTGTGTCCTTTAGAGCATCAACGAGCCACAGGATAAGCCCATCTTTGATCATAGTTGACTGTAGAGCCCGCCTGGAAAATTTGTAAACAATCATGAAAACAGCTGTTGTTGTTACATATCATCAAGTTGCCTCTAATTTTGATGACCCTGAAAGGTCCATCAAAATATATGAGATATTCAAGGAATAACTAACCACTGCCACTCTCTAGTGAATTTTTCCATGGCTAAGTGGGGATTTGAACCCAAGCCACTTGAGCCCTAGTCTAGTACCACCTTCATTACACAGCTCTACTCTTATTTGATTAGCAACCCGACGTTGGTTTGAAAGTGATAGGCTTACTAACACTTGAACTCCTGTACTACAATAAAATATTTCCACTGGAGCAGCTCTGTGATATTTTTCAACCCAAGCTGTACTGAGCATAAGGCGAAGGATTAGCCATATCGTTAAGGATTTAGAATTGAGTTTAGTGTATATTTATTTCATCTTCTCCCACCCACAACCAAATTTCAGAGTCAAAGAAGCCTGCTTATGTATCCTCCTTCATTGCAATGATAGTGAGAGGTCCTATATTAGTGATGGCTAACCTTGGCACTCCAAGTGTTCTTAGACTTCAATTCCCAGAAGCCCTGATCAGCAGGAGTGGTGACTTGGGCTTCTGGGAATTGAAGTCCAAGAACACCTGGAGTGCCAAGGTTAGCCATCACTGACCTATATTTTACATTCTGACTTGCCTGCATTATTTTTGCCTACAATTTAGGTATGAAGATGTGATCTCGGCACTTGTTGTTTCTTTTATTTTGTTGTTTGTTTTTATTTTGCTGCTGTAGTTTATTTGTCCATACACCACCCAGAGTGGGAAATACAGTTGTACCTCGCTTAAAGAACATAATGCGTTCCATAGGATTGCTCTTTAAGCAAGTTTGCTCTTTAAGCAAAACAACTGTGACTTCTGGAGGGGGGGGGATTGCGAACCCCGATTTATTTGTTAAGTGAGTTTTTGGTTGGTTTTATTTGTTAAGCGAAGTGAACATTCAGAGAAAATTCTGCTCTTTAAGTGAGTTGCTCTTTAAGCGAGGTGCTTTTTATGCAACGTTTGACTGTATCCCAGATGGGTGGAATAAAAATGAAATAAATAAAATAAATAAATAAACCTTGATACATAATGGCTGAAATGCAGTCATCAGTTACAAGGACAGATCAAAAGGTGTTGACTCGTCAAATCCCAGTTGATTCAATGGGCCTACTCTAATTGCAATTCATCATCACATCATCTAGAAAGTCACAGAAGAGACCTATTGGAAAACTTATGGCGGAGGTAACTCACCAACTCCCTAATGATTCAATAGGCCTGCTCTAGTTACAATTAACTATACGAAGCAACAGAATTTCAGCCACTGAGTTTCAAAGATGGCCTAATACGTAAGCCAGAAACCCACATGAATCTATCCTTCTCTTGGACATTCTTCTACACCTGCCTCACTAAAATGAGAAAGACCAGCACAAAGCAACTGCCATGCCATTGCAAATGTTCTGTGCTTTCCAGTGGAGTCTGTAATGGTGGAGACATTCTGGATGGAGGACACCCCATAAGTTAGACCAGTCTCTCTCCATTCTGCTGCTTTAATGGCACCTGATATGACAGTAAGCCTACCTCTGGAGAAAGTAGGCAATATGTTGTGTCTTAGAGCAGGGGTGCCCAAACTTTTCAGACTGCGGGCTGGTCAGTTGGTCCCTCCCACCAGAAGTTGAAGTAAAATGTGCCTTGCAATCTGTTTTGCAACAGGAGATAGATTTTTAGGCTGCCATTTTCTCTGTTTAAACCAGGGGTGCCTGGAAGCAGAAGTAAAACACATCCATAGGGGGGGGGGGGTACTTCCACTTCCAGGAGTGGCAAGGGCAGCATGAGCCAGATGAATTGGTATCAAGGGATGGATCCAGTGCATGGGCCGTAGTTTGGGCAGCCCTTGTCTTAGAGGAAGCGGGGGAACTCCCTATTTGATGGGGTTAACGTAATCCTGTCATATGCTGAAGCATTTCACAAGAGGACTACAGGAGCTAATGGCTGGAAAATAAGCCTCTGGTCTGTTTGTTGAGGACAGAGTGGCCCTCTGAAATAGCCCTAGGTCAATTATCTGGCTAAGCAAAAGGAAGCCAAGGTCTTGGAGAAGAGATGAGAAGATCGTTGTGTTCCCATAAATATTCCTTCCGATAGCAATGCAGATAGCAATGCAGTTAATGTTTCACTCGGTTTAGTGAAAAATCTCACCACCTTTTTTACAACTCTGTACTTTCTCACACTCCCTTTCTTCAAATGTTTAAATAAAGCATGGCACATAAAGAACTAATAAAGAAGGATATTTATGCATTCCAGAGGCTTGAATTGGCTTGATCCATTACTAAATGGATCTATTTGCTTTCTTCCCTCAACAGATATTTGGCTTAATAACTCTTTATCCACCATTTGCGACCCTATGAACCATCGCACGCCAGGCACCTCTGTTCTCCACCACCCTCCTCAACCTGTCCAGCTCTGTGCCCATTGCATCAACAATACCATCTAGCCAGCTCAATCTCTGCTGCCCCCTTCTTCTTTTGTCTCTGCTTTTAACTATGTTCCCAGGGTTTCTCATAGCTCACTCTGGTTTCCATCAAAGTTTGTTGGATGAGCTGGCATTTTTTGCCAATTACTGTAGAGTTTTGAATTTTGAAAGGGTAGCCATGTTAGTCTATGCAAGCATTTTTGTTTTGTATTGTTCTGTTTACTCTGATATACAGAGCTTAAGGCTCCCTATAGTCTGAAGGTGTGTATGATTTGACATATTTCTTCAAGGCAGGTGATGAAGGAAGATGAGATTAATGTCAGTACAGTCATTCATGGTAAGATATTCAAGCGGAGTTCCACCACCCTTACAGGGACATCTGATGAGGACTTAGGAGGGGGCCTTTCTCTGCTGTTGCTCCCAGTCTTCACTTGGAGGACTCTGAATAGGCTGAGAGTTAGAATCCCTAAATACAAGGCCAACATGCTCAAGTGGGAGCTGATGGTGGACAACTACACACTGGGTGAATGTGGAGAGATACAGAATCCGGTTAATTTACTGGTCTGACAATTAAGAAACATACACCGAGGAGGACTTAAGTTTTGCCAATGACAAAGCCAAGAAAGTGGCTTCATTTTGGTAGTCAAGGGTTTGGCCAGGACACAAAAGAAGACTCTTTACATTTTTGAGTGGTTTATTAAAAGTCAAAATATTACTAATAGAAATAACTTTTCGTACAAGTGGAATGGACAGCTCATTGTGTTTTAGTTCCTTATTTTTGTAAAGGATCTGAAATACTGCTATAATGACAGCTTTGAACTGAAGCCAGGCATCCTGGAGAGTGAAGTCAGGAGAGCCCTAAAAAGTACTGCCAATAACAAAGATAGTGGAGATGATGGAATTCCAGTTGAATTATTCAAAGCCCTAAAAGATGATGGAATTAAAGCATTGCATTCTATATGCCAGCAGATTTGGAAAACACAACAAAGGCCACAGGATTGGAAAAGGTCAGTATATGTTCCAATCCCAAAAAAGGAATCACAATATGGGATCAAAATTGCTGCAAGAAACATCAAGAATTTGAGATACACAGATGATACCACCCTAATGGCAGAAAGTGAGAAAGACCTAAAGAAGCTCCTGATTAGATTGAAAGAAGAGAGTGCAAAAGCTGGGGAGTGGTTAAGATGGCGCTGGTATAACACACATTTTTACCAGCTTGCGCTTAATGGGTTACTAAAATGAGAAAAATAAACTAAAAAAGGGACTACTGAGAGCCTCGTATAGAAAACTTTTGAGAGCAAGCCTGAGTTGGAGCCCTACTGTGGTCCTGGTGTTTCGAATTGCCTCTGAATTGCCTTTGTGAGCTCTGGAGTCGAGGACTGAGAAGCGGCGGCGGGAGGCAAGGCAAGCAGTGAAAGCCACTGCTGAGCTAATCGCACCACTGTCAGGCAGGACTTTTGAGAGTAAAAAGAACTATGGGCTGTCGACCAGGGCCAGCCCACAACACCAATTTATCCGGCCCACTCCACCATCGTTGCTCCCGGAAGTGGAAGTCAGGTTTGTTTTACTTCTGTTTCTGGGAGTAAGGAGGGTGGTGTGGGCCAGATGAATTGGTGTAATGGGCCAGATCCGGCCCAAAAGCCTTGCTAACAGCAGGGGGTGCCTAAACTTTTCAGACCATGGGCCAGTCAAGTGGTTCATGGATGCCCAAACTACTCCCTGTGGGCCAGATCTGGCCTCCAATGCCAATTCATCCAGCCCATGCCATGCTCATCACTCCCAGCAGTGGAAGTCGGGTGAGTTTTACTCCCGCTTCTGGGAACAACGAGGGTGGAGTGGGTTGGATGAATTGGTGTCAGGGCCGGATCTGGCCCATAGGGAGTAGTTTGGGCACCCATGAACAACGTGACTGGCCAGTAGCCTGAAACGTTTGGCCACCCCTGCTGCTAACAGGGCTTGTGGGCCGGATCTGGCCCATGACACCAATGGATTCCTGTGAACATGACTCTGGATGGATTCCTGTGAACATGACTCTGGATGGATTCCTGTGAACATGGCTCCAGATGGCAACCTTGCATGTTGGTAAATGTTGGTATCCATTTTGGGTCCTGCTTCTATCCCTGTTAGCCAGGGGTGCCTATGGGCTGGATCCAGCCAATGACACCAGGAGCGGAAGTAAAATTCACCCAGCTTCTGGAAGTGGCGAGGGTGGAACGGGCCAGATGAATTGGTGTCAGGGCCGGATCTGATGCACAGGCTGTAGTTTGGGCACCCATGAACCACGTGACTGGTTTGTGGCCTGAAAAGTTTGGGCACCCTTGCTGTTAGCTTTTAAAACTGATTCCTGGGCACATGGCTCCATATGGCAATTCTGCATGATGGTAAATGTTGACATCCATTTGGGGCTTGCTTCTATCCCTCTTAGATTTTAAAATTGAGTCAGGACATATTGAAAGAGTCCCCCCCCCCCCCATGTCTTGGTGATCTTGGAAGGTCTTGTTTACCTTTTAAACCACCCCTTTATAAAGTTTGCTTTTCTTCCCCTAAACTAGTCAGACTGGTTTGGCAAGCTTTTGTAATGTGTTTACCCTTTAGACAAAGGTTCCATCATGTTTCCTTGACTTTCCCGTGAAGTCTGTATTGTTTATCTCTATGGAGTTAACGTTATCTGATGCATCTGCATAGGAGTTTAATGTTCTCTGATGTATGCATCGGATAAGGCTAAAAATCGGATAACGTTAAGACTTGTGGAGGTATTACTGTACCAATAAAAGTGTTTAACTGTATATGATCTAGGGACAGTGTAACTGGAAGATAATAGAGAATAATGGGGGATAGTATTATATGTTTTTCAATGTAATTTTATGTATTGTCCTGTATTGATTTTTGTTTGTTTTATAATGTGAAAAATTATGTTGCCATTTGTTATAGTGATGTATTTGTATTTGAAAATCTAATAAAAAATAAAAAGAGAGAGTACAAAAGCTGGCTTGAGACTCAACATCAAGAAAACCAAGATAATGGCAACAGGCCCTATCAGTCCTTTGAAAATAGATGGGGAAGATAGATAGATGCTCAAGATAATACAGATACCGTAGGTTTCAGCAGCATGTGGAGAGAGAATTACCAGAAGTGCAGGAAAAGTTCCCAAGAAATAGGGTTTTATTGTGACTGGTTTTATTTGCATTTGAGTGACTGGTTTTATGATGTTAGTGTTAGCCACCCTGAATAGGGATGATTTTCCCCCTAGAAGGGCAGGATATGTGTAAATAATAAAATAAATAAATAAAAATAGGAACTAGAGACCAAATTGCCAACATACGTTGGCACTTGGAGAAAACAAAGGAATACCAGAAACAAGTCTACTTCTGTTTCATTGAATATACCGAGGCCTTTGACTGTGTGAACCACAACAAAATGTGGCAAGTAATTAAAGATATGGGAATACCAGAACACCTTATATGCCTCATGAGAAATCTGTACAAGAGTCAAGAAGCAACAGTTAGGACAGAAAACGGAATGACGGCATGGTTTGGAATAGGAAAAGGAGTAAGACAAGGCTGCATTTTGTCACCCTGCTTATTCAACTTCTACACAGAGCACATAATGTCCAATGCAGGGCTGGATGAATTACAAATTGGAATTAAAATTGCTGAGAGAAACATCAACAATTTGAGATATTCAGATGATAAAACCCTAATGGCAGAAAGTGAAGAAAACTTAAAGAAGCTCCTGCTTAGGTTGAAAGAAGAGAATTCAAAAGCTGGCTTGAGACTCAACATCAAGAAAACCAAGATAATGGCAACAGGCCCTATCAGTCCTTTGAAAATAGATGGGGAAGAAGTAGAAGCAGTGACAGATTTTACTTTCTTAGGATCCAAGATCACTGCAGATGGAGACTGCAGCCATGAAATAAAAAGACAACTGATGCTTGGGAGACAAGCTATGAAAAACCTGGGGAACATAGTTAAAAGTAGAAACATCACCTTTGAAACAAAAGTTCACATAGTCAAAGCAATGGTATTCCTGGTGGTAATGTATGGTTGTGAGAACTGGACCATAAGGAAGGCTGAGTGCAGAAGAATAGATGCCTTTGAAATGTGGTGTTGGAGGAAAGTTTTGAAAGTGCCCTGGACAGCAAGGAGAACAAATAAGTTAATCTTAGAAGAAATCAACCCTAACTGCTCCGTAGAAGGTCAAATAGTCAAGATGAAGCTAAAGTACTTTGAACATTAAATGAGAAGAGAGGGTTCACTTGAGAAAGCCTTGATGCTGGGAAGGGGGGAGGGCAAAAGAAAAAGGGGGTGGCAGATGATGAGATTGGCTAGATGGAATTGTTGATGCAATGAGCACAAAACTGGAAGGGTGGAGGAGGATGGTGGAGGATGGGGTGCCTGGCGTGCAATTGTCCATGGGGTCACAAAGGGTCGGACTTGACTATGCGACTGAACAACAACAACAAATGATGAAATTACCATATTTTTATATGTGGAAAAGAGAAAAGTGTGCAAAAGTATGCATCAACATTTGATTCTGGATTTATTTGGACTTTAAGGGTAACAGGTACGGTTAATTAAATGATGAGATATAAAAATTGCATCAACTCTGCTATTGCCAGTCCCAAATCCAGATGAAAAAGTAGGGCTGGGTGCTAGGTAAGTCCCATAAAACTTTATTGCTGCAGAAGCAATGAAAAACTTGAGCCCTCAATATTCTGCATAGTATGAGGAGGAACTAAGTTTAAGCAAGTCACAAAAATGCATCTGTGTGCACACAGCTCATCAATGTCTAGATACAATAATGGCTGTAGCATTGTGTTTCTAAGGGATAGCTTAGCCAGCAAAAACACTTCCAGAGTTAATGACAGAACTGTCACTTAGAGCAGAGGAGAAGTGCTTAGCACAGGAGTGCCCAAACTTTTTGGGCTGTGGGCCAGTCATTTGGTTCAGTGGGCCAGTCATATGGCTCAGTGGGCCAGTCATGTGGTTCCTCCTACCAGAAGAGGAAATAAAGTGCGCCTTGCAATCTGCTTTGCAACAGAATTACACTTTAAGCTGCCGTTTTCTCTGCTTAAACCAGGGGTGCCCAAACTATGGCACCTGAGTCAGTTGTACCAAGTAGGGCGGTATACAAAACGAATAAATGAAATGAAATGAATGGCCCATGGGCCAGATCTGGCCCCAACACCAATTCAACTGCCCTGACGTCAATTCATCCAGCCCACACTGCCCTCATCGCTCCCAGAAGCAGAAGTAAAACATGCCCATACAGGCGCATTTTACTTCCTCTTCTGGAAGTGACAAGGGGAGCATGGGCAGGATGATTTTGCATTGGGGTGGATAAATTGGCATTGAGAGACAGATCTGGCCCACAGGCCATAGTTTGGGTGCCCCTGGCTTAGCAGCATTTCTCCTCTGTTCTAAGTGACAGTCCTGTCATTAACTCTGGAAGTGTCTGATAAGAATCAAGTGCTCCCCCCCCCCAACGCAGCCCAACAAGTCTGCATTTCCTTTCCTGTTGTCACCAAGTGCCGGTGGCTGTCATTACCTGAGGCTGAGTTTCTGCAAAGCCCCCAGGACGTTCTCTCGGGTAAGAGAATACTTGTCTTCGGCTTTCAATCTTTCTTCTAAAATTCGGAGCAAGCGGGGACTCTGGGAAAGGTAGAGCCGACCTGCCACAAAACAGGGAGGAAAATGAGAAGGGGAAAGAGGGGCCTGGGAATGGAAAAGGCCTTCTTCCTACCCTCCAGGAACAGTTCCTTCCAAGCAACTATGAAGGACTCGGAATGCCATCCACTCTCTTTGCCTGCAGTTCTTTTTGCTTAGGGCCTGGATGGATTTCTTTCAGTGTTCCTAAAGGGCACCACATTTGCAACAATCTCTACCCACCCCTGAGGGAAAAGTAGGACTGCAAGGTTCCTCCACTGGTACATGTAGAACAGGGGTTCGCAACCTATGGCCCATGGGCCAGACACGGCACAATTTCATGTGGCCCGCATCATCATCGTCAGAAGCATTTATGTAATTGACATAATTTATAGCAGTGTAAATGCGCCCACGGCTGTCGTAAACGCATTTACAACAGCTGTGGGCGCATTTTACAGCAGCGTTTACGGAAGGGAGGGGGCACCAGTGTGGCCCACAGAGTGAAAAGGTTCAGACTCCCTTACATAGAAGCACTTGTAAGTTGGCTTGTTCCCTCCCTTAGATGTGTGTCAGCCTACGGCCATGGTTCCCAATGTGGGGCACATGCCCCGTGGGGGGCTGGATTTTATTTTTAAGGGGGCAATTTGAAAATGAGTCATTAATAGTGAATGGCCTTTTAGGTTTCCTCCACGTGAATAGGAGTTTGTTTTTTGAATAATAAGAATTTTATGTAATGGGAGAGAGAGAGATCAGGATTTTATAGATGCTTAGGTGGGGCATGGCCAAAAAAAGGTTAGGAACCAAGGGTCTATGGCCATTCCCCTTGGGTACATAGGACAGAAAGATGCTGAAACACAGAGGGATCCATCAGTTCAGCTGGAAAAATGTGGCATTGGCCACATCCACTCTGATAATGGTATCCTTCCGTGCCCATTCCATCCAGCTATGTATTAGAGAGCTGGGACAGTGAGGTGCCCTGAATTCAGCTGTTGAGAGGCAGCCAAAGCCACTCTAGGCCAGTGGGAGCGAACCTTGGCACTCCAGGTGTTCTTGGACTTCAATTCCCAGAAGCCCAAGTCTCTGTGAATCCACATGAATGGGTTTACTGAATGTATGTACAGAGACTTGAGCTTCTGGGAATTAAAGTCCAAGAGCACCTGGAAAGCCAAACATTCCACTCTCGTATTGGTGCTGATCTGTGCTGAGTGTGTGCGTATGAATGCAGAGTCTTCAAACAGTGGATGGCATAACAGAAAACAAAATAAAAAAAAAACACTGTAACACTTTAAAGACTGTTATGCCTGAACCACAGACTAACATGGATACTATTCCAAACAGTGAATGTATCTATGACATCTGCAATGCACACGTGCAGCTTTGTCCAAGACAGTGGCTGCCCAGCATCCCTCACATCATCTAACAGCCAAACTGTAAGGCTTTCAGTATTACCGTAGCACTGCATATAGCAGTACTATGCTACCTGCTAGCAGACTATGGTGCTCTACCTAACATTCTGCCATTTCAAAGCGGCAGTGTTAGGCAGGACACACCAAGGAGGAATAATCTTCCCTACAACAATCCTAAAAGGTAAGAATGGGTGCAATCTGTTTTCTGAGGATCAATAGCAATTAGCAATCACACTTATATGCCACCCCAGAGCGCTTAGTGTGCTCTTTGGGCAGTTCATAGTTAACTAGCATCTTGCCCCTAACATGCTGGATTTGAAAGGATGGAAGGCTGAGTCAACATTGATACATAAGGATCAAACTCACAACGTTTTGGCTGCAGTACAGCAGTGTAACCACTGTGCTACCAGGGAGCAATGGAATTAAATACCAAACTGGCAATTCTAGTGCTATCAGAAATATGTTGCCATTGCTCCACAGTGTAACAAATTTCTTATAGTAGGCTGTGCCTTGGAAATTTGAAATATCTCCCAGAGACCCATCTAGTGGGGAGGCCTGCAGGTCAAGCCTATATTCTCTACCTTCCTGCCCATTAAAACCACTTGTTCATCAAGATGAGTGAATGATCTCCAAGCCAAATAGCCTCCTGGGCTTGCGAACCCAGTGATGCTGGAGTAGCCAAGATCCCAGGTTATCTCCAGCCACTGCAAGCTACCAAGCTCCAGGCCTGTAGCATCTTCTCCCTATGGACAGTTCACCTTGATGAAAGGTTATCAGGCTAGACTTCTGCACTGTATCTCCATGACAAAGGCCACATTTTCCATACAGAAAGAGCCAAGTTTAACCTCCAACAAAATCCCCTGCTTGAGACCTTGGGGCATAGCCTTGCCAGCCACATAGAGAGGAATGCTGAGCAAGGTTCCAAGAAGAACCTCAGATGGCTCACCTGGCCCAGGTACCAGCCAGCCCTAGGACTAGTCTCAACCTCAATGATACAGAAAAATGGGCCAACTGTGTTCCCAAAGTGGCTACTTTTGCAGCACATCTCTTACCTTCAGCAAGGGAAGCAAATGCATTGATAAGCCTGGCCATATATTGACGAACCACTTCAGACTTGGACTGTATCAGCATTAAGACATTTTTCTGAAAGAATGAAAGAACCCTTTGTGATAACAATGCAATCCTACCCTTGAATTCTGAAATTACATTTTTAAAATGTGCCTTTTACCAAGGTACCTAACATTAGGAATACAGTATCTATAGTATTTACAGTTATTTGTTTATATATAAATAGAGAAAGAGAGAGAGAGAGAGAAACAAAAGGACCTGAGCCCACCATTCTTGGAAATCAAAACGTTTGTTAGGCTATAAAGGTCACAGCCAAATCCATCTGCCCAGTTCTCTATAAAGATTGTTAAGAAGTAACCATAGGAAATGGAGGAACTTTAGTTTTGAAGGCCCAGAGGAAAAATTGAGTCTAATTAGCTGGCACTAGGATTGATGGGCATGAGTATAAGGTAAAGGTCGCCCTTGCTCAAAAGCCAGTCGTATCTGACTCTAGGGTTTAGTGCTCATCTCTGTTTATAGCCAAAGAGTCTGTGCTGCCTGCACCTGCAATGTTTTAGTGGATATGTGGCAGGCATGCCTAGACACTAGAGTGCGCAGAACACTGTTTACCTTACCATCAAAGTGCTACCTATTAATCCTACTTGCAATTTCTTGCTTTCGAATTGCCAGGCTGGCAGGAACCGGGAGAGAGATGGGAGCTCACTCTTTCATTCAGTACTAGGGAATCGAACTCTGACCTTCCAGTCATCGAGTTCAGCATCTTAACCACTTGAGCCACCACAGTCCCAATGGCTTAAAAGGCCTCTTTTTAACTCAGTGATTCTATGAAGTAAGAAGATCTTTAACCAAAGGTTAAAGAAGTCACATAGCCAACTTGACTGGTCTCAAACTTCCAGTTGTTATGTTCAGCATCTTAACTACTAAGCCACTGCAGGCATGAGTGTAGGAGGGAGGTAAAGAATTATTTTTGAAGTCAGACAGCTGA
The DNA here is from genome assembly GCA_030440675.1 of Furcifer pardalis. Classification (NCBI taxonomy): domain Eukaryota; kingdom Metazoa; phylum Chordata; class Lepidosauria; order Squamata; family Chamaeleonidae; genus Furcifer; species Furcifer pardalis. The sequence continues at coordinate 290,777,783 of CP126890.1, forward strand.
AGTTTATTTGTTGGAGAAAATGGAGCTCAAAGTCAGAGAACTAGGCATACCTGTGTCCAAGGAACTAGCTAATTGCTAATTTAAAAGAACTGTTTAAAGAAGAGCAAAAGTTACTCTAAGAAAAGTTATCCTCTTCTAGAGCAGTGGTTCCCAACAAGGGGTACACAGCCCACCAGTGGACTTCAATTCCCAGAAGCCTCAGTCAGTACATTGGCTGATCAGTGCTTTGGGGAAATGACTTAGGCTTCTGGGAATTGAAGTCCAAAAACCAGCATTTGGGAAACACTGTTCTAGAGGATTCAGATCCTGGTTGGTGGAAAGATCTCAAAGGTGGATAATGAATATAAATCTAAGGGGGAAAGAGTGTCATTCTAGCCTAGCTCATTCCTGAGGAGTTATGCTCCCATCCTTGTGTTCTGTGTAGACTAGTGGTTCCCAATGTGGGGCCCACGCCCCACAGGGGGACTTCAATTCCCTGAAGCCTAAGTCAGTACATTGGCTGATCAGTGTTTTGGGGAAGTAACTTAGGCTTCTGGGAACTGAAGTCCAAAACCCAAAGGTTGGGAAACACTGGTATAGACCCTGGAACTATGCTGCTGCTATGTAAGAACTAAATTCAGATGAGTCAGCCTTTCTTATTTGTGGATGTTTAGGTTTCGAGAGTGAGAGAAGGGCCTCACAGAAGATTTGCCTGGCCACAGTGAGCTAGACTTCCTGAAAGTCACTCACACGAGGACTAAGTGGCTTGCATGGTCCTTTCTATCAATGCCAGTTTCTAGTCCCAAGTGACTAAATTAGAAACAAACAAAGGAAGACTTCTCAGCTGGAATTTAGCCTTTCAGAATGTGTCCAATTGGATTACAAAGTGACTGTAATTCTTGAACCTCCCTCTTCTGAGCTCCCAATCTATCTGATAACGGATATCTCAGAGGTTCAAATTACAACAAGGACAAATTGACTAAACATGAAGAACCTCCTGATAATACAAACTGTTTCTCCATGACAACAGGCTGCTTCAAAAGGGCTGACTCTTCTTGCTTGGATGTTTTTAAGGAGAAGGGTAGGGTACCTACCGTAAACATAGTTCTCCGAGTGGTCCTGTGAGCATTCATACAGTGGGTAGTTCATGCATGCGTGAATGGCCAGTTTCTTCCAAGCTAGCTCCGAAGGAGCCAATCCCAGCATAAATAGCGCCAGTGTCCTGCCTCTTTCCTCAGTTTCATTTGCATCACTGGAGAGAGAAGTGGCTCTACAATGAGAGAGGGGAGGAAGGGCGGGATGTATGAATGCTCACAGGACCACTCTGAGAACTACATTTACGGTAGGTAACCTAAACCTCTCCGTCGCGGTCTGTGAGCATACATACAGTGGGTGATTACCAAGCTACACTCCCCGGATGGAGGAAGCATCATTGGAGAGCTGCAGACAGCACCCTCCTGCCGAAAGTCACCTCATGGGGTTGTCGAACGTCCAGCCTGTAATGTCGCACGAAGGTGGAAGGTTGAGCCCACGTGGCCGCAAGGCAGATATCATGCAAGGGTACACCTCTCGTGAAGGCAATGGAGGAGGAGATGGCTCTAGTCAAGTGGGCAGATAGGGCCGCAGGCGAGTCCATGCGTGCCAGATGGTATGCCAGAGTGATGGTCTGAACAACCCATTGGGAGAGTCGTTGGGTCGACACCGTCAGGCCCTTGTTGGGGCCAGCATGGCAGACCAAAAGACGCTGAGACTTCCTAAAGTCCTTAGTCCTGTGCAGGTAGAAAGCTAAGGCCCTCTTAATGTTGAGTGTATGTAGAGTCCTCTCAATCTCCAAAGATGGAGAGGAAAAGAACTTCGGTAGGACTATTGGTTGTTGGAGGTGGAATGTCGAAATGACATCAGGAATGACATGTCCTGATGGAGCACTACCTTGTCAGGGAAGAATTTGGCATAAGGCTGGTCAGCACGTAAGGCTGACAGCTCACTGACCCGTCGGCCTGATGTTATGGCTAACAGGAAGGCAATTTTATAGGATAAGAGGTGTAAGGGTGCAGTGGCCAGAGGCTCAAAGAGCTTCTTATTGAGCTGGTCTAACACAAGGTGGAGAGACCATTGCGGAGTCGGCAGACGGTCATCCAGGTAAGTATTGGCCAGGCCTCTTAGAAACTTCTTAACCCTGGGGTCCCTAAAGAAGTGCTTAGCCATAGAGTGCACTGGTTGATGGGCTACTATGGATGACAGGTACACCTTAAGGGATGATAATGACAAGCCAGACTGTTTCAACTGGAGAAGGAATTTAAGAACAATGGAGAGCCATGGAGACATGGCTGCCACACCTAACGACTGAGCAAACTGTTGGAATCTGGACCATTTACACTCATAAGCCTTTCACGTAGAAGGCTTAATGGTTCGCGCTAGCGATGGAGAATCTTCCATGCTGTCAGGCAAAGGGCTTCCATGTCTGGATGGGAAACCTCCTGCTGACCCAGCGACAGAAGGTCATGGCGTAGGGGGAGGCACTGAAACTGCAGTGACATGTCCCGAAGTGGAGTGAGCCAGGGCTGCTTGGGCCACCATGGGGCAATCAGAATAGCGTCTACTGGCAGATGAAGTAGGAGTGATACTACCATGCAGAGTAGGGGAAGAGGTGGAAAAGCATAGATCATACCCTGGGGTCCAGTCCAGCAGGAAGTCATCCCCTATGGAGGCTGGATTGTGACCCGCCCTGGAGGTGAAAACTGGAAGTTTCACGTTTCGATGTGTCGCAAAGAGGTCGATGGCTGCCCCCACCCCCACCCCAGCATCGAGTTAGACCAAGAAAAAGGGCCTGGTTGAGCTCCCACTTGTGAGTCTGTGAGTGGGTCCGACTGAGAGAGTCTGCCAGGGTGCTGGAACCCCCTGCAAGATGGATGGCTATTGGGAAGATCAACCTGGGTATGCACCAGTCCCAGAGGTGCATCGTGAGCACCAGAAGGCTGCGCGAGCGTGTCCCCCCTTGCCTGTTGATGTAAGAGACTGCAGTTGTGTTGTCTGAAACAACTTGGAACACTTTGCCATGGAGAGGCACTTGGAAGGCTGTCAGAGCTTTGAAAACAGCCAGGAGCTCCAAATGATTTACGTGAAGGTAACGTTCCTGCAGAAGCCAAGTCCCACTGACACGCAGGTCGCCGGAGTGGGCACCCACCCGACATTGCTGGCATCCGTGGTAAGCTGTACTTGGGGCAGGGGATCCCAAAAAGGTCTTCCCTGACCCATATTGTGATCTTCTAACCACCAACACAGCTGAACTGAGATGCGCGTGGTTGTAGAGAGAGCCGCTTGGTTTGTGGTTTCGTCATCCCATTGTAGGCAGTGAGAAACCACTGCTGAAGGGGACATGAGCGGAGCCTCGCAAAGCATAAGACGAGGCCCATTGAAGATATGAAACTGAGCAGCTTCTGGACCTAGAGTGCAGTCGGTCCGAGACGGGAAATGAACCAGTTGGTTGCCCTCCAACTATCCTGTTTCCTTTTGAGAGGAAGATAAGACCTTCTGTTCCGTGGAGTTTAGGACCGTGCCTATAAAGTGGATAGACTGGCTGGGAGTGAGGCAAGACTTGGCCACGTTCACCCTGAGACCTAGAGACTATAGCAGGGACAGGACTGTGGCAGTATTGGCATGGGCCTCCGACCTGGACATGGACATGATAAGCCAGTCATCCAGTTATGATAAGCCAGTCATCCAGGTATGGGAAAACACGGAGACCCAGGAGGCGCAAATGCACCAGCACGGGCACTACTACCTTGGTAAAGACTCGAGGAGTGGATGACAGGCCGAATGGAAGCCTGGTGTATTCAAACATCAATCCTGACAGAACAAAGCGAAGGTATTGCCTATGCGGCTCTCTGATCATGACGTGAAAGTACACGTCTGTGAGATTGATGGTGGTGAACCATCCGTCTGTGGAAAGAAAGGGCAGGATAAACTGAAGAGTAACCATTCTGAACTTTCAAACTGCAACAAAAAAATTGAGACCTCTCAGGTCCATGATGGACCGGAGACCTCCATCCTACTTTGGGACAATGAAAATAATGAGAATAAAAACCCCTTGGACAATCTGGGGGGAACACTTCTTGAATAGCTCCCTTGGCAAGAAGGGTGAGAACCTCCTGAGCCAACATGGGGTTCGGCTGAATAGCTTTCACCTCCCCAAATGGAGGTAACTGCAGGAACTCTATGGCATAGCCATGTAAAACTATCTCTAGAACCTAGGAGTCCATGGTGATCCACTGCTACTCGCAGTAATAAGGTGCCAGAGGGGTAGGCGGGTGAAACAAAAGTTGGGAGACTCCTGGAAAAGGAGGTTCAGAACCTCCTAGATGCTGACTTGTCATTGCGAAAGGAGGGCAGACGAGACCTCGACCTCTGGGAGGAATTCCTCTGGTTCCTACCACCCTGTCTAGATTGGTTGGGAAAGGAGGACTGATTTGAGAACGTGGCAGCCTGAGGTGGCAAGGGCTGGTATGGCGGTATCGGTACGGACATCTCCCCATCTGTCGGTAAAAGGGCTGCTAAGGCTGAGGAGCTGACACAGATCTAGGACTGTGATAAACACGTTTGGCAGTCAGATGCTCCTTAGTTAAATCATCAATGGAATCATCCACCGAGCTGTGAAACAACGCAGCGGCAAAAAATGAAACTGAGGAAAGAGGCAGGATGCTGGTGCTATTTATGTTAGGATTAGCTCCTTCGGAGCTAGCTTGGAAGAAACCGACCATTCACGCATGCGCGAACTACCCACTATATGTATGCTCATGGACCACAACAGAGAAGTTTGATGTCCATCTGGCACAGATGCTTTAGCAGTGGACTTTCCATAGCAGCAAAGGACTACCATATATACTCGAGTATAAGCTGACCCGAATATAAGCCAAGGTACCTAATTTTGACCTGAGAAACCAGGAAAATAGATTGACCCGAATATAAGCTGAGGGTGGCAAATGGAGCAGCTGCTTAGTGAGTTTCAATAATCAAAATACAGTACATGAAAATAAGATGCAGCAGAAAGGAGTTTTTTCCATGCCAATTGAGATGCGCCGAAAACAGGACAGGAGAAGTGGGTGATGAAGGCTATTAGCTGCACTGCCTTTTTCATCACACTCAGTGACCTGAGTATAAGACGACTCCACTTTTTTGACCTCATTTTAGGACTGACAAACTAGGCTTATACTCGAGTATATAAGTAAATGACTTTGACATCCAAGCCAACTGTGCAAATCTATGATCCTACAAACTCTCAAAAGCTATACTGTGTGCTTAGCTACTAATCTAGGTGAGATGTGCTAATAACTAACCTGGACATTGCTGTAGCAATCCAAAAGGTCATTGTTGATGTAAGCCTGAAGAACAGTGTCCCTCTGCTCACCGGGATGGGATGTTGTCAGGCGCTAGAAAAGAAACAGAGTTATTTGTGAATCACCAATAATCAGAAAAACCACCACATCCAATTACACTATGTCATTTTTCTTTGTCAACCATGCACCTTGGTATGCTATAAGACAGTGATGGCAAACGTTTAAGAGATGGAGTGTCCAAACTCACCTTCGCCACAGACTCAACAGGCTGTTGTCTGCGCCACACCCTCATGCTGCATGTGAGCCGCCTGCCTTACCTCAGGCAGGGGAAGGAGGGAGGAAGCGCTTCCATTGGGCTGCTGGGCAGAAGGGTGGAGCAAACTCTGAGTTGGGGGAGGGGGAAGCACTCCAATTGGGCTGCTGGGTAGAGGGGCGGGGTGAACTCTGTCCTGGGGCAATGGTGTGTTTGCCCACAGAGAGGGTTCTGAGCGCCCCCTCTGACATGTGTGCCATAGGTTCACCACCACTGGTATAAGGTCTCCCTTGCTTGAAAGCCTGTTGTATCTGACTCTAAGGTTCAGTGCTCATCTCCATTTACAGCCAAAGAGCCAACGTGTGCAAAGCTGTGTGCATTCTGAATTTGCACCACAGAAGCTGGTGGTGGTCTCAAAGCTTAGCAGCTATGGGGGCTCAGCTTTGATCCACCTTGCTTCTCTGATCCTTTCAAAATGGTGAAACAATAGTTGGGGAAAGAGAGATGTTCTAATAAGCAGCGCCAATCTACTTTGGCTGTTAAATGTTATCTCAGTGGCACCCAGTTATTAAAAAGTGATCCTTCCCCCCTTAACTAATGTTCCTTTTAAGCTTATCAAACAATTTCCTACTATATGGCATCTATATTTCTCTTTTTCCTGTTCAAAGTCTGAAGATGGAACAACTAAGCAAAAAAAAAAATCTATGAGGCCATGCACTCCAAGAAGGTCAAAAGCAAGGAAGCTTAGACAATCTTGAACAAGCAGAACAAGAAATGGACATTGAGCTACCACAGGAGTCTACAAACCTGGCTCTCCTGATGTTCCTGGACTTCAATTCTCAGAAGCCCTGATGAGCAAGTGTGCTGATTTGGGCTTCTGGGAATTGAAGTCCAAGAACATCTGGAGAGCAATGGTTTCAGACCCGTGGGTTACCATAAGTCCCAGTTTTGTAGGAGAAAAGCAGGGTACAAACTATCTAAATGAATATCCTGTTAGTAGTAACAACTAGAGTAAATCTACCAACTGAATCGGATTTATGTTCTGTTTGTAACTAGCAACAGGATACAGGTTCCAACAAATGAAAAGATTAAAATAAATAAATATGGCTTGATAACATAATCCATTTCAAGAACCTGGCATTTTGCAGCACTCCACAATCCAGAAGGACAGGTTTCACTTACTAGTAACTGTCATTCTTTGAGTATGTAGTCTGTGAATTCACACTCTGGGTTCTGCGCCTGTGCGGGAGCTAATTTGGAGCTTAAAAGCTAATTGGATAAAAACCTAGAATTTGGGGCCGCCCACCCTCCTTCAGCGCCATTTTGCGCTCTTTCCCTCAGTTAATACATAAGCTGTACGTGGGATAGAGAAGAAAATCTCCTCCACGCAGCTAGAGGGGAAGGATGGGTGGGTAGTGTGAATTCACAGACTACATACTCGAAGAATGACAATTATTGTTAAGTGAAACCTGTCCTCCTTCGTTTAGTCTGTGAATGCACACTCTGGGAGACTAGTAAGCATTTAGTTACATGGATGGTGGGTGCCTGTGGAGGAGAGGAATCCAGAAGGTGTGTCACAGGTTACAGATGAAAGAGGAGCATAAGCCAGCCGTCAGGACAACTATGCCCATCTTAGAGTCAGGTGTAGCCCAAGTGTCCAATCTATAGTGTCTGGTGAAGGTCAGTGGCCTGAATTGGTGGCTGCTTTGCAGATGTCCACCAGAAGGATGCCCTCCAAAAAGGCCATGGACATGGCCCTGGTGGAATGAGATCGAACATGTGGTGGAGGCTGGATGGAGGAAACCTCATAGGTGAAGTAAGTGGTGCTTGAAATCCATTTCGAATATCTTTGTGAAGAAAGTGCCTCCCCTTTTGTTTTATCTCCATAGTGTACAAATAAACAGTTTGTTTTCCTAAAAGTGGTTGTCTGTCTTGTGTAAAAAGGCAATGCTCTTTTGACATCTAATGAGTGCCAGGCTCTTTCCTGCTTGGAGGTTGGTGCAGGAAAAAAGGTTGGAAGCGCAATCGCTTGAGCTAGGTGAAAATCTGACACAACTTTGGGGAGAAATGTTACATTGGGGTAGAGAACTACTCTGTCCCCATAAAACTTTATAAATGGCGGGTCGCAGCAAAGGGCAGTTAGTTCGCTGGCTCGACGTGCAGAAGAAATGGCCACTAGAAAGGCAGTCTTCCAGGAGATAAACTTAATATTCACAGAAGCCATCGGTTCAAATGGTGGCTTCATAAGAGCATTGAGGACAATAGCCAATGACCATTGAGGCAGAGGGATTTTGACCCGTGGGAATGAATTATTAAGTCCGAGAAGGAAACGTTTCATGGTTCTATCCTTAAAAGCATGGCAGAAAAGTGACCCAGGTGGAGAATGAGCTACTATGGCTGCAAGATGGACCCTGATGGATGAGTTCAAGAACCCCATTTTGGCAAAATGGAGCAGGTAAGACATTAGAAATGCCATTGAAGCTTCGGATAAGTCCTGGCCCTTGTCAGCAGCAAAAGCACGAAACCATGCAATTTTGGCTGCATATGATTTTGTAGTGGAAGCTTTCCTACCATTCTGGAAGATTTCTAAGAGTCTGATGTTATGTACCACACCATCATATGGAGGCTGGGTAGATCTGCAGGGAGAAGCAGTCCCTGTTCCAGCTGGAGAAGCGACGGTTTGGTCAGGAGAGTCAGAAAGTCTGTGGCTATCTGCTGTAGAGTCGTGAACCATGATTGGCGTGGCCAGGCTGGAGCGATCAGGATCCCTGTTGCTCTCTACTGTTGAAATCGTAAAAGCACTCTTTGGATCAGAGGAAACGGAGGGAAGGTGTAGATCAGTTCGTAGTTCCACGCGGTCACGAATGCGTCCCCTAGTGAGTGATGACCTGCTCCCGCTCTGGAGCAGAAGTTTGTGCACTTGGTGGTCTCTGGGGATGCAAAGAGATCTATGTCTGGCAACCCCCATCGTTCGCATATCATGAGAAAAATGTCCTGATCAAGTTCCCACTCGTGGGTGGATGTGGTCTTCCTACTGAGTAAGTCTGCTGTCTTGTTCAGCTCTCCCTTGATATGAACCCCAACTGGAAAGATGTGGTGAAGCAGGCAGCACTCCCAGAGCTGGACGGTGGGATGGAGAAGAACTTGCAACCTCGTAACCCCCTGTCTGTGGAGGTAAACAATCACCGTGGTGCTGTCTGATGTGATTTGTATTACATGTCCCCTGATCACTGGCTGGAAAGTTTTCATGGCTTTCTAAATGGCCATCAGCTGGAGGTGATTGATGTGGTGCCTCTCCTCTTTCGGGGAGCAAAAACTGTTGATTGTGGGACCATTTAAGCAGCGCCCCAGCCTTTCTTGCTGGTGTCGGTGATGATTTGCATGGTGGGCATTGGGTGGTAAAAGGACTTGCCCATTTGAACATACTCTGCTAGAGGCCACCAGGTAAGTTGGTTCCTGAGTCCCATGTTGAGGCAATCAGTTTGTTTTGTGAATCCTTTAGTGGGCAAAAATGGAACATCAACCAGGACCGGAGTGACCACATTTTGAGTTTTGTGTGTGGTGTGACCACTGTGCAGTAGCATAGGGCGGGTTTCAGTCACCTGGGGCCGCAGACCAAACTCAATGCTGCCCCCAGGCTCGCCCCCCCCAGGTAAGAAAGTCCTACCTTCAAGCTTCGCTGGGCTAGGAGGCAGGGTGGCTGCGCGCCTGGGACCCCGACAGCGCTGGCGAGACCCAGGGTCTGGGGCAGTGCGGCATGGGCCCAGTGGGGAGACCACCATCGGAGTCCCAGGCGCGTAGCCGCCCAACCTCTGAATCTGACAGCGGCAGCTCATCCGCCTTCGGTGGCAGCGGCGACCAGGAAGGTAGCAAGCGAGGCCAGCGGTTGCTGCGGAGCATCACTGGCCAGGCCTTGTAGGGGGTAGGTCCTTGGCCTAGCCAGCGCTGCTCCGGCCGTGTGCGCTGGTCCGCAATGACTACCAGCCTCACCCCTCTGGGTGCCACTGCTGCTGAAGGCAAAGGAGCTGCCGCCGCCGGGCTAGGAGGTTGGGTGGCTGCGCGCCTGGGATGCCGACGGTGGGCTCACCGCTGGGCCCGCGCCGCCCTGCCCCAGACCTTCACCTGCACCATCATGGTCCAAGGTGCATGGCCGCCCCACCTCCTACCCTGGTGGCGGCACCCAGGAAGGTGGAAAGTGAGGCCGGCAGTCGTTGTGGCCCAGTGGCCGGAGCAGTGCCGGCCAGGTGTTGCAGGGGTGGTGGTCCTCTGCCGGCCTCGCTTCCCACCTTTCTGGGCACCCCTGCCGAGCTAGGAGGCAGGGCGGCCCACGCGCCTGGTATCCCAATGGTGGGCTCTCTGCTGGGGCCATGCCGCACCGCCCTAGCCCAGCAGGCAGTAAGGAGGGGCGCATGGGAAGGAGGGAGATGGAGGAGGGGGAGTAGCGCCCCATAGCATCCACCACGCCATCGGGCCCACACCCTCCAATGCGGGGCCCTGGGTGCTGGTGGTGGCAGAGGGTCCCGGCACCCGCCGCAGCTGCAAGGAAGTCTGGGGCAGTGGCATCACCACCCCTGCAAAGTGCTGCCCGGGGTGGTCCACCCCCCTTCGCCCTCTCGCTACGGCTCTGCTGCTGTGGTTGAGGCCATAAGGCCCAGGAGTCTTTGAGTGTATCTGGCTCTTACAAGGGGACATTTTTGGAAGAGCCAAACCATCCTGGAGATGTCCTTGAGGCGCTGATCTGGAGCAAATGCTCGAGTGCGAAGGGAGTCGAGGCGGGCTCCTATGTAATCTATTGTGCGGCTTGGGATGAGACGAGATTTCTTTGTGTTGACTCTGAGGCTGAGATCCTCCATGAGATGCAGAGTGAAAATCATGTCTTTTCTTGCCTGTTGTTTTGTTGGGGAGCAGATCAACCAATCGTCTATGTAAGGGAAAATTTTGATCCCATGGAGACGAAGGAAAGCTGCTATTGGTGCCATACATTTGGTGAATACCCTTGGTGCAGTGGAGAGACCAAATGGTAGGCAAGTGTACTGATATATTTGACCCTGAAGCCGGAATCGCAGAAACTTCCGATGCGATGGGTATATGGATATGTGGAAGTATGTGTCCTTCAGCTCTATTATGACAATCCAATCTTCCTTGTTGATGAAGGAGAGAATGGATTGGAGAGTCACTATCCAGATTTTTCTCTGTTGGATGTATTTGTTTAGATGGCAGAGGTCCAAGATGAGTCGGAGACCCCCGTCTTTCTTATTGACTATGAAATATCTCAAATAGATGGCATCAGACGAGTCGGTGGAGTTTTTGAGTTCGATGGCTCCTTTTTCGAGAAGGGTTGTGATTTCATCCCATAGAGTGAGAGAAGGAGAGGTGTTCCAGAGGCAACCGAGTAGAGGACGTGCTTTGAACTCTATGATGTAACCAACTTTTAAGATGTTCAAAACCCACATATCCATGGTGATGGTGTGCCACATTGCAAGGAAGGTCCAAAGCGGTATGTATGGGGTCAGGCTTGGAGGATCATTGGCCGACACGAAGTCAAACATGCTGTCTGGCCTTCTTGTCATTGCATTTGAATGGATGTTGTTGTTGTTGCTGCAAATACGAAGGACGGGAGCTCTGGCGTCGCGGTTTATAGTAGCTTTGCCTCGTGTACTCCTGTTGCTTCCTGTATGGATGGGGAAGGAAACCCATTTGGTAGGACAAGGAATTAGATTGAAACAGTCTGTATCTTGGTCTGGTCTGATAGGTGTTGTTCAGGCCCAACCACAATTTGTTCGCAGTGGTCTTGTCATGGTCCAACTGGTTGAGGACCGTTTCTGTTTCGGAGGAGAAGAGGCCCTGGCCGTCAAACGGCATTTCCTCCACCAACTTTTTCACTCATCCTGCAGGTCGGTGGAGCATGGCCAAGCGTGTCTGCGAAGGTGAATGGCCGATGCTAAATTTTTCGCATGTGCCTCACAGTCCTAATCTGCTGTTGGCCGACTTGGGTGCCTTCTTTGCAGAGCGCTTCAAATTCTGTGTGGCATTCGGGCAGAAGTTTGGTGGTGAAATCTTGAGCTTTTGACCAGAGTTTATGCATGTAGAACCCCACTGCAGCAGAGTAGTTGGCAGCTCAAAGAGAGCGGGATGCATTGGCATACAATTTCCGGCCCAGGGAATCCAACTTCTTACCCTTGCAGGAAACTGGGATGGGGACCCACTGGCTGGAGTCTTACCCTGAGACGCCTTGACAACACATGAGTTAGGGATGGGGTGGATCTGGAGAAACTCTGTTTTGTCACCCAGGAGCTTGTATAGTCCGTCAACCCTTGCAGAAATGGTGTGGGCCAAAACAGGTTTCTTCCAAATGGCTTTTGCCGAATGGGAGAATATCAGTAGGAGGCCCAGATGAATGCGCCTAATTTGCTGCCCGTCCACCACACCACACACCTCATCCATGAAGGGGAGAAGTGGGTGTTCCGCTTTGATGTTGAGGGCTTCTCCCAGCCTGGTAAGCAAGGCTGTGATGGTGCGTTGGTCTTCTGGCTGCTTCTCTTGTTTTTCCCCAATTTGATCATCAGGAGTCTTCTCGGCCTGCACAAAAGACTCTTCCTCAGCATCGGAAGAATCAGGGGAACGATCCGACCCCTCCAAGATGGTGGGGGGTGGGACGTAAGCCTCAGCATCGCAGTCAGTCCAGTACTGCCTGGCTGTTCTCGATGCATTGCCTGGGGAGGAACCAGGCGACTGAGATGGTGGCCTTCGAGACACAATAGCAGAAGGCCCATCAGTAGGGGCCTGTTTAGCTGGAGGTCCTTGGTGAGCACTGGCTTGGCATTTCCGGGCGGGTTCTTCCTCAGATTGAGGTGGAGGAGGAGCGATGCCGACAAGCTGGTCACCAATCTGCCTGGCCATAGATTCAAAGAGAGGTGTGAGGAGACTCAAGTCATATGGTTGAGTTGCGACCTGTTCGGGTGGTTTGAGATGGGTTGCATGACAGTGTGGGCATCCTCGAGGTTGTCTGAGGGAGGCCCCATGAGGTGGAACAGTCGGATTTGAGTCTCGAGACGGTAGATTTCACTGGCGAGATAGTTGGAGCTGGAGAAGAAGAAGGAGCTTCTGAAGAAGTCGCCCTGATACAAATAGCTGAGGCAGTCGGTGAAGGCGGTGGAGACCGAGCTAGCCTAGGAGTTGGGGGAAGAGATGTGTTTTAGACTTTTTCTTCTCCCCTTTTTAGGCCTTCTTCTTTTTGCAGAAAAGCTCGGCTGTAGTAGACTTTTGGTGAGACGTGGCAGAAGGTTCAGGCTGCGTCTCTTTGGAGGTCTCTGGATGCGGTGATAAAACCATCACCATGAGGTGGACTTTGAGACGGTTAAGTCAGTTCTTCAACGCCAATTTAGTAAAGCTACGGCAGATGGAGCACGAATGTACCGGATGACTCTCACGCGAGCAGATGAGGCACTTGTCGTGGCCGTTGGTGCTCGGAAACTTGTTGTTGCAAGAGAGGCACCTCTTGAAGGCCACAGAAGAGGCCATGTAATGGTGGCGGAACTAGGGAGCAGCTCTCCCCGGACGTGGAGAAAATTGTTCAATGAGCTCTTGCAGGGGACAGAATGAACGAAGACAAAAGTCCGAGAAAAATTGTATCAGCATATGGACCAAGAGGATATGATTCCTCAGGGCCTAGAAAAAAATTGTAAGAAAACGACTCTCTAACGAAGGCCTATAAAAATTGAAAGCTCTCTCAAAAAGACTCCTGTTATGGCAATGGAAAAAAGAGAACTGAGGGAAGGAGCGTGAAATGGCACAGAAGGAGGGTGGAGATGGTGGGTAGCCCCTAATTCTAGGTTTTTATCCAATTAGCTTTTAAGCTCTGACCTGGCTCCCACGCAGGCACAAGAATCCAGAGTGTGCATTCACAGACTTCACGAAGGAGAACTAAGATGACCTTAAATTCCTTGTTGCATTTTTATTTTCCTATTTTTGAGCTCACTCACCCAGCGCAATGCCTGCAGTAGGAAAGCTTTCAGGCGGTCATTTCCCTCCACAAGATCTTTCTTTAGCTTCTCGTAATCCAAAGAGGGCAAGAGGGGCACTTCCTCGATTTTCCTGCATGAGCAATGAGAAAGGAAGCAGGCATGAAAACTTGGGTGATCTCCCCTGTTCCTAGGAGGGTGATACTTTCTTCTGGAAGAAGCAAGATTTTATGCTAATAGAGATGGAAAGCCTGGTTTAGATATGGACAGCATGTGTACCTGTAGTTGCGGCTCTTCAGGTTATCTCCACAGTAATACACAAGCGTTCTGTGTCTGTGCAGAGCTCTGTTTTGGGAAGTAGCTATAGCTCCATGATGGCAAACCTTGGCACTCCAGCTGTTCTTGGACTTCAATTCCCAGAAGCCTAAGTCTCTGTGAATCCACATGGAAGTTCCAGAACAGCTGGAGTGCCAAAGTTCGCCATCACGGAGCTATAGCTAGGCTAGAAGCTCACTGGAAGCTTGCCCACCCATCACTACTTCTCCTTTGATGGCATGCTGTCAGGGCATTAGCTGCTACCCTTTTCCATTAGTTAAACTTCCAACTTTCTCAACAGCTGAGAAATGGAGGTGAAGTGGAAAGACAGGTACATGACATCACCTGCAATAGGTAGGAAGCTGGATTCTGTGATCCACAGGTGGTTATGAAGAAAACTATGTTTGCAGGTAAGCATTTGAGGATTTATTCTTTGAAGTCTCTGTGCAAGCTCACATTTGGGTAAAACAGTGAGCTAACATAATAGAGAATGGGTAGATGTTGGTAAGTGAAAGAACTGAATGTGGCCTTTCCAAAGAAAACACAGATAATGGCTTGCCAACATTTGGCCATTTGGGACTTCAAAGATCAGCAACCAGCCAAGGTTCAGAAAGAAGACTTTAGAAGTTTTGACAGAGTGAAGAAGATGACAGGAAATTTACTGTCCTGGTTGTAGTGCAATTGGGGCATCACTCCAGGAAAAGAAGGACTGTTCAGTCCAGGGACTGCTTAACCTCTAAGCCATGGATTCTCAACCTGTGGCCTGCATCTGGCCATCAATGCCAAATAATCTGGCCCCGCCTTTGCTCCAGCAGACGTGAGTGCCACTGGAATCAGCCATGGACTAATTTACGACCATCATAAATGCATCATAAATGAGTCTGCGGCCTTTGTAAACATGTTTATGACAGCTGTAAACACTGTTTACCTTCCTGCCCAAGTGGTACCTATTTATCTACCTGCAATTTCTTGCTTTTGAACTGCTAGGTTAGCAGGAGCTGAAACAAAAATGGGAGCTCATTCTGTTGTGCAGTATTCAGGTCTCGAACTGCTGACTTGCTGACCTTCCAGTCGTCAAGTTCAGCATCTTAACCACTTAAGCCATGCATGTTTGTTAATGCTTTAATCAGGAAGAACACATTTAAAAGTACTGTACTTACACAGGAACTAATGATGCTCTCAACATTGTTGAGGCCTATAGTTTAGAAAGAGAAAGAGAAAAGAGTATTGCATGACATATGAGCAAAACCAATCACAGGTCAGTACTTTTCTAATCACACAATTAATAATTCTCCCCCAAAGCAGTTTTACAGCATGTTCAGAACAGAACTTGCTCTTTACCTTTAGTCATCCAAGGGAAACCCAGTAATTATAAAATATTTGGCAAAATCAAGTCACATGACCAAATAGGCAACACTTCTTAGCCTGTCTACACTACTGATTGTGAGAATATAGTTCCCACTGCTCTATCACAGGAAGGTGATAAAGGTTTATAAAAACAACAGGAGCAAGAAAAATTTGTTCCAAGGACTGGGTATGGCCTGAGAGTCACGTTTTACTCTTTTATTTTCTTCAGTAGTTTTTCCATCAATTCGAACTCATCACAATCCGAACCTCAATGACTAAATGACTCAGACATCCAACCTCAGGCTTAGTCCCTTTAGTAACTGCTTAGACATAACCTACTTCACCTAACATTTGTACTGTGTATTTTAATTTTCTGGTAGAATTTATTCTTTTAATATTTTATAAATATTTTAATGCTGTTGTTGTCTGCCGCTGCTGCTCCCCCCCTTCAACTTTTACCTTAGATGTTTTGGGACATTTTTATTGTGACTGTAGGTTTTGTGTATTGTTTTTTATTGTTTAATGTTATGAGCCGCCAGGAGTCACGTTTTATGCCGGGGGTGGCATATAAATTAATAATAATAATAATAATAATAATAATAATAATAATAATAATAATAATAATAATAATAATAATAATAATAATAATAATAATAATAATAATAATAATAATGATGATGATGATGATGATGATGATGATGATGATGATGTGCCAACAAGTTGATTAATTTTATCATATTTTCATTTATTTTGATTGTTGAAACTCACTAGCAGCTGCTGCACTTCCCAACCTCAGCTTATACTCGGGTCAGTCTATTTTCCTGGGTTTTCAGGTCAAAATTAGGTACCTCGGCTTATATTCAGGTTAGCTTATACTCGAGTATATCATTAATCTGAACCCCCAAAAAGCAATCTTCTGTTATTACAATTGTAAATTGCCACAATGATCCTCTGTAATAACTAGTTGTAAATAGCACACTGATTTGCAAACTTATTTGTTGTGCTGGCCAAGAATTGTGCATCTCTGTACCTGATATGTATAAATTGATGCCATGAAATCTCACTCTTATATCTGACAAAGAGGATGAGATTCACGAAAGCAAACATTAAAATACAGGATTTTTATTTTGTTTTGTTTTGTTTTCTGATATGCCTGAACCACAGACTAACACGGCTACTATTCCAAAAAATAAAAATACAGTATAGCAGTTAGTCTTTAAAGTGCTACAGTTTTTATTTTGTTTTGTTTATTTTGTTTTGTTTTCTGATTAAAATACAACATATCAGAGAGTAAACAAAACTAGGATTGAAAGGGAGACAGCAGAAATCAAATACATTGCAGGGGACTAAATATTAGTGAAGGGTTTCTGGAACATTACCAAATTTGATACACAGATTGCTATATGATTTTATATTACAACTTTCCTGCCAATTCTCTTTAGCAAAACAGAAAGTAACCAGGTACAGATTTTTTTTTCCCCTCTGACATGCAGGTCAAAAGTTGATCAGAAACCAGAATGGGCTTTCCCAGCAACCTTGAGATTGAAAGGGAGAGTTTATCTGAATAATCTATTGTTTCTAATGGCTGTGTGAAGCTGCACTCTTGTGCTTGCTTGTCTGTCATCTTGCTTGACCACACTCCTTCTTCCTTTGACCCCCTGAATTTGGTATATAAAAACCATGCCTGTAAGTTTCACTCTTTGTCTGAAAAAGTGGACTTGATCCACGAAAGCTAACAATAAAAGTATGGCAGTTGGTCTTTAAAGTGCTACAGTCTTTTTTATTTTGTTTTGTTTATTTTGCTTTGTTTTGTTTTCTGATATGCCTGTATTTTTATTGTTAGCTTTCATGGATCAAGTCCACTTCTTCAGAAATTTACAGGCATGGTTTTTATACACCAAATTCAGGGGTCAAAGGAAGCAGGGTGTGTTCAAGCAAAATGACAGACAAGAAGCAAGCAGAACAATACAGCTTCCCACAGCCATCAGCAACAATAGATTATTCAGATTAGCTCTAAATGTCTCCCTTTCAATCTCAAAGGGATTTTGTTTTGTTTTCTGATATGCCTGAACCACAGACTAAGCTACGATTCCAAAAATTCCTGTATTTTAATGTTCACTTTCATGGATTAAGTACACTCCCTGTGATTCCACACAAATGCGTTTACTGCGCATACGCGCAGTAAACCCATTAGTGTGGATTAACAGGGAGTGGACTTGAGCCATAAAAGCGAACATTAAAATGCAGCAGTTAGTCTTTAAGGTGCCACATTTTTTGTCTTTTGGTTTTGTTTATTCTCTGATATGCTTGCACAGATTAACATGGCTACCAATTCAAACATTTCTACTCCAGAAAAAGGATCTGTAAACTCTGGTCCTGTGTGTAAACTGTGCACACTCTCTCTCTCTCAAGGATCTTTACATGTTAAAATTAAACAGAGAGTGAGGTGGTTATGAGTTTAAGAAAAAATGATTCTGTTGAATAGATTTGGGGTGCCATCCCCCCCTCCAAGTGTTTCGTCTTAGGGCCTACAGGTCACAGCAGAAAAGGAAACCCCCTCCACTCCCCCTACCTAAGTCACAAAAAGCCTTGTTGTTCTTTTAAATAATATTTTTCTGCTTCAACCAAGCAGTTCTGCTTAAATTACTTGTGGGGTGGGGTGGAGGGCAAAAGTAAAATCATGCTTGTCGCCTCATCCTCAGTTGTCAAAGGGTGTCATTTATTCCCAGAATATACTTTACTAGTTCTTTGCCCCCGTTATGTTTCTTTACTTCACCAAATCCTCTCTGACCCCCTTATGGCTTTAAAAAGCTTGGCCTTCTCTCATAACGCAAAGCCCTTTCACTAGCAGACTCGACAATCAGTGCCTATTGTTGAGCATTTGCACTGGGGAGGTTTAGAAAACAAAAGACATCAAATGGCAGAGGGATGATTGGATTACACCATTTGACATACCATCCGAATGCTTCTTGGGGTTTTGGGCGGCTATCCTATGTAATACAAGGAGCTGGTCCTTTCACAGATGAATAAGTGTATACCTGCATACATACGAAGGCATTTCATATTATGTTTAAAGCAAAGAGTGATGATACATTAGAGTCGATTAAAAGCTTTGGAGCCTTCAAACTAAAGAGCTTCTCAGTGGGGACGGATAGCTTCCCAGATGTATTGTGTTGTGTGTCTAGGTCCATTTGCCTTTCAGTCATTTATACCCATTTTCCTGGAAATATTTAATTGTCGTATTCCCTTTGTTTTAAAGAGATATTCTTCTCCCTGTCCAATTAAAAGCCACCAAGTCGCTATAATAAAATCATGCTGATTTATATTATCTCAAACAGTCTCTTCTCTTCTCTTCTTAGAAAGAATTCTGGCTAAATCCTTTGTGTGTGGGGAACAGCATTAAAAATAAAAGGGGGAAAGGTACATGTCATGTGAGCATGCATGTTGCTGAGAATTATTCTGATTCAGCCACAACTTCTAAGAGGAGGCAGAAGAAGCAGTGGACGAACATGGTTAGTGAGAACAAGTGAGAAATGCAGGAAAAATGCTGATGATATGAAGATTGTTCCTAGTCATCAAGGTTCCCATCAGCCCTATTCAATTCACAGTTATTCTGCTCCATCTCCCATGCTCCAGTCATCCCCACGAAATACTGGGACCCAGGCACTCTGCATTCCTCGGCTACTGGACATAGAGAAGCCTTTGTTGTGGTTGTTCAGTCACACAACTGAGTCCGACCCTTCATGACCCCACAGCACGCCAGGCTCCTCTGTCATCTGCCATCCTCTGGAGCCCACCCAAATCCACATCCACACGTTAATGATACTATCTAACCATCTCAACCTCTGCCACCCCCTTCTCCTTTTGTGCTCAATCTTTCTTAGCATCAGGGCCTCCTCCAGTGAGTCTTCTTTTCTCATTTGGTGGCCAAAGTACTTGAGCTTCAGCTTCAGTATTTGTCCTTGCAAGGAGCAGTCAGGGTTGATTTCCTTTAGGATCGACTGACTTGATCTCCTTGCAGTCCAGGGGACTCTCAAGAGTCTTCTCCAACACAACAGCTCAGCCTCAGGCTTCCTTAGGGTCCAGCTCTAACAGCCGTACATTACTATTGGGAAGACTATGACTTTAACTATGTGGACTTTAGTTGGCAAGTGATGCAGTACTCCCTCTTAGAAAGGGCAAAGATTTTGAGCAGAAAACAAATTTTTGCAAACAAAGGGTTGCATGTTCAAGATCAGATCCTAAAGAAAACAAAATCTGCACATGGTACCAAATTTGGTATTCCCTTCATCCACACCTGCCTAGCAACCTTATGGCCCAGAAAAACATGATGAAACACCTGGAAAACAGTCTCATAACAACAGTTTATGGCGGAAGCTTGAACAATATAAATTAGGGCTGTGATTATGTTTAAAATTATGTTTAAAATTTTACTATTGGGGTCTGTACCTGGGTTCTAATGAAAGAGTCAGCATAACTGGCCAATATCCTTTCCTGTGGAAAGGATCAATGATGGGCTGCTCCCGGTTCGGACCGGTTCACCCGAACCGGTAGCAGCCTTCCGGAGGGGATCGCTGGGGGGGGGAATAGTAAACCCCCGGGCGACCGATTCGGTCGCCTCTCCGGCCGCCCTCCAGATGTTTCTTCCGGGCAGCCCAAAATGGCTGCTCAGAAGTGTGCATGCATCAAAACTCCATTTGATGCATGCACACTGAAAAACAGAAGTGTGCATGCATCAAATGGAGTTTTGACGCATACGCACTTCCGAGCAGCCAAATTGGTGTTGCGACGGGCATGGGGCGGTATGGCACTACTGAGGACCGGGTTGCACTCGGGGAACACGAGACATATGTTTAATATCTACCTCCTGTTCCGGCCCCTCAGCTACACCTCTGGTTCCTGAGCAGCTGGTCCAGAGTGACCCCTCCCTTAGACTGCTGCAGATGAATGCCAGGTCAGTCTGTAATAAGGCCCCCCTGCTCGCAGATGCTATCTTGGTGGAGTGAGCTGACTTGGCATGCATCACCGAAACCTGGCTGAGACTGGAGGATGGCTTACCTCTGTCTGAATTATGTCCAGCCGGGTTTGGTATTTGGCACCAGCCTAGGGAGAAGGGGAGGGGTGGTGCCGTCGCCATTATAGCCAGGGAGTCTCTGGGAGCTGCCAGAGCCACGGCTCCACAAGTTCTGGGTTGTGAGGCTCTGCTTCTGTGTTTGGGCCCTAAGGGTCAGCAGGGAATCTTCCTCTTGTACCTGCTTCCCTGCAAGGTAGCAGAACCCCTGCCTGAGTTCCTTGAGGCCTTCTCCATGGTGGCGTTGGCACTCCCCAGGCTTATGGTCCTGGGGGACTTCAATTTGCCTTCATTGGGGACTGGCTCTGAGGTAGCTTGGGAGTTCACGGCTTCCATGGCAACTATGGGCCTGACTCGGGTAATTCAGGATCCAACCAGGAGCAGTGGCCACACCCCGGACCTAGTTTTCTTGTCGGAGCAGTGACACAGTTATCTGAAATTGCAGAAATTAGTCATTACACCTGTGCCTTGGTGGGATCACTATCTGGTGGCTCTGGATTCTCTGGGGGCGGAGCTTCATCACAGGGAGGTGGGGCCCATTAGATTGGCCCACCTCTGGCGACTGATGGATCCAGATGGATTCCAAAGGGAACTGGGAGATATTCCTCTGGATCAGCGACATGATTCACCTGAGGCGCTTGTCGACCTCTGGAATGAGAGGGTGACAGCAGCCTTGGATGTGATTGTACCACTACGGCCTCTCCGTGCCCGTGGGCATCGAGCCTCTCCATGATTTACAAAAGAATTGAGGGAGCTCAAACAGGCAAAGAGAGGCCAAGAGCACCACTGGGTAAAGACCCAGAGTGAGTCTGATCAAACACTGGTTAGAGCTGCTATTAAAGCCTACCTTGTGCTGATAAAGGTGATGAAACATCAATATTTCACCACCCTTATTGCCTCTGTGGATAATCGCCCAGCTACCTTGTTTCAGGTGACCAGATCCCTCCTTGGTAGAGGGGAGTCGGGCCCTGGTTGGCAAGGATCTGCTGAGGCTTTTGCTGATTATCTGATGGAGAAAATTGCTCAAATTCACTCAAAGTTTAATCTTGGCGTGAATAATGTAGAGCTGGGGTTGTCCAGAGTGCAGTCTGGCCAGGTTATCTGGGATCGGTTTGATCCAGTTGTCCCTGAGGAAGTGGACAGGCTCCTTGGATCTGTTCATGCCACTGCCTGTGCATTAGATCCATGCCCCGCCTGGTTGGTTAAAACTTCCAGGGTGGTGATAGGCTGTTGGGTCAAAGCTATTATAAATTCATCATTACAGGAGGGAGTCTTTCCAGCAAATTAAAAACTTGCTTTGGTGCACCCCCTCCTGAAAAAACAATCGTTCGACCCTGCAGTGCTTACCAACTACCGGCCTGAGTCCAACCTGCTTTTTGGGGGACAAGGTTTTGGAGAAGGCAGTGGCACGACAATTACAGGGAGTCCTGGATGAAGCAGATTTTCTGAATCCTTTTCAGTCAGGATTCAGGCCCGGATATGGTATGGAAACTGCATTAGTCGCACTGGTGGATGATCTCTGGCGAGAGTGGGACGGAGGTCATCTGTCCGTCCTGGTTCTTCTTGACCTCTCAGAGGTGTTCGATAATGTCGACCACAGTATCCTTCTGGAAAGGCTCCAAGGATTGGAGGATCCAGGGCACTCTGTTATCCTGGTTTTCCTCATTTCTGAGGGGCCAGGCCCAGTAGGTGTGGTTGGAGGGCGAGGTGTACTGCCCAAGGCCCCTTTGTTATGGGGTGCCTCAGGGCTCGGTGTTCTCGCCTTTCCTATTTAACATCAACATGAAACCGCTGGGTGAGATCATCCATTCCCACGGAGTGAGGTATCATCAATACGCAGATGATACTCAGCTATATATCTCAGCCTGTGGAGACCCAAGTGATGTAGTGGAAGCCCTTTCCAGGTGCCTGGAGGCTGTCAGGGTCTGGATGAGGGACAACAGGCTACAACTGAATCCCAGGAAGACTGAGTGGCTGTGGGTCGGGGTCCTGCGTTATCTTGGGAGCTACCATCTATGGTTCTGGATGGGGCGGTTCTGCCCCAAACAGACCCGAAGAGCAGGTGGCAGTTGTGGCTAGGAGGACTTTTGCACAACTTCATGTGATTCGCCAGTTACACCCGCTCCTAGATCGGGACTCCTTGCTCATGATCACACACGCTCTGGTCACCTCGACTTGATTACTGCAACACGCTCTACATGGGGCTGCCCTTGACGACCATTTAGAGGATTCAACTGGTCCAGAATGCGGCTGTCCGGGTGGTGATGGGGTGTGGGCGGTATGCACATGCCTCACCACTGCTCTGGGAGCTGCACTGGTTGCCTGTGTGTCTCCAGGTGCAATTCAAGGTGCTGATAATTACCTTTAAAGCCCTACATTGTAGTGGGCCAGGGTACTTAAGAGACCGCCTCACCCCAAGAACATTTGCCTGTCCCACCAGAGAGGACCAGAGAGGCTCTCTAGTTGTTCCATCAGCCAGAGAGGTGCATCTCTCTGGCACCAGAAGGAGGGCCTTCTCTGTGTCCGCTCTGGCTCTGTGGAACCTCCTGCCAACGGAGCTATGTCTTCAGATGGAGCTGCTGCCCTTTAGGAAGAATCTAAAAATATGGCTGGCGGGGCAAGTATGGGATAAGGGATTCACAATGACCCCAGCTTGTTGGATGATTTAAGCCCCTCTCTCCCTCTACTTTTTAATTAGTAAGATTAGTAAGATGTAGCAATTTGGTGTGCTTTTAAACTTTTTAGATTTTAGATTTTAATTTTAACAGTTTTATATTTGAAGTTTTTAGGCAGCGTTTGTATTTTTATTGTGATGTCTCTTATGGCTTGTAAACCACCCTGAGTCACTTCGGTTAGAGGGGCAGTGGATAAATATGAACAAATAAATAAATAAATAAATAAATAAATAAATAAATAAAATCGTTTACCAGAATGCCATATCTGAATCCACACAGAAAGAGCCTCTCTGAAGATGGTGGTGTTTTTGAACCTCAATCAGGCATACCCTGGGCAATGCCTGCCTTTTGCCAACTAATCTTTCTCACATTAAGCCAGGTGGAAGGAACTGCAGAATGAACTCATTTTGGCAGTTTCAAGTCTGAAATAGGCATGGAAGAAGATCCACAATTAAATTCTGATGGTTTTACATTATGTACAAAGAGGCCTAAATTCATTCCATGTGAACAGTCACCAGATGTTGTGCTTTGTTACCTATGCTGCACTCTTTCCACCTTTTGCATCAAAGTGGGTTGCATTTTAAATGTATAGCTGTTGTGTTGAGGCAACTATCCAGAACAGAACTTTCATAGAGTATATGGACAGACTTGAAAAAGGCAATGAAGCAATGTCATTGGCCCCATGGCCCATTCATAGAACCACAGAGGCCAAAAGGTCAGGAAAGCCTTCACAGTGTGTCTACTTTATCTCCCCAGAAGGCTCTTTCCAAACCACTAGCATTTCGGAATGGGTATATAAAAAAATGTAATGAAACATTTACAATTCCTATTATATCGGATGGATGAAAACTCTTATGCTGACTTTAAAAAAGTATATTGCTGGTTTTCCTTTTAACAGAAAGGGTCCATATTATTAGAAAATTATGAATGACAAATACCCTAGAAGTGGTATTCCTTCTTCTCCATCATACACCTTCTAAGATCATGCCTACCAAAAATGTAGATGCATCACTATCTTAACCCAATGCAAGTCCAAACAACAATATAATCTTTAAGACTCTTGCATTATTCAGTCATAAACTTACACAGATTGTACCAATTTAACTGATATGCTCTGTAGACATGAAAGAAAAAGAAGCCAGAAGACATCATGACTTAAATCCTGTTGCATAGCATAAGAAAATGAGTAACTTCCAACCCACTCACGACCAGCAAACAAAGAATTCCCTCTGTGCACTTTTTATTTGCCAGGTAAGAAACAGACTGAAAGTTACCAACTTTCTTATGTGAAGTAACATGTTAGCCCATATGATATGCAACAGGCAGTCGAAATTATACTTTCCCATGCAAGCATGCCAATTTTAAACCACATTTTTGCCATCAAAACATTTTCATGGTGAACAGCAAGCAGAACAAGCACAAGGGTTAAGCAGCATACAAAGAGGACAGAGGATGTGAAAGGATGCATAAAGCAAGGTGAATATACTAAAAGAAGAGGAAGAAGAAGCTGGTGCAGGAACTTACATATTCATCACATGGGTTCACACAGCAATATCCCTTTATGAGTAAACAGGTACACATTAAAATAAAAGAGAAGGAGAGAGAGAAATCAATATTAAGAGAAATCACACAGAGATGGTCAGCAGTGTAAAAAAGAAGTGGCATCCCTCCCCAAATCAAAATGTGTTAAAGAAGAAGAGAAAACAGATATATATATACATATTGGGTGGGGGGAGATGCACACCTGTGCTTTGACCTCTTTGTATCTGTACTCTCTTCACCTAAGTTCTAAATTTCTTCCACAAAATACAAGCAAATAGCTAGAAAACAGGATGTCCTCGTCCTTGGAGAAACGCAGACAGGTAATTCTGGGAAACTAAGTGCTTAAGCTTACAACTAAATGGGGAATTGGGGTGGGTGGGATATGCCTTAATTATTTGTAACTGATCTTGATATAAAGTGACATCCTATATCAAAGGAGGCTACCCAGAGAGCTGCCATAGCTATTCTCAAAACAGCTGAGTGAATAACTGACCAAAAATATGTTCTCCTGCTGGTAAGCAAGCTTCATATTGTGGCATCCGCAGAATTTAAAGAGAGCTCCTTGGGCCATTATAGAATTTAATCAGATTCTGACTTTTAATCCAAGTTAGTTTTCATTTATTTATCCTTAAAATAGGATCACGCTACAACCTGTTTTTGTGTATGCTTACCTGGAGATTAGGTTCTACTGATCTCAATGGAAAAGCAAATGTGCAGAAGATCATAGTCTGAAGGTGGACCATCAGTATTTGTATGTTACACCCTGTAATTAAATCCTTCTTCATGCACAAGACATTCCTCAGTGCCGGAAAGTTGGCCAGAGTCACCTTGTTGTTTTACACACACACACCCTTACCAGTTGTTAAAGAGCCTCCTGGCCATCCTGACCCTGGATACAATTGGCCCAAGCAATGATCCTGTGCTTGCCTCCACACCAATCTCAAGGTCCTTCAGCCAACGGTTTTCTCTTTCCATCACATATTTTCCCATTTATTTTATTTTTCTAGAAGCAGGTATTACTGTCTGAGGTGGAGGTGATGACTCCATCCACTGCTGTGATCAGGCCTTACACTACATGATTTGACTTCCATCCTGAACATGGCAAATATGTACCTGCAGCCTTGCAAACGACTATACTGCCTCCAATGAAGTTTTCCGGATCACTTGAAAGTCTGCATACTGCTCCTGCACTGATAAATCTTGAGCCAATAACTACAATTTTCCAGAGATCATATTTGCACATATCAAAACTGACTGTGAAAACACCCATTAGTCAGAGTTCTGAAACATTCACCATTAAATGTTACATAGCAGTTTCCCTTAAATGGAAAGTTTATTAAAACCCCCTTTATTCATCAGCTGACTGACAAACAATCCTCTGCAAAAATTAAAATAAGGGTGTCTCCATTATTTATTTATTTTTGCATTATTTGTAGCCTATCTTTCTACTGGTGAGGGAACCCAAAGAAGGTCACCATGTTAAAATGAGTAATACTGAAAACACAATAAAATACTATAAAGAAATAGAATGGGGTGCTTTTTATAACACTAAAGTCATTTTCTAATTCCTACTTTCCATGGGCAAAGAAGGAATGTGGCCTTCAAGTAGTAGCTGGCGGAAAGATAGTAAGTAGTCAAAACAACCTGTATTCTGTGAGAATGGAATTTAGTTTGATAGGCATTTTATTCTATGTTGTAATTGGATGAAACCCTTCAGAAGGAGGGCTAGGGTTGAAAAATATCTTCTGATATGGGAAGAAGGAGATTTTGCCATGTCTGAAAATGTTTAGGATTGCTTAGGATTTTCTTACGAATTGCATAGAGCAGGAGTTCTCAACCTTTTTAAGCCGGGGACCGGGTCACGCTAGCTCAGACAGCTTTGGGGGCCGGATGGCTATTTTGCCCTTCCTGGGCCATGTGGCACTTCCTGGTGTGGTGGAGGCAGTGGGGGGGGGCACATGAAATGGTGCCATGGGCCGTATCCAACATGCGGGGCACATGTTGAGAATCCCTGGGATAGAAGCTTATGAGTACTAAGCTGGCAAAAATGTAGTTTCTAAACAAATAAGCCAGGTCAAGCCTGGAAAGCTAGAAAGACTTTTTGTTTTCATGTGTCGGATGGGTAGTTTGCAAATTATATTCCTCTGCTTTAATCTTTTGAAACTTAATATCTGTGCACTAATAAACAATGATTTGAACCCAGAACTGTTGTCTCTGGTGTGTAGAGAGCTATGCTGTGTTGGAGAGGGGATCTGGTGCCTTGGCACGTTACCATAAGCTAATGAAGCTACAGTACTTAACTTTGGAATGCCTGTCCTATCTGATCTGGCTGGTTTTGAAGCACAAACAGCCAGTGGGTGATACCTATCATAGTCACGCTAGCCCAAAGCCAGGCTGAGAGTACCAGAAGCCATGCAAAGGGAGTGTGGGGTTCTCCAGTTGGGGACAGGCTGCTGGAGGACAGATAGCGTGATATGGTGGTGGTAGGGTCTCAGTGACAGGGGCTGAGCTGTTTCATCCTTACAATTACACATTTTTAAAAACTAATATTTGCTATTTGAAACCAAAGAAATATTTACTGTTCTTACTACTGCACACTTGGAATTTATGCACCTGCTATACAAGCAGAATGTAGAGAAAAAGAAACAACAAAGGAATATATCACATTCCTTTCAGCCAAAGATTAAGCTGCGTAAACACAGATCTGAAAGTAACATGAGCTTTATTCATTTTATTCACAACAGCAACATGATAGGTATGAGAGACACACCTTTAAGCTGTCAAGCACTAGCATCTCATTTAGAAAGGCCTTTTTACTTCAAGTTCAGAAATGTTACACTATCAAATGGATTGACTTTAATATTTCAAACTACAGTACTTGAGAATTTTCCTATTAATGTTAAAAATACCATCCACAGAGCAGAGCTAGGAAAGTTATTCTGAAAAGTAATTACATTAATGATATAAAAAAGTAGAGTTGCATTTTGATTTTCTATTTCAAAAAAGTAACTAAAATAGCAAATTTTAGTTGCTTTACAAATATCAGACTACTACAAACTGTTGGTCTGGAATATAGAATTTGCTATCCTCATCTCTACATGTGTTTGCCTTCATATTTATTTATTTATTCATTTAATTAATTCTACTTGTTTAGCCACCCCCTCACCAAGGCGACTCCAGGCAGCTTACAATACAAAAAAACAGTCATTAACATAAAACACACGATACACAGGAATAAAACATCAGCTCTAAAATCTAAAAATCTCAAATTTAAAAAGCTAAAATCCAGAAGAATAGATGCCTTTGAGATGTGGTGTTGGAGGAGAGTTTTGAGAGTCCCCTGGACAGTAATGAAAACAAATAGGTCGATCTTAGAAGAAATCCACCCTGACTGCTCCCTAGAAGGTCAAATAGTAAAGATGAAGATGAAGTACTTTGGACATCAAATGAAAAGAGAGGATTCACTTGAGAAGGCCTCGATGCTGGGAAAGGTTGAGGGCAAAAGAAGAAAGGTGTGGCCAAAAATGAGATGGCTAGATGGATGCAGTGGGCGCAGAGCTGAGTGGGCTGAGGAGGATGATGGAGGACAGAGGTGCCTGGAGGGCAATGGTCCATAGGGTCACAAAGGGTTGGAATTGACTCTGCAACTGAACAACAACATATGAGCCAGCAAGGGGGAGTAGGTCCAGTAGCCGCACCCCACACTCACTGGGCCAACCATGTCTAGAATAAAGCATTAATGCATATATATACACATAAGTAGTATGGTTAAGAGATTGGATGTAGTGAAATGATTAATTTGTATTCACGTTTTTAAATGTACAGTATTTTTGTCATCATTATTATTATATATTTTTCTCTTTTTTATTATGTTTATGTAACTTTGTACTTTATTATTATTTCTATTTTTTCCTCTGTTAAAAATGTTAATAAAATCTTTTTTTAAAAAAAAAGTAACCTGGGCCACTACCATGAAGGGCTTTAAAAGTCATAACCAGTCCCTTAAATTGCACCCGGAGGTATACCGGTAACCAATGCAGCTCCCACAACAAGGGAGGAGAAGCCAACATATTAAGTAGGTTCCATTTCCACCATCCTGTGTGGCCCACACTTTGTAACTACAAAAGTCACAGTTACACCACAAAAAGAATGAAATTCTCATTTAGTGCATTATGGCCATACTATGAGCTAGTTATGCTTTTGTTGACAGAGAAAAGAAATAACTGCTGTTGCTGTTAGGTCCCCTTCTGACACTCTAGCTTACAGTACCCAACGTTTGGAGGAATGACTTCCTAAATTTCCTATCATGCAGACTCAGGGCTATGGCTTTCCCGTATTCAGACAATCCCTCAGTTTATCCATCTTCCTCTTTTTCTGCT
Source organism: Furcifer pardalis (assembly GCA_030440675.1). NCBI lineage: Eukaryota > Metazoa > Chordata > Lepidosauria > Squamata > Chamaeleonidae > Furcifer > Furcifer pardalis. The sequence continues at coordinate 290,806,638 of CP126890.1, forward strand.
GCCTTCACTGTTTTCTAGCATGATTATCTTTTCCAGTGAGTCTCAAATTACTGATGTTTCAATTTTCATCACTCTCGCATTTGAACTTAATCCAGCTTTCCTTACTATGTGTTCTGGATACAGACTGAACACACAGGGCAGGAGTTCCCAACCTTTTTGCGCCACGGGCCGGATCACACATCCCAGACAGCTGACCAGGCTGTCATGTGGTCCCTTTTGCTGTAAACACTGCCATAAAATGCATCCATGGCTGTCGTAAATGCATTTACAATAGCCATGGGTACATTTACTGCAATGTTTATGGCAGGCATGTGTGTTTACACATGCGCAGGCATGTTTTAAGGTCATCATAAATGCATTTGCTTCCAGTAGTGGAAAGCCACATGAAATGGTGCCATGGGCCAAGGCCATAGGTCAGCCACCCCTGAAATAGGGAGATAAAATACATTCTTATGTGATACCTTTGCCTACAAAAACCCCTTTTGATTGTCCATATTCTGTCCTAATGGTAGCTTCTTGTCCACAATACAGGTTATGCATCAAGACAATCAGGTGCAAGATGCACCAATTTCTTTCAGAGCAATGGATAGCTTCTCATTATCCATGCAGTCAAATCCTTTGCTGTAGCATAGCCTATAAAGTATAGACTGGTCTTCTTCTGCAATTCTGTGGTGTGCTCTATTAGGCAGTGGATATTTCATAATAGAATCTCAAGTGCCTCTCTTTTCGGGGAATCCAGCTTAAACAGCAGACATTTCTCACTTCATATAAGGTAAGCACTTCTGTTGTAACACCTCGAGCATCACCCTGCATGCATGGGAAATTAGAACAAAGATCCTATAACTACTGCATCTCCGTTCTTGGGATTGGAATGTATACTGAATGTTGCCAATCTGTAGGCCATTGTTTTTATTTATTTATTTATTTATTTATTTACTTAGATTTGTATTCCGCTTTTTGTTATGATTTCAACAGGTTCAGTCTCTGTGGTCTGAAATAATTTTATTAATATTCCATCTATCCCTACTGATGTATTTATTCTGCAGGTTAAACGTCATAGGATTCCTCTTAAAAGTAAGCTGCCATCCTTTTATTTCTTTTGTATAGGTTGTCATGGTAGAGCCTACCCTGGGCTCAAAAGTTACACCAAAGGTAATTAAAAGTCCATACGCTAGGCTTTGTTCTCTCTCTCTAACACCCTGTTGCTGGGCAGAATACATGAAGGATACAGGGAGGTATCTGATTGGCTCATTTAAAAAGTGGCAGGTAGAGTCTAAGGACATGACCGTCAGGGATTTAGTGCATGAATTCGATGCGTTGAATTGTGCTCGTTAGTTCATTTATTTCTTTTATTTCATTCATTAGTTAAGGGTGATGTTTCAAATGGGGGAAAATAAAGACATTATGTTCATAAAATTAATGTTTTCATAAAATGTTCATAAAATCTAAGGTTTTCTGAGCTAAGATAAAGGTCACCCTTGATCAAAAGCTAGTCATATCTGACTCTAGGTTCAGTGCTCATCTCTATTTATAGCCAAAGAGCCAGCACTGTCTGTGTCTGCAGACATTTTCATGGACATGTGGCAGGCATGGAACGCTGTTTACCTTCCTACCAAAGTGGTCCCTATTTATCTTCTTGCAATTTCTTGTTTTAGAACTGCTACATTTTAATTAAAAACCAGAAATCCCAATTTCATTTGTGTTTACCATTTTTTATATTTTATTTTTCAATAAAGATGCTTTTAACTTTTATTTTCCATTCTTCCCGACTCTACCCACTATGCACACGTGTCCATAAGCAGCCCACTGTACACACAATAATTCACCAGAGGTGAATAACTGCAAAGGACGTATTTTTAATAAATATTTCAATAGTCAAATTGCAAAGAAAAAGAGTTTTTCCTTCACAATTCCTTGAAAGCAATTCTTCAATAAGAGGGAAAGCCAAAAAGGAAACTGGTTATGACTTCAAAGGAGAAACTTCCTACAGTGTATCCATTCTCACACCAATGTATCTATCCTGGCGTGGAGAGAGATACATATTTTTTTTGAAGGAAAAAAGGTTAGAAAGTGTTTTTTTAAAAAACCTTCACAGAAAATGTATCTGAAGTCTAAGCCAAATTATATAATTGTCAAAAGAAAGGTTATTCTGTCTTTTTTCAAGTGCACTTACTTTGGATCACTTTGATCAGTCAATCAGTTTTTTTGCTGGATCACTGCCAAACACCTACCGCAGAAATGCCATTTTAACAAGCCATGTTTTTCCTCAATATCTTTTTTGTGGATTCCTGTTTCGGTGTCATTTTTTTCCACATGTTGTATGCGAACTGTATCCACCTTGGGGAGTTGTCATATTCAATTTCTAAATTGGTTCCCCCCTTTTTTTAATTGGGTTTTTGTGACCTCATTTGAGTGTTTTTTTGTAAAACGCTTCATAGTTTATTTTTCCAAAGTCCAATTCCAAATCTGAAAGTGTCCCCACAAAGGTTAATTTTTCCTCTTTCAAACGCACTTTGGATCATCTGAATTGGTTGGGTAGTATTTTTGCTGGACCCCCGACAACTGACCCCCCCCGCCAGCAAAACTGTCACTTTTCCGATGCTACTTCCGAAAGCGATGACACCATCATGTTGCATTTTTGGCTTTTGGGTTCTACCAATTCTACTTCAGGGATATTCTAAAGAACTTAAAAGAAACTTTCTGAGGTAAATTCTCAGAGTGAAGCTGAGGAAACCATTCTGAGGTAAATCTAAAGAGGTTGAGAAGAGAATCATAAGACTAATAATAAAGGAAGGAAAACCTGCTCTCTCAGAAGATTTAGAATAAGTTTTCAGTGATTAAGGGCTATAAATTAATTTTACTTGTAAGTATCCAGCACCATGCTCTGGCTGTAATATTTAGAGGCCTCTTGTCCTATACAGAAAATGCACACAATCGATTAAAAAATGGACCCACTGGAATACCTGTGTCGAGGATTGTATTTGCTGGATTGATATTGTATATTTTTATAGTGTATTATTATATGTTGTTCTTGTAATTTGATTTAGATATATTGTACTAAATTATATCTATTGTATTACTGTGCATTTATTGTATTTGGGGTGTTTACCTGTGATTTTTGTAAGATATTATTATGATTGTGTAACTGTATATTTTGCATTCCTGTAAGCCCCCCAGAGTCGCTGTATGTGGGGCGGGGTATAAGTCTAAATAATAATAATAATAATAATAATAATAATAATAATAATAATAATAATAATAATAATAATAATAATAATAATAATAATAATAATAATAATAATATAGAGGCGTAACCATGTGGAGTGTCTTCATGCCAAGTCAACATCCTATGGCAGATGATGGTGCTGCTATGTAAACTTTACACAGATACAATTAGGATTGCTTCCTGGAGCCACTATTGCTTACAACTACTTCTAAGGGGATTCCATGCACAGATCATAATTTCAGTGGCTGTTTTGAGGATCAATACAAAATGTGGCTTTCGCAATGGCTATATTTATCTGCATTAAACAAAGTGCAGAACATGGAAATGTTAAAATATAGTTTCTGCATAGAATATCTGGTGTAAGTCAAAGAGAGTTTTACAAGTCGAATGGAAGGGCTAAGAGATAGAAACAGCAAACACAGAACTATACACTTAGAAGAAATCATGGGTTTCCCAAACCTTATGTTTTTTTAATGTGCATGAATTATGAAGGATATATGACCCCAGCTCGCTGGTTAGTTTGAGCTCCATCTCTCCCTCAGTCTTTCAGTCTTTTAATCTTTTTATCTTTAAGATTTAGCTTTTAAGTTATGATTGATTATTGTATCTTTTAAAATTTAAAATTTTCTATAAATGTAAATTTGAAGTTCTGGGTAATGACTTTGGTTTTTATATTGTAAACCGCCCTGGGTTGCCCCAGTGAGGAGGGCTGTATATAAATTCAAATAAATAAATAAGTTAGAGAGTGAGATTATTTTATGTTGCGGGGGAAATCTAAGTACATGTACTGTATTGATTTTTCCTGAATCTTTTTGAATAGTGATGTATATAGTATTTAGTTACTTATTTTGTGAACAATGTATCTTTAATATCCTTTATGAGAAATAAACCTCAATTCTTTTAATAAGCCATCTTAAGCCAGGAGGGGCCACAGTGCTACCATTCTCTCCATTTAAATATTTTCTGGGGATCACTTTTAGAGTGGATCTTCCAGGTTGCCGCATGAGGCAGGTAATATTTTGTTGGACCAACACTCCATGGAAAACTGCTCGGAGTCTCAGTAGTCCCAAATTGGAGCTGCCTGTGTATGGGAGACCCAGGATGGGACAAGGAGAGGATTGGGGCGGAGGGAGTTTAGTACCAGGTAACGTTAAGGTAATGTTGGCACGTGTCCAGAAGGAGTCACTGACATAGGTCTTCAGTAAAGTTTTAACCTTAATAGACTCTGACTAGTCAGGTGAATTCATGTGGGTTGCTATCTATTGTATCAAGTAGCTTGACATTGGCATCATTTATTGGCACTGCTCAGGTATGTCCCATTGACTCGCTGGGACCAGAATACCAGAAGACTGTCTTTCCTGTATGTGCCCAGACTATGCCTGAGATCCTCCCTGGAGCAATACCCTTTGTTGCACAACAAACGATGGCTCAAATCCTGTTGCTCAACATAGTAAGGCACACTAAACAAGGCCGATTGAATCAGCGATAATTTGAGAAGTCAACTTCTCCAAAACTTCAACTGATTCAAATGGGTCTGCTTATGCTGTGACCTACTATGCTAAAGTAAGTTGCAACTTAAGTATGTCCATTTGAATTAATGAAACTTGTGGATTTGATCACCAAAATTGGGCCTACTCTAGTGAAAATTACTATGCTAAACAACAGGATTTGAGCTACTGTCATGACTATCTCAAGTCCATTTTAGTATCCAAAACAATAGAAAAATGTTAGCATTCTCAAAATGCAAAAAGGGAATCCCAAGCTATTTATATTCCAGGAGGCTAATCCTTTAGGAATTTGAGGTTCAGAACCTAAATCCCATAGCAAACATCTCCAATAGAAATGTACAGTTCTATCAGCTCTGCTCTAGAAAAGAAGCTCTGAGTAAATTCAATAAACCACAAGATACCTACACTAAATCCAAGTCTGCAACCCACTAAAGTATATATTTATTTAAATAATATTTATTCTATTCTTTAGTCAAAACTGTTCCTACAGCAGCTTACAAATTATCAGCAATAGTATGACTCTGTTCACTTTTACTTCAAGCTAAAAGCCAACCAAGGGAAAAGAATGGGAAGAAGGGAAACCCAAGCTCAAATGCCCAGTTCTAGCCAAAAGTAGGCTGGATGGGAAACAGTCCAGGTCACCAGGCAGAACGGCTACCATTTAGGTGACATCTGGAAAGAAGCAGAGGTAACAGTTGTGTGGTTAAGATACTGAACTTGATGCCTGGAAGGTCAGCAAGTCACCAGTTTGATACCCTAGTGCTGCACGATGGAGTGAGTTCCTATCTTTTTCCCAGCCTGCCAATGTAGCAGTTCAAAAGCAAGAAATTGCAGGTAGATAAATAGGTACTGCCTGGTTAGAAAGGTAATAATGTACTGTGTACTCGGGTGTTTAACAATAACTGCGTGCTCTCAAGTTTTTTCCAACTTTTGGTGACCCTTTCAAGGTTTTCTATGCAGAGGATACTCAGAAGTCATTTGCCATCATCTTCTTCTAAGGGTGTCCTGGGACTGTGCAACTTGCCCAAGGCCATGGCTGGATCTTCTCCTGGAAGACACAGTGGGGGAATTGAAGCCCCAGCTTTTGGCCCGACAGCCAGGTAGCTAATCTACTTAGCTATTCAGCCATCTATTCTCTGTAGGTAAAAGTAAAAGGTCTCCCTTGCTTGAAAGCCAGTCGTACCCAACTCTAGGAGGCACTGCTTATCTCTGTTTACAGCCAAATAGTCAGCATTCTCTGCATCTGTAGACGTTTCCAAGGTCATGTGGCAGGCATGGCTAGATATTAAAGCACAAGGAACACTGTTACCTTTCCAGCCAAAGCAGTACCTATTTATCTACTTGCAATTTCTTGCTTTGAAACTGCGAGGTCGGCAGGAATTGAGACAGACAATGAGAACTCACCCTGTCATGCAGCATTCAAGTCTCAAACTGCTGACCTGCCAACCCTATAATCATTAACGTCACAATTTTAACCTCTAAGCCACCATGGTCCCTTCTCTTTACATTCTTACAAATATTCCAATAAAATTATTTTCACATAAAACTTTGAATGTGTTTAAGTATAATGCTGGAAACAAACATGATCAATCAGATACAGTAATAAGATTCAGAGCACTATAAAATATATGGTGCCCTAGTTCACATTATTGTCATGTAAACAAATAAGATACCTATAGATGACTTAATATATTTCCCAGTTCTATCTTTTCCATAAAGCCCACATTACTGAATGAAAGATGCAGAGAGCTTAGGAGTGGGGACCTGTGGGGGCATAATGGGGGTGACCTTCATCGATTGTGGCAAGAGACTGAAGGCCTGGGAAAGAAAAACATCATTTTTGGGAACAAGGAAAAGTTTCCTTAGCTTTTTTACACTCTCCCTAAACTACGGCCCATGTGCCAGATCCGGCCCCCAACACCAATTCATCCAGCCCACATTGCCCTCGTCACTCCCAGAAGCGGAAGTAAAATGTGCCCAAGCACATTTTACTTCCGCTTCCTGGAACAATGAGGGCAGTGTGGGCCAGCTGAATTGGCTTTGGGGACTGGATCTGGCACATGGGCCGTAATATGGGCACCCCTGCTTTAAGCAGAGAAAATGGCAGCTTAAAATCTATCTCATCCTGTTGCAAAACAGATTGTAAGGCGCGTTTTACTTCGACTTCCGGTGGGAGGAACCCTGTGACCGGCCCACTGAACCACATGACTGGCCCACAGCCTGAAAAGTTTGAACATCCCTGCCCTAAAGCAGAAACTATACGTTCACTTTCCCACTAGCTAGGGCAGGATGGACCATAAACCTCATTTGAATAAGTCATAAACTCAGAATAGGCCACCTGTACCAACTTTGCCACCTCAGTTTCCTGACTGTAAAATGAATGTAGGGTGCCTGATCTCATGATACTGTTGTGAAATCAAACAAGATAAAAACTGTGGACTGTTTTACCCATGGGAAAAATTGTAAGCATGTATAATAAGCAGTGCATCAGAGAACCTCACAGAAAAAGCTGCCGTTCTCTTTTATAAGAACTAGCAAACATGACCTGGCTAGGAGCCATTAGCACATTTCAATGCCATTATAAATGTATGTGCCTTTGGCATTAGGTTTCCTGCTGAGGTTCACCTTAAAGAAGCCGCCTTGCATGAGCTGGGGCAACAGGATTGCCTTTTAACAAAAAGGTATCTAAAAGATTAGACTTACCGTTCCAGGCCTTGTGAAGTCGATGCTCTGGGCTACCCTCTGTCTCATCTGGTTGCTAAACAAACGGACACAGACACTCTGCAGGTATTCTGGGGTGATCTATCAGGAAGAAACAAAACCAAGTTGGCCGGGGAGCGAAATTTGAGGCAGACAGGCGGCCCGGCAAGCCTTGAAAGCAACACCGTGGCCGCCGCCAACCCCCGCCAACCCTGCCAGGAGCTCCCCGGTCCGGTCCGGCTGGGCAGTGAAATTCGACACAGCTGGACAGCCCGGCAGGCATCCTTCACCACCAAACACTCCCCGAGCTGGCCCAGTCGGGGAGCGAAGCCGCAACAGCTGCACAGCCCCCCTCCGGATTCTCACCCTTGGCCAGTCCCTTGACCGGCCCCGGCCTCAAGGAAATGGAGTGCAGGGCAGGACTCACTGTCGCCGGCCTTTAGACTCTGGCCTGGCGGGCCGAAGAGAAGCTCTGGCCGGGAGTGCCAGGACTTTCCACCTGCTGCCGCTCCCCGGCCCTGGCCCCCACGCCAGGCTATGGGAGGCTGCTGCGATGAGCCGCCACTGCCGCCACTCAGAGAATGGCTGTGGCCAGGGCGAGAGGTTGTGATATTGTTGCATTGTACTGCAACTTGTACTTGAACTTTGAACGTGTAACTTGTAACTCTAACATTGTACAGTACTTGGAACTTGTAATTGTTGATTTTGTATTCTTCATATTATTGAATTTGCATACTGTATTATTGTATTGTTTATATATCTGTTCTGTGAACTCTCCTAAGTCGGTTTACCGAGTAGGGCGGTATATAAATCTAATAAATAAATAAAAATAAATAAACTTGGGACTTTTTCCTTTGACCATCTAAATGAACAAAGGGTAGCTCTAAGGAGAGGTCAAAATACAACAGAAGAATCCAACTCTATATATGTATAGGAACAGACTAGTCAAGGTCAAGATCTCCCTTGCTCAAAAGCCAGTCATGTCCAACTCATGGTGCTCATCTCTGTTTACAGGTAAAGAGCATCTGCAAACATTTCCGTGGCCATATGGCAGGCATAACTAGACACTAGAATGCATGGAACACTGTTAGCTTTTCTGCAGAAGTGGTACCTCTTTATCGAATTGCAATTTCTTACTTTAGAACTGCTAGGTTGGCAGGAGCTCAGACAGACAACAGGTGCTCACTCTGCCATGCAGCACTCAGGTCTTGAACTGCAGAACTGCCAACCTTTCAGTCGTCAAGCTCACTGACTTAACCGCTAAGCCACATACTACCAACCCACAAACCAGCTAGACTGAAATGCATTAGTCACACTAAAACAGAATCCCTGTTCTGCATGAATTAGATATGGCAGTTTGAGGAATTATTTCATGATGCATTTTTCCTTTAACAATAGCCAGGGGATGTTTAGCAACTTCAAACAAAATGTAGTTGCAGCTTCATCCAAATACATTGGATAGGTAAGCGGGCTTTTACCTGCAGATGGGCTAGGAAAAGGTATCTACAGTTAAACTACATAAATCTTGAAGGTTCAAAGTATACACAGTTAGACCCACAGGAAGTACACTGTATGCGTGGAACAGATCAGTCATGGTTTAGCTTAAGCCTACTTGATTCCGGCAGACTTTAACTGCAGCTAATATAGGACTGGTCTCGCTCCTATTGCCAGGTCTGGTTTGTAGAAATTTGCGGCATTAAAGACTCCCCCACCCCACCCCAACCAAAGGCTCCCCAACTAAAAAGAGACCCCCTAGGGAGCACCAGAAACTCAGGAGGGAAATTTTGGATGAGCAATAAAAGGCTGTCGCTGATGATAACATCCGTTTGTACAGGTGTAAATTTACACAACAGGAATTAGGTCATGGATGGGCTCAACAAAGCTCATTTGGGGAGAGAATTCTCATTCCCAATCTGTTTCGGTATTTTCCAATGAAGCAGTCTTGTTAGTCTGTCTCGGTGTGTTGGGAACAAAAGTGGGGAAAAGAAAAGACCAAAGAAGAAAAGGCAAAATGCTACAGCATTTTAAAATATTAAGATTTAAAGTGCTACTATGTTTTGACTTTTCCTTGATTAAATAAACAAATCCTCCTGCTTTTTTTTTTTTTTTTTTGGTAATTTGATAAAATAAATAACTCTTGGATGTTGGATGAGGGCAATTCCTATCAAAATCCTGATCAGTTTATCTGTTTGCTAGGGCTACCTGCTCTAGTGTGATAGTTTTCTGTCTGCTCATATTTTCTATTAGTTGCAGCTGGCTGAATAGTTTGATGGTTTAGTTGCAGAGCCAAAGTTTGGGAGCTTGATACTCCATTGTGACTCCTGAGAGAAGAACCAGCTTGTGTAACCCTGGGGAAGCTGTACAGTCCCAAGGCACCACCAAAAGAAGGAAAAGGCAAACTTCTTCTGAGTATTCTTTTATCTAGAGAACCCTGGAAAGAGTTGAAACAGATCAGAATCAACTCGATGATGCATCATCATCAGCTAGAATGAGAAAATATCCCAGATGGGCAGGATATAAATGTAATAAATAAAATAAAATAATATTTGTTGTTGTTGTTCAGTTGCACAGTCAAGTCTGACCCTTTGCAATCCCCTTGGACCACCACATGCCAGGCTCTTCTGACATCTGCATCATCATCATCATCTAAAAAACTACTGTTAGATTCACAGTCAAAGACTAGTATAAAATTATCAGCTCAAGACCTAGCCAATGACCTAAGAACTGTTAAGTTAATGTCTACGTATATAGGCAGTTCCTAGTAAAGTTTTTTGTAAAGTTAGGATATTCAATTCCAATAAATCCAAAATTTCCAAATATCTACGGAGTCCTTCAGGTTTTGCTCCAAAACTCTGATCACTATGAGTACAACAACAGATTTCTTCTCCCATAAATGCTCAACTTCAATTTGCAAATAATGATAGTTTATGATTTTCTTCAGTTGTTTGTCCTCAATTTGAGCCTCTCCCAGTACAGCAATGTCCATCGCCATCACCATTATTACACGATCTGCATGCTCTGATTTCCTCTATAGTACAGGCACATAAGTCTTCTTGGCTTGTGGAGATGGTTTTAAAAATCAAGCTTTCTGATCTTTTTTGGCATTATGAAGCTATCACTCTGTAAACTCCAAAATACTAAAATAACATTTGATCCCATCACATTTCACTTCCAAAATTCCTTTGAGCACAGGTAGAAAAACCGACCAATTCAATTAAACAGCTCCACCATCTGGTTACAACTGGGGGAAAACCTTGAGAGTGCTCTATAGAAGACATCAAAGATCTATACTTGGGATCTCTGCCTCCAAGCTTTGAAGAGATCGGTGCAACTGGGAGTTAAACTATTCCCTAGTGTACAGTCACCTATTATTGCTGCAGCAAAATAATTTCAAAAGCAGCTCTGCTTATTCTGCTGTGGGATTTTACTGGAACAATAATGATTAGGAATTCAACACGTAGCCGGTTTTCTAATCAAATGTGGAGTCTTCTGTATCTGTTTAGACTAGAGGTAAAAATGACCACCTGCACTTTGGCCCTTTGGAGAGACATACACTTTATCTCATCAAAACCATGTTCCCAAGCAAATGTTTTATGAGACAACATGGAAGAAGGAACTACTGAACTTTCTCAAGAATGGTTAAGTCTCTGCAGAATTTCCTGTAATACTTTCTTGCTCAAACTGGGTTGACTTCAAGTTTCAGAACACAAGTAAAACACTATCAAAAGTAACTGATGGTAGTAAGAGTGGAGGACAAGTAGCCTTAAAAAGGATTCATTCACTAATTTTCATCTACAGGTGCCTCTTTATTCTTACCTCTGTACTATAAGAAGAGGACTGGGGACAATGCCTTTTGCTCATAACTTTCACTATTTTGGCCAAATGATAAACCAGGGGTGCCCAAACATTTTGGATTGTGGGCCGATCACATGGTTTAGGAAACTGGTCACTAAGGCCCGGAGACCAGATGTGGCCCCCGATGCCAATTCATCCAGCCTACAAAGCCCTTGTCGCTCCTGGAAGCAGAAGTAAAACACACCGGTATAGGTGCATTTTACTTCCACTTCCAGGAGCAGCGAGGGCTTTGCAGGCTGGATGAATTGGAGTCGGGGGCCAGATCCAGGAGTTTGGGCACCCCAGTGCTAAACTCAAAAAGAAACAGGAACCTCTTTTGTACATGCTATCTGCATGCAGGGCAATCCTATATACAGTAAAACCTCGGATAACACTAAAACCTGGTTCCACAAGTCTTGGTGCTATACGATTTTTAGTGTTATCCGATGCATGTTAAAATCCTATGGGATCCATAGAGATACATTGTAACCACACAGGCTTTAGCGGTTGTTATCCGATGCATCCCATAGGATCTTAATGTTATCCGATGCAATTCTTCCCCCCAGATTGCTTAATGTTATGCGATTTTAGTGTTATTCAATACTAATGTTATCTGAGGTATTACTGTATCTACCTTTACTTGTAAGTTCTACTAAACAATTGCAGCTGGTCCAGAAAACAGCTGCCAGGGTGGTATTGGGCTGTGGGCATTATTCCCATGAATCCCCACTGCTCTGAGAACTTCACTGATTACCAGTTTGTCTCTGGGTGCAATTCAAGGTGCTGGTAATTACCTTTAAAGCCCTATATGGTAGTGGGGCATGATACTTAAGAGACTGCATCTCGCCAAGGTTATCTGTCCATCTCACCAGAGCGGACCGGACAGGCTCTCTGGTTGTGCCATCGGCCAAAGAGGCACACCTCTCTGGCACTAGAAGGAGAGCCTTCTCCGTGTCTGCCCTGGCACTTTGGAACCGCCTGCCTTTAGAGCTGCGACTCCAGATGGACCTACTGGCCTTTAAGAAAGGTGTGAAAACTTGGCTGGCGGGACAGGTATAGGGCAGTGATGGTTCATTCACCCCACTCCACTGGCTTATCTAACATCTTATACCCACCCTCTCCCTCTTCAATGTTAAGGAACTGTTTTTAGCCTGTTTAATTGCTATTTTAACTGTTTTTAGATTTTAATCTGGTTTTAATGAACAGTGATTTTTTTAATGTCTTTTCATGACTCAATCCGTCCTGAGTCACCTATGCGAGTAGGGTGAAATAGAAATTTGAATAAACAAACAAACAAACAAAGAATTAAACATTTGTAAACCGGGACAGCATTTCCACAGGATTTCCTGCTGTAAACTGTAGCAAACTTAAACCGAGGTGGTTGTAACACAGGGTTTTACTGTAGATGAATAGATGTTAAACCAATACAATGATAGAAGCTGAAAACAAGAGATAATTCCAGCGGACTAACACCTACCTCTACGCTTGTCTAACAAGAAAAATGAGAATCCTTCCATTTTTTGTTCTAAATTAGACTAACTCCAATATTCTAAATAGTTATGATGGTCATGCAAATATTGTGATTTTTCCTTTTACATAAATAAATAAAAAGACTCTTGATGCAGCCTACCAAGTAAGACCGGCTTTCACAGGCAAAAGGTATGGCTAAGATTTATTAGTGTACGAGTAACTATGCAAAATGAAATATCGTATGTGAAAATGGAACATATCTCAACTGCCAAATCCAGCGGGTTTCACATGGCCTCTTACCATTTTGCCATTCACAGTGGCCTCAAGGGAATCCACCAACTCAGCCGTGACCCCAATGAGATTGTGATAGTCTGCCTGGATTTTGTTGAACCTCTTGAGATAGGTCATGGTTTTGCGCTCAGACTCCACCAGCTGCTGATGTAGCTGCTGCAACATCTCTTTGGAAGGAAAAGAAAACTTGTCAATTGCACTGAAGTATGGATGACCGACATAACTATGACATTAAGACAGGCTTCCTCAACCTTGGCCCTCCAGCTCTTCTTGAACTTCAATTCCCAGAAGCCCAGATCAGCAGGAGTACTGACTTAGGCTTCTGGAAATTGAAGCCCAAGAACAGTTGGAGGGCCAAAGTTGAGGAAGCCTGCATTAAAATGTTCTCCAGTTACCCTCGTTTCTGTGCAATGCAAGTGAGGGGAAAATAAGAGAAGTTACACAAAATGTAAGGAAGGTAATGATGCAGACACTCCCTTAAGAGTGCACATTTATTCAATTATGCACTACAGTTGTTAGGCCAAGATTGCAAACCTCCCAAAACACAGACCAGACATGGGATAATATACTCAGTACACCTTTGGACATTAGCAGCCTGAAACCAAACATGGTGAGCAGATAGAGAATGTCTGCCCCAAAAACAAACCCTGACAATTTAATGGTCTCACAAGAACATGCCGTCTCATCAAGTATATGTTGCTTAGCATTGTTAAGATGGCATTTATAAACAGAAACTATCTATTTACTGGGGGAAATTCAAACATAAAAATTCATAGGAATCAGGTTTTATTACTAACATTAAAACAGAACTAGCGCTTCCATTTCTCAGAAAAGATCACTTTATGGTACAATACCTTCAATAGGACATTCCACCAATAGTTTCAACCTTCACTAAGGGGCCAGTGACATTTGCTTTAGGACCATACATAACTCGACACACAAAAGCATACTGTTTTATCCAGAAATACAAATTCTCTGGGCACTTTTAGGCATATGGGAAACAACCTGGGACCTTTCATAGCAGAAGCCATAGACCAGTGGTGATGAACCTATGGCATGTGTGCCAGAGGGAACATTCAAAGCCCTCTCTGTTGGTACACGCCCCTCTGCCCAGCAGCCCAATGGGAGCTCTTCCTCCCTTCCCTAGCACAGAGTTCACTCCGCCCCTGTGATCAGCAGCCCAATGGGAACACTCACTTCCCCAGCTCAGAGTTCCCCCTGGCCCTCTGTTTGGGCAATCGGTCTCTAAAAGGTTCACCATCACTGCCATATAGACCATAGCTCTGATGGACGAATATCTTTGCAGGGCTGGGCCCAACTCTCAGCCCTGGGCAAAACATCCCCATGGATTCCCAAGGTATCCCTACCCGACCCCACCATGCTAACACCACCTGCAAGATTTATACACTTTTATCCTACCAAGATTGCAACAATCACATCATGCAACATCTTTCTCAGTGTGAGATTAAGTAGCTCCTATCCTTGGCAAAGCCTGATGCTACTACTTGGCCTCTTACAAGGGCTGCTGTTCTTAACATGGAAGAAAGAAACAAGAACCCTTCAGCAGACCTGCAAATGCCACCTGGGGCCCTAGAATTAGCCCACTCATTCCCGGTTCCAATGCCAGGCTCCCATTAGGGAGGATTCCTCACTGATGAGAACAGATTTTGCAACTTTACAAACTGTAATAGACACTCAACAGGCTTTTATTTGCCTAAACTTACAGGAAGTACTTTAGACATGTTTCTAAAATGCCATCAGCCTTCCTGAACAGAGTTTTGCCCGACAATGAGCAAAACAGAAAATGCTCTCAATGGCTGCATCGTGGGGAAAGGGCTAAGTTCGCTTTTCAGGGGAAAGGACTTAAGTTTGGCCAACAACAAAGCCAAGAAAGTGGCCTCATTTTGGCAGTCCATGGTTTGATCGGGACACAAAAGAAGAAGTTTGTCTGTACACGTCCATTTATCTTCACAACCCCTCCACTGGGTAGGGTAAGTTAAGGAGAAAATGGTCGGCTCAGCAGGTTTTGAAGCTGGGCATTCTTAATCCAATGTTTCCTGTGCTCTATCGAAAGATCACCTCCACTGAGCCTCTTCCTGCAATAACCACCTAGCAGCTAAAGAGGCAGGAGCCGCAGAAGGGAAGAGGGCCTTGGACTGCCCTCAGCCTTGAAGAAATAAAATCAGCCCCACCAAGTTCTTCTCCTTGCGTTATTTGCCTCTCAATATGCCATTATAGGTTATTTGTCTCTCAATAGGCCCTTCCTCAACTTGTATCCAACTCTAGGGTGCAGTGGTCATCTCCATTTACAGCCAAAGAGCCAGCATTGTCTGCGTCTGCAGACATTTCCATGGTTATGTGGCAGTCATGAATAGATGCCGGAAGAATTATGGACAGAGGCGTGGGACATCATACAGGAGGCAGCAAGGAAAACAATACCAAAAGGAAAGAAGCATAAGAAAGCAAAGTGGTTGTCTGACGAGGCTCATAAAATAGCAGAGAAAAGAAGGAATGCAAAAGGCAAAAGAAAAAATTCAATCAATTGAATACAGAATTTCAAAGAAAAGCAAGGAGAGATAAGGAAACCTACTTAAACGAACAATGCAAAGAAATAGAGGAAAACAACATAAGGGGTAGGACTAGAGGTCTTTTCAAAAAAATTGAGGAAATCAAGAGAACATTTAAAGCAAAAATGACCATGATAAGGGAATAAAACAGCAAGGAGTTAGCTGATGTGGAAGAGATAAAGAAAGGATAGCAAGAGTACAGAGAGGAACTTTACAAAAAGGATAATCACAATGATGAGATGCATTGGAAGTCCTTTCCAGGTGCCTGGAGGCTGTCAGGGTCTGGATGGGGGACAATGGGCTTCAGCTGAATCCTGGCAAGACTGAGTGGCTGTGGGTCGGGGGTCCTGGGCTATCGCGGGAGCTACCATCTTTGGTTCTGGATGGGGCAGGTTTTCCCCAAACAGACCTAGTGCATAATCTGGGAGTCTTCTTGGACTCATGACTACTGCTCGAAGAGCAGGTAGCAGTGGTGGCCAGGAGGGCTTTTGCACAACTTCGTGTAATACGCCAGTTACGTCCACTCCTAGATCGGGACTCCTTGCTCATGATCACACACGCTCTGGTCACTTCCAGACTAAATTATTTTATAATGCGCTCTACATGGGCTGTCCTTGATGACAATTCGGAGGATTCAACTGGTCCAGAATGCGGCTGCCCGGGTGGTGTTGGGGTGTGGGCGGTATGCACATGCTTCACCTCTGCTTCGGGAGCTGCACTGGTTGCCGGTTTGCCTCTGGGTGCAATTCAAGGTGCTGGTTATCACCTTTAAAGCCCTATATGGTAGTGGGCCAGGATAATTAAGAGACCGCATCACCCCAAGAACATCTGTCCGTCCCACCAGAGTAGACCAGAGAGGCCAGAGAGGCACATCTCTCTGGCATCATCATCATCATCATCATCATCATCATCATTATTATAACAATATCATTACAGTAACAAAAAGTAACATCAAAAAGTAACAATATCATTACAGTAACAAAAAGATTCAATAAACATCAATATCAAGTAATAGTCAAAAATTTCCATATCACAGTCAAGTTTACACAAAAAACAGAACTAAACGAAAACAAAATAATTGCTAAATCCCACGACAGGTGACAAGCCTTTCCCCCCTGCTGCACAGCATCTCTTAAAGCCCCAGCAGGGTAGGGTCCTGGGGACAGGTGGAACGAGTCCCAGGGCTGGACGCCGTCGCGGCCTCTCAGGGGCTGGACGCCGTCGCGGATGTTACTGCGCGGCGGATCCCCACGCAGCCAGGGCAGCGTCTTCAGCCGAGGCTCCTGCCAGCGGCCCTTTTCAATCACCCCCCCACACACACACACCACACACACACACACACACACACACACACACACACAGGTGTTGCGAGTCCGGGGGAGGGTGAAAACGTCCACAGAACAAGGGCAGCGTCTTCAGCCGAGGCGGCCTTATCTGTGTCTGCTCTGGCCCTATGGAACCTCCTACCAACTGAGCTACGTCTACAGATGGACTTGCTGTCTTTTAGGAAAAACTTAAAAACATGGCTGTCGGGACAGGTATGGGGTCCTGGCGGTACCATGACCCCAGGTCACTGGTTAGTTTGAGCTCCCTCTCTCGCCTGGTCTTTTAATCTTTTATCTTTAAGTTGTTTTTAACTTTTTAAATTATTATTGAAATCTGTTGGTTTTTATAAATTTTTAAAACTTTTAAAATTTTTATAATTGTAACTTTGAAGTTTTTGATAATGGGTTCGGGTTGTATTATGTTATGCTTTTATGATGTTGTAAACTGCCCTGGGTCGCCCCGGTGAGGAGGGTGGTATAAAAATGTGGATAAATAAATAAATAAACATTGAACTTGAGCCAGACATCCTAGAGAGTGAAGTCAGGAAGGCCCTAAAAAGCACTGCAAACAACAAAGCTAGTGGAGATGATGGTATCCCACTTGAATTTTTCAAAGTCCTAAAAGATGATGGAATCAAATTATTGCATTCTATATGCCAACAGATTTGGAAAACAAAACAGTGACCACAGGATTGGAAAAGATCAGTATACGTTCCAATCCCCAAAAAGGGTAATCCCAAAGAATGTTCAAATTATTGAACAACTGCGCTCATCCCACATGCTAGCAAAGTGATGCTCAAGATAATATAGGATAGATGGCAGCAGCACGTGGAGAGAGAATTACCAGAAGTGCAGGCTGGGTTCCAAAGAGGCAGGGGGACTAGAGACCACATTGCCAACATATGTTGGATATTGGAGAAAACAAAGGAATATCAGAAACAAGTATACTTCTGTTTCATTGACTACACCAAGGCCTTTGACTGTGTGGACCACAACAAAATGTGGCAAGTACCGGTAATTAAAGAAATGGGAATACCAGAGCACCTTATATACCTCATGAGAAAAAATGTACATGAATCAAGAAGCAACAGTTAGGACAGGGGTGACAGAGTGGTTTGGAATAGGAAAAGGAGTAAGACAAGACTGTATTTTATCACCCTGCTTATTCAACTTATACACAGAGTACATAATGCACAGTGCAGGGATGGAGGAATCACAATTTGGAATCAAAATTGCTGGAAGAAACATCAACAATTTGAGATATGCAGATGATACACCATAATGGCAGAAAGTGAGGAAGACCTAAAGATGCTCCTGATTAGGTTGAAAGAAGAGAGTGCAAAAGCTGGCTTGAGACTCAACATCAAGAAAACCAAGATAATCGCAACTGGCCCTATCAGTCCCTGGAAAATAGATGGGGAAGCAGTGACAGATTTTACTTTCTTGGGATCCAAGATCACTGCAGATGGGGATGCAGCCATGAAATAAAAAAGCGACTGATTCTTGGAAGACAAGCTATGAGAAACCTGGGGAACATAGTTAAAAATAGAGACATCACATTGAAAACAAAAATTCTCATAGTCAAAACAATGGTATTCCCAGTGGTAATGTATGGTTGTGAGAGCTGAACCATTAAGAAAGCTGAGTGCAGAAGAATAGACACCTTTGAAATGTGGTGTTGGAGGAGAGTTTTGAGAATCCCCTGGACAGCGAGGAGAACAAATAGGTCAATCTTAGAAGAAATTAACTCTGACTGCTCTTTAGAAGGTCAAATAGTAAAGATGAAGCTACTTTGGACATCAAATGAGAGGATTCACTTGAGAAAGCCTTGATGCTGGGAAAGGTGAAGGGCAAAAGAAGGGAGCAGCCAAAAATGAGGTGGCTAGATGGTATTGTAGACGCAATGGGCACAGAGCTGGGTGGGTTGAGGAGGATGGTGGAGGACAGGAGTGCCTGGAGGGCAATGGTTCATAGAGTCGCAAAGGGTCAGAATCGACTATGCAACTGAACAACAATGTTTTGCAACAGGATAAGATAGATTTTAGGCTGCCATTTTCTCTGCTTAACCCAGGGGTGCCCAAAATAAGGCCCATGGGCCGGATCTGGCCCCTGATGCCAATTCATCCAGTTCACACCACCCTCATTGCGCAATTAGGGCAGCACAGGCCAGATGAATTGGCATTGGGGGCCGTATCCAGCTCACGGGCCTTAGTTTGGGCATGCCTGGTCAAAAAGAATAAGAATCCAAGGGTTCTCTCTGCCAGATTAGGTCAAAAGCTCATAATCCTCTGCAGGATTCTCTCCTCCACAGAGGCCAGCCAGATGTCCCTAGGAAGTCCACAAGCAGTAAATAAAGATTGTAACTTTTTTTTTGTCCTTAACATCTGGTACTTCAAGGTATACTACCTTGACATCTGGAAGCATCATTTAGGCATGCTGTCTCAGTCACTGAGCTTTCCTATAAGCAGCAGTATTTTTATTTTTAAACAAAGCCATTCATACTAATGATCATCATTCTTGGGAAATAAATTTCTATCAGAATTTGCCAGTTGGATCTCTAGCTTGTCCATCTCTTCTCAACTAATGTGGGGCTTTGCCAGAAAATGCAAGAGAGTTCTCATACTTGTTCTTACTGTATCCTGTTTTAAAGGCAAGCAACTAGCAGGAACAATTCCAAGATGTGGCAATGTGGCAATCATCTATCTATGCATCCCCCTTGGTGGAGTAAAGGCGTAACTCTCTCTGTGTTTATGGGGAAATGCAATCAAAGCAAACAGACAACAGATGAACAAAGATCAGCATAACAATAAAAATCCAAGCCTGGCTCTCCTAAACAGGTTAGGATATTTGCTCCTGACAACTAGATTTTATTCAGCAAAATGTTACATGGTACTTAAAAGGGTATCTGCTAAGGAGGTCAACGTGTGTTTAACTAACCTGCAAAGCTCCCCACACTATGTAATCCAGAGAGAGCTTCAGTCAAAGTGGCTTTAAGATATATACCTCCTGAGTTCCTTTTACATTTCCCTTGTTCCTTTCTCTTCAGCTGCCAGACTCTGGATTCTCATGGTGTCAATGTTTCTGCTAGAAGAGTGCCAGGTGTTATGTTCTAAATCAGGGGTGCCCAAACTATGGCCTGGAGGTCGCATCCAGCCTCCAGGCCTTAGTGACCAGCTCCCTGAACCACATCATCGGCCCACAGCCCGAAAAGTTTGGGAACTCCTGTTCTAAATATTCATACAGAAACTTCAGGAAAGAGAAGTACAGATTGTTGCAGGCTGTACTGTTTGTACGTATCTTGGAATAAGCACAAGTAGCAGCTTGACATTGGAACACAATTGAGCTAGGTCAGATAAATGAATAATGAATGGAGTGCCACATACACAGCAAAACGAGCATGGAGACAGGAGCACTTTCTCCTCCTGCCTGACTCAGATCAGGTTTTGCAGCCCATCTGGAAGATGCATCATTTTAACAAGACAACAAACTATGCAGTGCTAGGTAAAGGCCACCCTTGTTCAAAAGCCAGTCATATCCAACTCTAGGGTTCAGTGCTCATCTCTGTTTATAGCCAAAAAGCCAGTGCTGTCTGTGTCTGCAGACATTTCCATGGTCATGTGGCAGGCATGACTAGACACCGGAGTGCACAGAACACTGTTTACTTTCCCACCCAAGTGGTGCCTATTTATCTACTTGCAATGTCTTGCTTTCGAACTGCTAGGTTAGCAGGAGCTGAGGCAGAGACGGGAGCTCATGCTATCATGTAGTACCCGGGAATTGAACTGCTGACCGACCAACCTTCCAGTCATCAAGTTCAGTGTCTTAACCACTAAGCCACCACATGCACTGCTGCTTAATGCCTTTTCAGTATGTTGCTTATTTGACCCATGGTCCAAGTGATGCCAACGGAAGAAGAAGCACCTCACACAGAGACATGGGGAAGTAGTTGCCACTGGCATTTCAATCTTGCCAAGCACAGTAATTCCCGTGGGATTCTCCAGCTGTAGGCATATCAAAGTAACATGAGACCTCTGGATAAGCGGGTGAGGGTGAGGACACTGTGTAAGGATCCTCACCATTTAGCTAGCTGTTCGCTCCCCTTACTTCCCTTACTTCATCCAACTCCCAATTTCATTCTGCAAGAACAGCAGGATGGAAAACCCTTCCTTTTACTTTTTGCATCTTCTAGTATAACCACTGAAGGCATCTTTAAGCCCCACTCAAATACTGATGAGCCAGAGCAAAAAGAATCACAGAAGAGGAATGGACTCTGCTGTAAATTTGTCTGTATGCAGGCTGTTATGTTTATGATCAACTTCAAGGTTTGAATCTCATGTGGAAAATGCCCAGAAACCAAACATAATTGTCCTTTTAAACACCTCCTCCATTTTGGCTCTACGAAGTAAAACACATTACATACATTCTGATCCCAACAGGGGATGGGTGTGTAATTTACTTTTATGGATTCAATTACTATTTACTAGAATTCGTTACCTTGACTGCACTGTGTGTTCTCCTTCTGCCAGTTGGAAGAGTAACAGCTAAGGAAACTGAACATTCAGTAAACAATGACCAAGATAGATGGACAACAGATTGATACATCATAAGGAAAAAAAACCAATCTTTATGAAGCTCCTTTACAGCAAACAGCTCAACTATGGAATTCACAGCCACTAGATGTACTGATAGACATTAATCTGGGACAGCTTTAATGTGGATTGGAGATACTTACGGGCAGTGGATGAGTACAGGAAGTGCTAATCAAATCTGCAGAAGACACAGCACTGGGTTGCATAGTGAATACACTGGAAGATAAAAATGAAATTCAAAGAGCTCTGGGCTGAAAACAACAGAATGCAAGTGTAAAAAGACAGTGGTCCATGGGGTCGCAGAGGGTCGGAATCAACTGTGCGACTGAACAACAAAATATTGTGTGTGCCATGTTGGTTGGCATAAATTGTTGTTAGGATTTTAATCAATCAATTCACTTGTAGCTTAGAACTGTTCTGTAACTAGAGTGATATAAGATGTGGGAAAACTTGCCTCAGCAATACTACAAGTGAGAAGAATCTTGGAATTGCTGTGAATCACAAGCTAAACCTGTGTCAGCTATGTGATACAGGATGCAAAAGAGGCCAATGCTATTTTAGGCTGCATTCACAGAAGTATAGTCTCCAAATCATGTGAAGTACTAGTTTCCCTCTATTTAGTTCTGGTTAGGATTCATATTGAGTCCTCTTTATAGTTTTAGACATCACACTTCAAGAAGGATGCTGAAAAACTGGAACAAGTTCAAAGGCAAAAAGGATGACAAGGGGACTGAACCCAAACCCTATGAGGAAAAACTGAAAGGACTGGGCGTGTTTAGCCTTGAGAGAAGACAGGCTAGCCCCCTTCAAAAATTTAAAAGGTTGTCATACAGAGGGGCAGGATATGTTCTTGTTCATCCCAGAGTGCAAGACACGTAATTATGGGCTCAAACTAAAGGAAGCCTGACATACGCTGAATATCAGGAAGAACATTTGAACTGTTAGAGCAGTCCAACAATAGAACCCATGACCTCGGGAGGTGTTGAGCGCTCCAATGCTGGAGGCATTCAAGAGAAAATTGGACAACCATCTGTCAAATAAATTTTGACTTGGATTCCTTATAGGCCTCTTCCAACTCCATTATCTCAAGATTCTACATTCGTCCCAGCCTTGTTATTAAGATCCGTTTTAGACCAAGGAAACTACTCTAAAAAATTACTTTTAGAAAGAGAATCTAAGGACTCCAGTCAAGATCTTGGGCATCAAAATATGTGCTCTACCACTGAGATTTAACCCTTGTTTAAGCATGAAGCAGACTGTAGGGTTCAATATGCAGAATATGCTGATACTCTTACATATTCCTAAGTATGTATTACAAGCCTTAAGGCTTAGGAAATATCTCATTAAATGCTACCAGACAATCATTGGGATTACAACTGAAAGAAGGTTCATACAGGGACAGCATCCTCAGGCAAACTCCATCCTAAACCATGACAATCAGTATAAACAAGCATCTGAAATAGGTGTCAAACACTGAGAAGCTGATACTTTAATTGCATGTTTCCCTCTGAAGGTTGAAAGTGAAGGAAGACATAGACCAGTATTAAGTCCAGCGGTGTTAATTCAACTACTGTAGACCTATTTCAGCAGTCACTGAAGATGGAACTGTGTGTTTCAATCGAAAGCGGCATCTTTAAATCTAAATTGCAAGATCTTCTGTAAAGATGGAGCTGACAGAACAAGCTTCTACGGCAGAGAGGTTTTAGGGGGGTGGAATAAATTTAACCTTTTCCTTGCCCACAGGCTGTCCCTGCAACTTCTCAAGAGTTCATTCCCTCCAGACACAAATTCCAGGCCCCGTTACTGGCATGAGTGTGTATCCTCAGCTGAGCAAAAACATCTGCCAGTGGATAGTAGGATATAATGGATAATCAATCGGCAGAGCAGAAATGCTCCCTTCCTTAAAGCCTGCTGCAAAACACACCTCCCCAACTTCAATATTGGGGCTTCTCCGTGCTGCCATGTTTTAGCTGATTGCAGAAATACATTACCAGCAGATGGAATGTCAATAGATGAACTGCCCAGAGAGTGCACTAAGTGCTATTTGGGGGGAAGGGGTTATAGAAGTGTAATTACTATGGCCATTGCTAAATATTCCAAGCTACAGAAACTCAATCCATCAAAATCCTAAAAAGACTATGCAAACAAGCATGAAACACACACAAAAATGGCTGATAGATGGGAAATGTTTAATTTATATTCTGATCCCTAAGAAAGAAAATGCCAAATTGTGCAGAAACACCAAAGCATGCAGAAACAATAGGACCACTGAATAAAAAACCTATGTAAGCAAAGTGATCCCCTAGGTATCACAACAAAGATTTTTACCAGATACAGAGTAAGAAATACCTCATGACCAAGCTGAATTCAGAAAACAGAGAGGCACTGGAGATCATATTGCAAATATATGTTGCCAAATGCAGATGATACCACCCTAATGGCAGAAAGTGAGGAGGACCTAAAGAAGCTCCTGATTAGGTTGAAAGAAGAGAGTGAAAAAGCTGGCTTGAGACTCAATATAAAGAAAACCAAGATCATGGCAACAGGCCATATCAGTCCCTGGAAAATAGATGGGGAAGAAGTAGAAGCAGTGACAGATTTTACTTTTTTAGGATCAAACTCACTGCAGATGGTGATTGCAGCCATGAAATAAAAAGGCAACTGATTCTTGGGAGGCAAGCGATGAGAAACCTGGGGAGCATAGTGAAAAGTAGAGACATCAAATTGCAAACAAAAATTCGCATAGTCAAAGCAATGGTATTCCCTGTGGCAATGTGGTATGGTTGTGAGAGCTGGACCATTAGGAAAGCTGAGCGCAGAAGAATAGATGCCTTTGAGATGTGGTGTTGGAGGAGTTTTGAGAGTCCCCTGGACAGCGAGGAGAACAAATAGGTCAATCTTAGAAGAAATCAACCCTGACTGCTCCTTAGAAGGTCAAATTGTAAAGATGAAGCTAAGGTACTTTGGACATCAAATGAGAAGAGAAGATTCACTTGAGAAGGCCTTGATGCTGGGAAAGGTAGAGGGCAAAAGAAAAAGGGGGCGGCCAAAAATGAGATGGCTAGATGGTATTGTGGACACAATGGGCACAGAGCTGAGCGAGTTGAGGAGGATGGTGGAGGACAGAAGTGCCTGGTAGACAGTGGTCTATGGGGTCGCAGAGGGTCGGAATCGACTGTGCGAATGAATAACAACAAAAATGGTGTGTACTAAAAAAAATTCAGAAGAAAATTATTCTATGGGTTATAGATTACAGCAAAGACTGGATTGTTCTAAAAGAAACTGCTCTGCCTTAGTGTTTTATTGCCCTGATATGTGATCTATACTCTGAACAAGATCCCACTGTTAGAACAGAAAATGGAGAAACAGAATGGCTTTCTGTAAGCAATGGTGTCAGACAATGGTGTATTCTATCTCTGTAACTATATAATCCATAGACAAAATATATGATATGGAAAAGTAAGTAAGATTCAGGCAAAGGAGGAATGAAAATTAGTAGAAAAATACTAATAATCTAAGCTATGTAGATGATACATATTATTGGCTCTTTGGCTAGAAACAGAGATGAGCACTGAACCCTAGAGTTGGTAACGACTGGCTTTCGAGCAAGGACGACCTTTACCTAATAACAGAAGATCCCTGATTGGTATTCAAATTTGACATCCGGTTTTGTCCTTGCAAGTGGTTCAAGGTCTCTCTTGCTCAAAAACCAGTCATATGTAACTCATCTCCATTTACAACCCAAAAGCCAGTGCTGCCTGTGTTTGCAGCTGTATACATGGCCATATGGCAGGCATGATTAGATCGCCCACAACATAGGCTCCGCCCATTATGTAGGCTCTGCCCATTATGTAGGCTCCGCCCACAGTGTGGTAGCAAAATATTTTGCTGCCCACTACTGCTATCAATGGATATAACAGCTGGACAGTGGAGAAAACTGACAAGAGAAAATTAATTAATTTGAACTATGGCATCTGAGAATAGTTTTACAGATACCACAGACTGCTAGAAAAACAAACAAGTGGCTGTGAAATTAAATCAAGCCTTGGCTCTCTTTAAAACCAAAAATGACTAAACTCAGCCTAGAAAATCTTGAGTGTATCATGAGAAACAAACTAGGCAAAGTTGAAGATAAAATAAAAAAGAAAGACTAAATAAAAGATTTGAGGAGTATGTAAAATGAAAATTGGGATCCCGAGGTATAGATTAAAATACAAATAGAAAAGCAGGATCCACCTTCATAAAAAAGCTACATTTGTTATGCAGTAGAGATCTAACTCTTGCTACACAGATCTGGATGGTGAGCTGTTATGTATTCTCTGTGTTGCTCTATGGAGTTGAAGCTTGGACATTGACTAAAGCATCTGAAAAGAGTATTGAAGCTTTTAAAATGTGGATATACAGGCAGCTGCCTAGGATATCATGGTTGACCACATTACTACCATAGAAGTATTGCGCTAAATGGATAAAGAACAAGAACTCTTTAAGACCATCAAACAAAGAAAGCTCCAATCCCTTGGCCATATCATGAGGAACAACATAAATTATAGAATACTCCAACTCGCTCTGCAAGAAAAGATCGCTAGAATTATCAGAAGCAACTTGATGGCACATAACAAGAAGTTACAAAATAGAGGCAGGTACCCAGTGATGGGATGCAACAGGTTTGCACCAGTTCGCCAGAACTGGTAGTAACTTTCCCCAATGTCCCAGAGAACCGGTAGCAGCTTTTGGGGGGAACCACCTTACCTTTTCACTGGTTCCCCCACTGCGCATGCGTGCCAAGCACTTGGTGTGCATGCACGCCTATAGTGCTTGGCGCGTATGCACGGCCTCCTTGCTGTCCTCCCAAGCGGGGAGGAGGAAGAGAAGCTGCTAGCCTGAAGCTCCCCATAGCCTGCTCCCCAGGGTAAGTGACTCACCTTTGGATGTGGTGTGTCTGTGTGTATTTTAATGTGTATTTAATACCTTTACTTATATTGACATACTACCACAGTTCCTAAAAAGGCCTGGTGGCCTGGCTTGGAGTTTTTAAGCAAAGTCTTGGAGTTACCTCATCAATAAGCTACACTTGTGCTGTTCCAATTGCTGTTCCAATTGGAGAAACCTTAAGGAGGTACAGCTGTTTTACATTTACATTAAGGCATATTATCCTAGAGCAGTGTTTCCCAAATGCTGGTGTTTGGACTTCAGTTCCCAGAAGCCTAAATCAGTATATTGACTGATCAGTGCTTTGGGGAATTGACTTAAGCTTCTGGGAATTGAAGTCCAAACACCAGCATTTGGGAAACACTGTCCTAGAGAACTGGTACGATGACCATATCCATCTTGCAACATGGTGCTGCCCAGGCACTTATGCTAACAGGTAAGTGACGGGTTTGTGTTTGGGGTGGGTGGGTGTGTTGAGGTAGGTGCGTGTGTGCACTTATTTTTATTTTATTTTAGTTTTTTCCCCTTTTTGCCCTGCCCATGATGTCATGATGTTAGCTCTGCCCACACTATGATGACATCACGGTGGGGTAGTAAATTTTTTTACAACCCACCACTGCAGGTACCCTCTTAGAAGAAGTGTTCGTCCTATGTCAAGATGAAAAGAATACCTCATCTTAATATGTGTACAGTATCTACAATCTTAGTATGTGTTTTTCTTCTGAGATACTGTCACATTTAAATGTAGAAAAATGCCAAGTCAAATCCTTATTTCACTGAAAATGTATCCAGTCTATCCACTACAGAAGGGGTAGATAAGTTCTGTGAACCAATTTCCCACTTCAAAAACCTAGAGCCAAACGCAAAGAGCCAACCATTGTCCCACATCTGAAAAAAGAAAAAAAACCTAGAAGTACTCACAATACAGTATTACAGTACTTTTGAGTAAATGGAGGGAAGCTGAATGCATTTTAATGATGAATAATAATTCCTGGAATTCCCAGAATGGCATTCACCCCTCTCCTCCGTTTTGAGGGGCTAAAGACCAGGAGCTACAGACAGCTTGTGAGCCACATAAATCTTACTCTAATCTAAAGAGTCCACTAGATTGCAACCTAATTTGAAGAAAGTCTGATTGGAATTATTAAGGCTTAGTGTCAAGTAAACATGCACAGGATCAGACTGCTTAATATCCTAAACAAATCTATTAATGTGTCCAACTGAAAGGGGTTAGTTCAGAGTTATTAGAATTTAATTATGTTTTGAGTATTGTGGAAAGGATACATATAACGTAAGAAGCCGTGGGGTACTACTGGCTTTTAGCGCTGCAGTCAGGAATTCTTCCAGCCTCATTTTTAGATCAGAGTCCCAAGCATCCTAGAAGGCAAGCATTACACAAGTCAGAACTGCCTTCCAGATGGCTACATTCCCCCCCCCCCTGCAAAACATGTCATGTGTTACAACGTAGTTTAAGCCAACAAGACAAAACAACATATAGTTTAAAATGTGTTCCTTTCATATAAAAAAAAGTATCCAGAATGCAACCACTGAGAAATGACTGGGGAAGAGTTTAGAAACCATCATCCTCCATTAATTATTAGGTAAAGGTTTATCTTGCTCAAAAGCCAGTCATGTCAGACTCTAGGGTGTGATGCTTATCTCTGTTTACAGTCAAAGAGTCAGTGCTGTCTGCGTCTGCAGCCATTTCCGTGGTCATGTGGAAGGCATGATTAGATACACGGAATGCTGTTGATGTCCTTCAACTGCACATCTCCTGCTCTCATAGCTGTTACCTTTCCTGATGAAGCAGTACCTTTTTATCTACTTGCAATTTCTTGCTTTTGAACTACTTGATTGGCAGGAACTGGTACAGACAACAGAAGCTCACTCATTAGTGCAGCACTCAGGTCTCAAACTGCTGATCTGCCAACCAGACTTTACAGCACCCCATTGATGAGAGAACAACGTAACACAGTCTTCAGAAAATAGTGGCCCTTTCATTGCTGGCCCAACACTGCACATGAAATAAGTTATTCTATGACAAAGAGTGCAACAGAAATCATTGAAGTTAATGAACTGTCTTCATCCTATTTTAATTTTTTGGTTACCTTGAAGATGAGGGGACCATACATTTTAATTCAATTAAAGGGATTACCTGAGTCCATTTTGTAGTTATGACTGAAAACTTCAATACAGTACCTACATTGGTTGAGCTAATCTGACCTGATGGAGAAATGATTCAACCCCCAGTTTGACTCCTGAACAAGTCCAAGTACTTACCTGAAAAAGTTCCTTGAAGGAGGGATGGATCATTGGGTTGGGAACAAAGGGTAAGGCATAGAATGGGAGGAATTCTGTCGTCTGGCTCAGAGCAGTTCCTTTGGTCTCCAGGTAGTTTTTAAAATAGGAAATCCTTTCATCCAAAGCTTCTTTGTTCTTGGGAAATGAAGAAATCTGAGTCACTGAATTTGCAGAGCAGCATTATGGTTTCCAAAGAACAAGATCAGAACATGGTTCTATATATTGATTAGGGTCCCTCAACTGCACATCAGAAATTTAGGACAGTACCTCTTCCCATCAAAAATGTCTTGCAACATGCCCTGTTAGATGGCAAAAAGTAAAATAGCTAGGAAAAAATAAGGAAGATACTGTATCTCTATAATGACAAATTGTTAAACACATTTTATTTTAATGTGCCACTCTCATGACCTGCACATTAGGATATCTTTAGGCACTTGGCATGTTTAGACTGCACAAGGGGAGTACAATGGCTAAAAGTCTCTTCTAAGAAATCTCACCTCTGCCATGAACTCACTAGGTGGCCCTCAACAGCCGTTCTTTCTCCGCTTGCTAACCCTCACACACAAAATAGGGAAATACGGTACCGTTGCTAAACTATTTTACAGAGGAATATTTAGGCAATGTAATCTGAAGATAGCTCTGTCTAAAAGCAGTATTATGAAAGGCACTCGTAAAGTTTTCTTTTATTTATTTATTTCTTGTCCACTTGGAATCCAATTCTTAAATGGACAGAAAATTGTGTTTCAGTCTGTAATATTTTGTTGGTTTCAGAAATATGCAACACAGTGATCTTTGAGCACAAGAAAAATGGATGAGATTTTGTCTTAGCTTTATAAGGAGCAAGAGAGAGAGGCAGCACATTTTCTTCTACAGCTTCCATGAAAGTTGCTTTAAACCTGGATTTCTAACTAAAGGCAACTGACCAACAGCACAACAACATTTGCCCTGCAGTTTTAATCGAGTAGAGACCAAGATGAAGAGAAAGCCAAGAGCACACAGCAAGTAGTTATATTTTTAACAGGCATCAATTCTCACCTATTAAATACTGCTGGCAACCTGCAGGTGATCTTATGGTGCCATTTAAACTGACTCTTCACAGCCACACTGGGGTCTATGACTGCTTTATTACCAAAAGTTAGTCTGTGTTCTGGTTTGGTTGTATTTTGTGAAGTTATATTTTATAATTTTTATTGTACTGTTGCTGTTTTGACTGTAAGCCACCCTGAGTTGCCTCAGTGAGTGGGCGGCAATATAAATCTCAATAAATAAATAAATAATAAAACAGATGGACTTAACTTTTGTGTATGGGTGTGATATTGCTCCAGTGAAACAAGTATCATTAAAGTTTATGCTACTTCCTTTCAAATTAGTCTCGAACATTTTACAGAAATCCCAATCTTTCCTTACTCACAACTGGTGAGACTCATGTCCGGGGGGGGGGGGTGTCTGTCAAGAAGAGGTAGGAAGGCAACTGGAAACCCCAAATCTGTGTGTTACATAAAGGTCAACAGGGTATAACAATAGGCCCAGCTACACCACAAGTGTCTGGAGATTCCGATGAATTGTAGTCCAAAAGAACAAATCTGAACACCTTTCACATGAAATAAGCATGCTTAGGACTGTGTTGTAAAGTAGGTAAAAGTCAAGGTCTTCCATGCTCAAAAGCTAGTCGTATTGGGCTCTAGGGAGCAGGGCTCATCTCCATTTACAGCCAAAGAGACAGCACTGCTGTGGGCTGCAGATGTTTCCCTGGTCATGTGGCAAGCATGACTAGACACCAGAATGCACAGAATGCTGTTATCTTTCCCGCTGAAGTGGTACCTATTTATCTAATTGCAATTTCTTGTTTTCGAGCTGTACGGTTGGCAGGAGCAGGGGCAGATGACTGGAACTCACTCCATCGAGTATCACTCAGGTCTCAAACAGCTGACCTGCTGACTTTCCAGTCATCAAGCTCAGTCTCTTAACTACTAACCCACCACAGCCCTATGTGTTGTAAGGTACTATGTGGTAAATCTTTGGTTTGCAAGACAGAGAACAGGCACGACTGAGCACCACTCATTTCCTCCTTCCCATTTTTCATGGGTGAGAAGAAATGAGAAGCAACCTCTTCTGCTTGACAGTGAACCATAGCCTGACCCTGCTGTGTGAATGCAAAAAAACCTCTTGACTGCCTTAAACGTTACTTTGCCAGAACAAGAATGCCTTGCTTCTCTTTGTTTCTTCACTTACATAAAACCCTATTTTCCTTGCTGTTTCTCCATCTTCACACGTATATGAAATCAAGTGAAGGTAGGGCCTTATTTTAAACTGACCCCAACCCCCCCCCCCAGTGTGATTCTGTTGCAACCTCTGTAAGCCATTTCTTTCTTAATATGTCTTCATTGGCTTGCAAGACCACCAAGTCGTTTAAGGCTACCAGAAGAATCAAGTGCCCCACTGGGATCTACATGTAGTTTGGGGAGCTAGTTGGTTGTTAATCCAAGCAGATATATCCACTCACTCCTCTTCCCATACATAAGAAGATGAACATCAACTTATAGCTCACGTTGTGGCTGAACCATATTAGGAGCGAGATGAAATGATGGAATGCTCCCCCAGAATAATAAAATAACATAAAAAACTTCAACAATTTAAAACCTCAAGGAGATTCCAAGGCTAAAATCATTCTTCCCGGTGTTTAATTTCATATTAGGAGGGACTGTTATTTTTACATCTTGGAAGGAGTGTTCAGTCATGACACACCTTGATCACCTTGCAGTCTGACCTTCTCATTAGCTGGAAAAGACTGAGCTAAAGAAAGTGTACACAGACATGGGATTCAACAGCTGACCACAGCTTCCTCTGCTCACTTAAAAGACTGTATAGTTAAAAAGTCTATGAAGCCAAATTTAGAGGGGAAACCAAACATACCGGCTTTCCTGCTGTGTGCTTTAACAGGAAGATGGCAAAATGGATGTGAAGGTAGAACTCAAGCTTCTGGGCAACAGACTCATTATCTCGGATTGAAGAGGGAACGTGCTCCTCCCAGAGTTGAAAGAAGACAGCCTGGTTGCCGTCAGTAAAGGAAGTCAGCAGATCCTTTCAAAGAAAAGGGGAAAAAAGAAGCTGTTTGACAACTCACTTCTTCCAATTTTAAATATGAAATTTCTTATCTCTATGCTGTCTGTCTCTCAAAGGTCATACCTGATATCCTTTATGAACAAATCTACTCACAGAGACTGAACACTAGCACTTAATAACATGATTTCTATACCAAGAATATCTTATGCTCTCTTCTGTACCAAAGCAGGAATTCATGCTTCCTTTCACATAGAAACAGAATCTACAACCATCCAATACATCCAAACAATGAGAAATTCAGGACAAGGCTACCTCTTCCTAAAGCAACTCTGCAATTTCTTGCTGTGAAAAAAGCCCTGAAGGATTTAAAGCTTGCTTGCATTTCATACTTTAACAATCAGTAAGTTAGAACACTTGACTGAAAAGCCAGAGCTCAGGAATTCAAATCCTCCCTGTGCCTACTGCAGTGATGGCGAACCTTGGCACTCCAGATGTTCTTGGACTTCAATTCCCAGAAGCCCAAGCACCCTGCGAATCCACATGAATGGGTTTACTGTGATTCATCCAGCCCGCGCTGCTCTCGTCACTCGCGGAAGCAGAAGTAAAATGCGCCCGTATGGAGGAAGGGTTAACCAAGAAGAGTCTTAATCATACGGGCGTGTTTTACTTCCGCTTCTGCAAGTGACAAGGGCAACACAGGCCGGATGAATTGCAGTAAACCCATTTGTGTGGATTCACAGGGTGCTTGGGCTTCTGGGAATTGAAGTCCAAGAACAGCTGGAGTGCCAAGGTTCGCCATCACGGGCCTACTGGAACAAATACCAGCCGGTGTGATTTTGGAGCAGCTGCTAGACAGCCCTAGAGCAGCCCACCAAAAGAAGGGAATGGCAAACCACCTCTGCCAACGTTAGACCTTTAGCATGATTCAACCTGGCTCTTTTACCATTCAGAAAAAGAACAGCACCCCTTACCGAGGTTGACTTCAGAGCTCAAGCTGAGCCCCAAAAGACTGACATGCTGGTTTTCCCCATTTCAAAAAATACAGCTTTGGGATACTAAAAACTGGTGTAAGCCGTTATCCTTGTTCTGCGAAATGCAACATTTAGCAGTACTGTACTATTAAATATCGAGGAACTACAACTGTGGTTCCCAACATGGAGCACAGACCCCACAGGGAGGCTATTCAAGAATTAGTTTAGACCAAAGTTAATGGCCTTCTAGGCTTCCTCATGTGAATAGGAGCTCACATTTTGAATAATAAGAATTATACAGTATGTTACTGGGAAGGGCGGCATCAGGATTTTAGAGATGTTTAGGTGGGGCATGGCCAAAAAAAGGTTGGGAACCACTGCACTACACAGAGATTATCATATCTGGTTAGTGGAAGAACATCTAATCAGTGTGGTGTGGAGAGATACAGAATCAGGCTCCTTTACTAGTCTGTCGGTTACTGACAGAAACATACACCGATGAAGACTTAAGTTTGGCCAATGACAAAGCCAAGAAAGTGGCTTCATTTTGGCAGTGCAGGGCTTGATGAAGACATGAAAGAAGAAAACCTAATCAGTGAGTCCAGGAAAGGGCAGAGAGTAGCCACCAGGTGGATTCTACAACATAACTCATCCAGGAAATGACACATAAAGTTTCCAACATTTTCACATTTGATGAAAGATAAATCCAGTAAATAAAAACATTAAGTTACAGAGATGTTGGTAACATTTCCAAATACTATTACCAATAAACTGTTTAGCTGGTGAGGCTGTAAGAGTGTTGCTTCTGAAGCAAAGTCACAATTTCTCTATGTGCTGTAAAACCATCTCTTATACCTTTTATACAGTAAAATGGTAAAAGAGGTTCAATGGAAAGTCTCTATAAAGAACTTCAAGTACTGTATGATATGTCTTCCAACCAATCAAATGTTGATTTTACAACAAACAGTGAGATGTTACCTGAATGATGAGCATCTTGGAGTTCTTGACAGAACTGCCTCCTGATTTTGGTAATGCTTTTCCTTTTGTTTTGCATTCTTTTGTTAATGTTTTCACAGTGTCTTCAAATTCTGCATATTCTAAGTACTGCAAACATAAGAACACACTAGGGAATCTGTGATATAAACTAGCATTAGAAGACACGATAAAGAAAAATTACAGAAGTTCAAAGCAAGATATTGTGAGGGGGCACTATTTTTCTTGGGGACTAAAATGGCAAAGGTTCTGGAAGACCTTTTTAATTTTTATCCTGGTCTTCCTTCATCTCAGCTAATGGCACAGACAGAGTGGTAACACTGCAAATCAATTCAACTCTACTCAAATGACAGAAGGATTTATTCACAGCTAAGCAGGGTTTTGAATACAGCCCACATCTATAAGCAAACAAAGTCTTTTAGCTCACTGATAATGGGAGAAGATTGAAGAAAGCAATTAGCAGCTGATCTAGAACACATCTGGGGCAAGAAACAGAACATCTATGTGAGAAATTATGACAGAGAAAACATTTCATCTGTCTGAATCCAAGACATAGAATTCTATAGAAGAATAGAAGACTGAGCCAGCTAAATGGCCGTGAGATCTGTGAACCCCCCTGACCCTCCCGGGATCAACAGGCAGCCCCTCCTCCATACACACGTCCATGAAGTCAACAACAGGGTTAGTTCCAACAATAGGGTTTATTAAACTGGGGGAAAGGGACACAACAGAAAATGAACCAATTAATAGTTCACCTTCAAGGAGAGTTAACTTCACTAGCCGCAGCCTCCTCAATTTCTTTTCTTTATCTCCCCAAACTGATGTCACTGGAAGGTCAATTCCTACCACCTTCCTCATGGTCAGACTCCATATGGCACCCAGGCTTCAGATTTGCAAAGGGGAGGGACTACACTCCCACAATGAGGCCAAGGGATGCATTGTATGGTTTGCCTCCATCTTACCCCAGCCAAGTATCAGGATGTTCCTGCCATCTCCTCTTCCTCTTGAAGGTGGTGAAGATGGGCCTCATAGTGTTGTCACCTCCAGCACCACAGCACTCACCCTTGGCAACAAGGTCAGGTGGAGACTGGGCTTGCTGGTGGCACCTCTCTCCCCAGTATGGGAGTTGAGGAGGAGCAGGATAATGTTGATGTTTAAATCCCTCTTCTTTAGGCACCCTGAGTTCCATAGCTCTCCAGCCTAGGGGTCTTATTTTACTATGTACTCCAACTTGCTGGGGAGCCTAGTAAGACTCTATCAAAGCTCTTTGGCTTGGACAGGACTCCTCCATTCTTCTTGGGCCTTTCCTCAAGCCTCTTCATCATCTAACACTATCTCTGGGGACTCTCCTCGTTCCTAGTTTCCATCCAACTTTCTTTTTACTTCTCCCAATGTCACTTTTACATCACCACCTAGATCAGGGGTGGCCAACCTTGGCACTCCAGGTGTTCTTGCATTTCAATTCCCAGAAGCCCTGATCAGCTGGTGTGCTGACTTGGGCTTCTGGTAAATGAAGTCCAAGAACACCAGGAGTACCAGGGTTGGCCACCCCTGCTCTAGATTCCAGCCCCTTCTACCACTGTCATACTCTTGTAAAGAGTGTTCATTTGAGACCAGAGCAGCCATGATCCCCAGTGTTTGGGCAGGAATCTCAGTTTGAGTTGTCTCATCCTGGGTTGCTATGCTCAGCAGCATGGGTGACTCATGTATAGCCCCTCCTGGGAAGACAGGAAGGGTACCTTCTTGGGGCACTGGGCTGGGACTAAACACTCCACCAAAGGTATCTCCACCAACCTTTTCATGGGTTTCTAATTCATTTCACGACTAATGGGAGCAAAACAGATTCAGACTTTTTGCCTCTAAAGTAGAGATAGGAAATCTTTCACTTTCCAGAGATTTTGGCCTACAGTTCCCATCATCCCTTATATTTGTTCAAACTGGGTGAGACTCATCAAAGGCAAAAACATCTGGGTGTCCAAAGGTTCCCTAGCCATGCTCCAAAGGAAGCTTGGAATTAACCATGACTCTGATTCAGTTCAAGTGAAATTCCCATTACAGTAACACTCAATGAGCTCATTATAGCAGAAGTCTTAGAGGCAGAGGAAGGAGACGAAAGCATTATTTAGAGCTTATTCACATAGCCTTAACTTCATAGCCATTTGATAATCACCTTCGGACAGCTCAAATTAGCAACTGTGATATAATAATCCCAGATTACTGGGCAGAAATTCAATAAATGAAAACACACACCTCTTTCACAATACCAAGTAGCTCTGCTTCATAAGCAAGGACGTCTCCCATTCTCAAAGGTCAAGTGACCAAAAGGACTGTAATCTGCAAAATAATAGGAGTATAATTTCAAATATTATATAAAAACATTTTTACACTAAATATTACATTTTGCAAGCAGAACCTACAACACAACTTTAGCACAGATTTCTTTCCTGAGAGTCCAAGCTTTCCTCTACACCCCTAGTTTTGCTTCTATCCCTCAGACAAAAGTCAACAGCATTCCACTATTCCAAGGAGAGATCATTCCAAAAAGGCTATCGAAAAATATCCTTTTAAAGATACAGTATTGTGTAGTCTTGCAGAACTTTGAGATTCTCCCACTACCAAGGTTGTCAACACTTTATGTGTAGGGTGAGATGATGAAAGAGGACAAGACTCCTGAACCTTTAATAGTTGAATGATGGGTAAGAATTTCAGCCAATATAGCAGCTAAAATTTCCTCTTCTAAGTAGCTATTAAAGGCTTAGGACCGTTGTTCTCTTTTTCATCTAATCAGCCTACTCTTTGTGTACAAATGGTAACATCTGATTAATCTAAAGACTGGCACTCAACGGGGTACCAACCTTTGGATTGATGTAATTTTTGATGAAGCCTGCAGTCTAGCATGACATGACCTTAGCCAAACTTCAACCAACAGAAATCTCCAAAGCAGAGTTTACAACACTAATTTTTACACCCCAGTCCTATTCTTTGTTACACATACACAGAAGTAACCCTGCTGATTTCTGGTTAGCATGCACAGAATGGCCACTTTGTTGAATTTAAAGGATACCCATACGCAGAAAAGTGATGCCAAAAAACTAATTGTTATGGGGAAAAGATGCCAAAACACTTCTGTTGTCTCCCCGCCCCCTTGTTTTTAATTCTTGTCTTCGGTTTGACCACTCAGCCATGGAAATTAATTAGGGATATGGAACTGACCTTGAAAGGCCCACAGGTAAGTAAAATATGTGGCAATTTCAAACCCTCCAACTCATATTTCCAAGACTTCCCTGGATCTTCAATAGTGTGCAAAAATGTTGACCACCTTTTTAGCATAGAATGATGGTGAACCTTGGCACTCCAGCTGTTCTTGAACTTCAATTCCCAAAAGCCCTGATCAGCACTCCTGCTGATCAGGGCTTCTGGGAATTGAAGTTCAAAAACAGCTGAAGTGGCAAGGTTAAGCTACTGTACATAGATCTTAGGGCATTAACTTTTTTTAAAAAATATTATCTCATAAAGATCAGCAATAATAAAATTAATCGTGTTATTATTAATAACACACACTAAAAGCCCACCTTCTTTTCCACTTCAAGCTATTACATTTTTCCCTTGCTTCTTGCAGAAGTGGTCTTAGCAAGTTGCAACACCAGATAAAAGGCTCTTTAAATCTGAAAGGACAGCTGCCCAGAATGCTTGCTGCAGGCAGACATTCAACAGGTGAAGATGCCTGACACGGAGGTAGGAAGCCAAGAGAAGGATCAACCCTATAAGCCTGGCAACAGGAATGGCTCTACTTTTTAATTTGTATTTAATTTTATTTATTGTTTTTATTAGATACATTTGTATGATTAACATACTCATTTTATATGTTCACGGCTCTACTTTTTTATTAATATGCAAGCGACTCTAAGAGACTGAAAATTGAGGTTTAAACCATTTTAGATTTTTAAAAATACTTCTGAGCATGTAAGGCAAAGGTTTCCCTTGCTCAAAAGTCAGTCGTCGTATCCGACTCTAGGATTCAGTGCTCATCTGTTTCAAAGCCGAAGAGCCAGAGCTATCTGCTTCTGCAGACGTTTCCGCGGTCATATGGCAGGCATGACTAGACACCGGGGCGCATGGAACGCTGTTACCCTCCCACAGAAGTGGTCCCTATTTATCTACTTGCAATTTCTTGCTTTCGAACTGCTAGGTTGGCAGGAGCTGGGACTGAGACGGGAGCTGTGTCCCAGCTCCTGCAGTACTCGGCGTCCTGCAGTACTCGGGAATCGAACTGCTGACCTTCCGCCTCCCAGTCAGCGTCTTAGCCACTTGAGCCACTGCAGTCTGATCATGTACAGAGTGAATTTTCCCACCCTTCCCCCATCGCAGCAGAGATTTATCTGGGATTATATGCAGTTCGTATTTGCTCCAGTAGGTATAGGATAAAGTAAAGGTACAGGATGCGGGAACCCCTACCTATGCCAGATCCCACCCACCCCCCCAAAAAAAGCAATCGCAGCCCCCTTACCTGCCAAAGGCTCCACCTTTTCCACAGCGAAGGAGGAGGCCGCGCTCCCTCCGCTGTCGCTTAGCAACCGTAGATTTTCGGCCGTCGACCCTTCGGAGTCTGTGCGAACGGAATCCACGTGGGGCGCCGGAGCCAATCGCGCGTGAGCCACGTGACTCCGCTAGCCAAACAGGAGGCGAGGGTCGGAAGACGCGCTGCCTAGCAACGGGAGAAGCATAAAAATGAGAGAAGGACAGGTTGCCAGGGAAACGCCCCTTAAATTATATTGAACATAGCTTATATATACAGACAGTGGTGGGCAGCAACAGCTTCGCACCCCACAGGAGGGGCTTTTTTTAAGCAAAACTTAGTGGCCTCGAGGCAGGGGGGGTAGCTGAATTGGATTGCCCCATCAGGTTTTGTCCCTGCAAGTGGTTCAAGGTCTCCCTTGCTCAAAAGCCAGTCATATCCGACTCTAGGATGCAGTGCTCATCTCCATTTGCAGCCAAAGAGCCAGTGCTGCCTGTGTTTACATGGCCATGTGGCAGGCATGACTAGATCACCCACGAGCACGACGTAGGCTTCGCCCATGACGTAAGCTCTGCCCATGATGTAGGCTCCGCCCATGGTGTGGTAGCGAATTTTTTTGCTGCCCACCACTATATACACTAGGGTGGCCCGTACGTCCCTACCCTGCCACAAAGAGAGGAGGAGGAGGAGGGAGAAAGCGCTCCCATTGGGCTTCTGGGTGGAGGGGCGGGAAAAGCTGCTGGGAGGAGGGAGGAAGCGCTCCCATTGGACTGCTGGGTAGAGGGGCG
Organism: Furcifer pardalis; assembly: GCA_030440675.1. Taxonomy (NCBI): domain Eukaryota; kingdom Metazoa; phylum Chordata; class Lepidosauria; order Squamata; family Chamaeleonidae; genus Furcifer; species Furcifer pardalis. Next base: position 290,845,709 of record CP126890.1, read on the forward strand.
GGAAAAGCTGCTGGGAGGAGGGAGGAAGTGCTCCCATTGGACTGCTGGGCAGAGGGTGGGGCACGTGCCCACGGAGAAGATGGGTAAGGACTTATGGGCTGGTAGAAACTTACTGAATAGATGGTGGAGGGCATAATTGAGTTTGAGGGAGAAGACGAGGCATCAAGAGGCTAAGCGATACACGAAAGCCTCCCCAAACACTGTTATAGAAGAGATAAAAAGATGACAGCATCTTTTGAAGAAGATCACTGTGAGGGAAAAGGTGCAGTTTTAGAAAGTGAAAGCATGAAAAATAAATCAATCACCAGGGTTACATGGTATATTGGTAGCACTATTTCAATAACAGGCCAACAAGTAAAAAAAAACACAGAATAATAGCCCACATACTGGCAACATTCACTCATTCATTATTTATTCATGTATTTATTTGTTTCATTTATTTGATTTATACCCTGCCTAATTGATGCAAGCACCACTCTGGGTAGCTCACAAAAATATATAAGAAGAAACATCTAAAACAAATTACAATAATAAATCGACATCAATTAACATGTATCACAAAAATTTATATTCCAAATATCTACTGGTTACTGGAAAGTATCAAAGAAAATAGCAATGACTTGAAATGACTTTTAGTGAAGGTGAAAAGAAAGTGTCAAAGCAAGACTACAGTTGAACATTAAGAAGACAAAAATCATGACTATAGAAGAATTACACCACATTAATGTTAAAATTGAAGACATTTAAATAGTGAAAGATTTCATATAGCCGAAATGGAGACTGCAACCAAGAAACCAGAAGAAGAATGAGGCTGGAAAGAGCAGCAACAACAGAATTAGAAAGATAATCAAGTGTAAGGATGTGTCACTGGAGATAAGGACCAAGAGATAGTCTACATTCTTGTATTCCTGATCACCCTGTATGAATTGAAAAGCTGGATAATAAAGCTGATAGGAGAAAATTTTATTCATTTGAAATATAGTGCTGGAGAAGAGCTTTGTAGCTGCACTGGAATGCCAGAAAGACAAATAAGTAGGTCTTAGAGCAAATCAAGACTGATCTCTATCTGGAGGCAAAAATGATGAAACTGAGGTTGTCCTACTTTGGGCACATCGTCAGAAGTCAAAATTATCAGGAAAAGACAATGCTGGGAAAGGCAGAAGGCAGCAGGAAAAAAAGGCCAAAAACAAGATAGATTCCCTAAAACAAGGATGCCCAAACTACAGCCAATGGGCCGGATCCAGCCCCCGATGCCAATTTATCCAGCCCACACCACCCTTGTCACTCATGGAAATGGAAGAAAAACGTGCCCATACAGGTGCATTTTACTTCTGCTTTTGGGAGTGACGAGGGTGGTGCAGGTCGGATGAATTGGTGTTGGGGCCGGATGTGGCCCATGGGCTGTAGTTTGGACATTCCTGGTTTAAGCAGGGAAAATGGCAGTCTAAAATCTATCTCATCCTGTTGCAAAATATTTCTGTTGCAAAACAGATTGCAAGGTGCATTTTATTTCTCCTTCCAGTGGGAGGAACCACGTGACTGGCCCACTGAATGTGACCAGCCCGCTGAATCACATGACCAACCCACAGCCCAAAAGGTTTAGGCACCCCTGACTAAAGGGAAGCCACAGGCTATAACTCGCAAGAGTTGAGCCAGGCTATTGAGGACAGGACATTTTAGAGAACTCTCATTTGTTGGGTCACCGTAAGTCAGAGACAGCTTGACAGCATGTCGCAAAAAAAAGCGTGTTTGTGGCACATGTTATTTATGGAACATTCTGAATAGATAGAATGAAAAATTATTAAATAGAAAGAGGACAGAAGTGCCTGGAGGGCAATGGTCCATGGGGTCGCAAAGGGTCGGAATCAACTGTGCGACTGAACAACAACAGAAAATAAGCTCTCTTGTGATGGTCATAGACAATGTGAGTAGAAGCGAGAAAGTTATAATATTGTTTGGGAAACCAATGTAACGGATACATTGGCCGATTAGGAAAAGATGGCTTTATTAAGTCCGGTAGATTCCATTGCATTTCACTCCGACCTTGCTTTTTACATGTAAAGATCAGCAAAAGCGCCCCAGCAATTATAGTAAAATAAGAGAAGAGTTGAAATGTTGTACCATAGCCTTCTAAACTCTGACAAAGTGGACTTGATTCACAAAAGGTAATATTGAAATACAGGAGTTAGTCTTTAAGGTGCCACAACATTTTTTGTCTTTTTGTTTTGTTTACTCTCTGATATGTTTGCACAGACTAACATGGCTACCACTTCAGAAATTTCTTCTAAGATGAGGCATGGAATGGATTGTGAAGAAACATATTAATTGGTTCCAATTGCCACTCACTAGCTCCACTGGCGGGAAGTAGCTCCATGTTTTCTCAAACCAAAGTCTGACTCCAAGCAGAGGCAGGTTCTTTGTTTCTGGCTTAAATCTGAATTGGCGAGCAAAGTGGAAAATAACTTAGGAAACAGGGCGAGAAATTAAGTGAAGTCAGTGCTAGGTTATGGTTTAATAAATGCGAATCCTGCCCATTTTTAGAATGGAAGATCATCTTTACAAGCTTGGATAGGATTGTGGTGAACAGGATGAGCCATGACACTGGAAACTCCTGGGTTTAATTCTCAACTGTGCCACAAATGAGTCACGGCATAACCAGACAGGCAAATGTTCCAGGCCATATGCCTATGGTTGATCATGGCTGATCCAAAGTGAAAGAAGGATTAAGAGGGATCCAGACAAGTTCAAAAATCTGTATATCCAAGGCCAAGCCTGCTTCAGTTCCATTACTTTTTTGAGATATCCCTGGGGTGCTAAACTCTGTTTCATACAACAAATCATGCTCCACAAAAAAAAGCAAAAAGACAAAACCATGAGTTTAACAGAGGCTTTTAAAAAATCAGGAAGGCAAGAATTTATTACTCTTTTTAATGAGGCAACCATTCCATCATATGGGCCACAGAAAACCATGAGAACTATTTGAAACAAGTAGCTTTTCTTTCTCTTTTACCCTTTTGGGTGTCGAGGGTTATACAGGATTAATGTCCTGGCCCTTCTGGCAGCATCCACATTATTTGATGTTCTTGTACTGTAATATGTCTCTGATGTTCTCTCTTCACCTTCCTCTGGGTCTGTCACATGGTCTATATCCTTCCTTCTTTTCACATATGTCTTAAATGGTATGGAATTCATAGACATTCTCTCAAAACGGACAAAAAACTTGATTTGTTGTCTCTGATGTAGTACAAGATAGGTTCTGTTCCAATTCTTTCCTTTAAAATCTCATTCCTGACTTTATCCCTTCTACACACTCCAGCAGCCTTCCTCAAACATCTCATTTCTATGGTGACCAACTTTTATTTCTGTTTTGTTGTAAGTGTCCATGTTTGGCACTGGTAACACAAGGTGGAAATGAATATGCTTTGTATGAGGTGTTTCTTTGTGCCGGTTGGTATTGTCTTATCTTGTGTTGTTCAAGCGCTTTCTCCCGCGGCGGCGATTTTTCTCCCATGTCTCGCATCACCCAATCGCGGCCGCCCCCGTTCCCGCCTATTTGCTCATCATTGTCAACGTGCACATTTGTCACATTAATGAAACATGTGTTCTCTGTCATTAGAATGTCTTTTGATGATAATAAATATAAAATACACCTGATTTCCATTTTTTATTTAACGTTCCTGCAATAAGGGGTACGCGATATTTAACGTTCCTGCAATAAGGGGTCCGCGATATTTAACGTTCCTGCAATAAGGGGTACGCAAGTTTGAGGTCTTTCTTGAAGTGGTACGTAGAAAAAACTAATTGGGAACCACTGCACTAATCCAATAAATAGTATAAGACAGTGGAGGTTAGGGTTGCCATATGTCCTGGAAAACCAGGATTATCTCAGATTCAAGGTCAGAAAAATTGGCCCGGCCAGTTCAATAAAAATCATGTTTTTAAAACTTACTGATTGTGTATTATAACACACCATTAAAATAAATTCTAACTCTCGCCATGAAACAAGCAATTTCCTGCCACATTGGAGTTGGAGTATACCTAGAAACAAATCTTAACATTCTCACCTCACACTACTGCCTGATAAGTGTGACCAGTGATTTTCCTGGAACTGAGGATGTTAGGAGTTGACCGTGATGTGACTTCTCAGAAGTGCAACAGATCGTCTTACAGTAAGAATTAACTGTTGTAAATAAATTTATTTATGTATTGATATATTTAATGTGAAAGTATTTTATAGCTGTCATTATATTATGATTGTTTTTAAAAAAGGCTATTTTGTAAATAACCTGCCCATTTTTGTCAAATATACTTCTGTCCTGGTTTTGTGGGAGATAAGTATTGCAACTCTAGTGGTGGTGAACCTTGGCACTCCAGATGTTCTTGAACTTCAGTTCCCAGAAGCCCTGATCAGCAGGAGTGCTGACTTGGACTTCTGGTAATTGAAGTCCAAGAACACCTAGAGTGCTAAGGTTAGCCATCACTGGTATAAAACATTGACAGCAAAGGTCTTGGGCTCACACCAAAGGAACTTCAATAAAACAAATTGTCAAGTTGTGAGGTGGAAAACTAGTGGAAGAGGCTGAGGGTGGTTGAGAACTTGGAAAAGCACATCACTTGTTGTAGGCCCACACGCTAGGTTTGCTGGGACCCTCAGACTCGCACATTCAAAAATCCCAGAATCTGTGTCCCCAGAGAGCTCAGCCCATCCACCATGTGTGGAACAGTTTCCAGTGAACTGAGATGGATGGATCAGCCTGTCACTCACCATCAACAAACCTAGGATCAGTGGTACCCAAACTAAAGCCCGAGGGGCAGGTGTGACCCCTGACACCAATTCATCCGGCCTGCAAAGCCCTTGTCGCTCCTGGAAGCGGAAGTGAAACGTACGCATACGGGCGCATTTTACTTCCGCTTCCAGGAGCAACGAGGGCTTCGCGGGCCGGATGAATTTGCGTTGGGGGCCACACCCGGGCCCTGGGCCTTTAGTGACCGACTCCCTGAACCACATGATTGGCCCATGGCCCAAAAGGTTTGGGCATCGCTGCCTAGGATCAAGACATCCTGGGAAAATAACAAGCCGCTTCATCCCCGCCACACACACACCCTTCAACTTGGGCATTGGGAGAAAGAGGAATGTGATGTGTGGAAGCAAATAGATCCACGTACCAAGAGAAGACGCCTCATTGCACAAACCTCTGGACGGCGCACGGATTCCTTCCATCGACAAAAAGGAGAGTCAGCCACAGCTTTTCCTTTGTGTTTTCCAGCCTGCCTAGTCGCAGCCCTGAAAACAGCCAATTTCTATGGCCCTCACCCAGTTAAAGGGAAATTATTGCTCATTGTGTTTGAGTGCACTCATAAATTAAACTTAGGCATTAAATCAAGCATCTGTTTTGATGTCTAGACACACGTTGGGTGAACTCTTAACCTACTATCACAAGCCTTCTCCCTGTAGTCCAAATTATTGACAATTTCATGGATTGTGTGTTTTAGTTTGTTTATATGTTTTTATTGGCATATACTATTCTGAAATCTTCAGATCTAAGCGGTGTAGAAATATTTGCAGATAAATATAACCATAGAATCATAGAAAGTGAAGTTAGAAGGGACCTATAAGACCAAGGGTCCCCAAACTACAGCGTGCTTTACTTTCACTTCCAGGAGTGACGAGGGCAGTGTGGGGCAGATGAATTGGTGTTGGGGGTCGGATCTGGCCCATGGGCCATAGTTTGGGCACCCTTGGTTTAAGCAGAGAATATGGCAGTTTAAAATCTATCTCATCCTGTTGCAAAACAGATTGGAAGTTGTGTTTCAGTTCCGCTTCCAGTGGGAGGACCCATGTGACTGGCCCGCTGAACCATGTGACTGGGCCATGGACTGAAAAGTTTGGGCACCCCTATATAAGACCGTCGGGTCTAACTCCCTCCTCCACACAGGAATCCAAATCAAAGCAGATCGTACAGAGGTTCGTCTAATTTCCTCTTGAATGCCTCCAGCATTGGAGTGCCTACCTTCTCCCTAGGTCATCATTGTTCTATTGTTGTACTGCTTTAGCAGTTAAGAACTTTCCCTTAATATATCTGGCCTCCTTTAGTTTCAGCCCATTATTACGCATCCTGCACTCTGGGATGACCAAGAACATATCCTTCCCTTCCTCTTTAGGATTATCATTCAGGTATTGAAGAGTGCTGTCATATCCTCTCATAATCTTGCATAAAAGTGCATGATTTACAAACAGAAACTGTCATGCTAACCAACCATGTTGAGGATGGGGAGGAAGAGAAGGAGAGAGAACCCATTTTCCAATATGGTGCTAGCCATCTGTGACTTTATATATACTGATAATTAATAATTAAATAAATAATAAATAATAATGATGAATTATATAATTATTATGCATACAGGTGTATATTATACTGTGTATTTATTATACTGTACACTATACCATGTGGTGTAATATGTATTACAGTGTATATAGTATGACATAATGTGATAATTCTCATAAGGAAGTGGTCTAACTCAGTCTTTCCCAGCCTTTGGATTTTGGACTTCAGTTCTCAGAAGCCTAAGTCGTTTCCTCAAAACACTGATCAGCCAATGTACTGACTTAGGCTTCTGGGAATTGAAGCCCCACTGTGGGGCGTTGGGAAACACTGCTGTAAAGCCAGAGGTTAGGAGTTCAATTCCCGCATTGTGTCTCCTGGGAAAAGAGCCAGTCTATGTAGCTTTGAGCAAGCTGCACAGTACCAAGAGCTCCCCCCAGAGGAAGGTAATGGTAAACCACTTGTATATATTATCTATCTGGAACCCCCTGGAAAAGGTTGCCATAAGTCAACACTGATTTGCTGTCACATGATTGTTATTTTAACATGATAATTATGAGAGCAAGTAAAGTAGAGCAAACAATTGGACTATTTGGCAAGTTGTCCATTGTGTAATGAATTGACTAACTGGTTACACAACTGATTCTGCAAGGAACATGTAGCCCAGGGGTGCTCAAACTATGGCCAGTGGGCCGGATCCAGCCCACAGACCGTAGTTTGGGCACCCCTGGTTTAAGCAGAGAAAATGGCAGCTTAAAATCTATCTCATCCTGTTGCAAAACAGATGGCAAGGTGCTTTTTTACTTCCACTTCTGGTGGGAGGAACCATGTGACCTACCCTGATGAACCATGTGACTGGCATGTGGCTGAAAAGGTTTGGGCACCCCTGATGTAGCCAAATAGGGCAGTCATTTTCATAGCAAAAAAAAAAGGTTCTGTGTGACTGGAAGTCTTGATCATAGAAGTCTGTTTCTGTCAGGTTTTCCTCAGTATTTCAAGGTGGGAAAAAGCATCGAACACCTTGTATGAGATCATTGACGTGTGACGGTAATCTGTTTAAAAAAATGACATTCCAGATAAGTAAAAAAAATGGGATTGAAATAAATAAAAGGAGAAGCAACTCAGAATTCTCCTTCGTAGAGCTATAGATTCAAGTTGGCATGGGCGGGTGTGATGTTGAGATAATTTTCCTGTGTGTCATTTTAATATACTTTTAAAAGCTACAAAATTTTATTTTAACTTTTATTTTTATTTTTAAGACCTTTTAATGTTTTACAGAAGTGCTTTTCACTTCTGAAATGCTGGTCTATAACTTGTAATTCATATTTTTAAGTACGTACTTGCCTGTGGGACTGCAGTGGCTCTAGTGGCTAAGAAGACGCTGACTGGGAGGCGGAAAGTCAGCAGTTCGATTCCCGAGTACTGCAAGACGGAATGAGCTTCCGTCTTTGTCCCAGCTCCTGCCAACCTAGCAGTTAGAAAGCAAGAAATTGCAAGTAGATAAATAGGGACCACTTTGGTGGGAAGGTAACAGCGTTCCGTGTGCTTCCGTTTGTCTAGTCATGCTTGCCACACGACCACAGAAATGTCTGCAGAAGCAGACAACACTGGCTCTTCAGCTTTGAAACAGAGATGAGCACTGACCCCTAGAGTCGGATACGACTGGCTTTCGAGCAGGGGAAACCTTTACCTTTACTTACTTGCCTGTAACTTGAGTTCAGTTTGAATCTGTTACATAGTATCTGCAATATTTGTGAAGTACAGTAATACCTCGGATAACGTTTACCTCGGATAACGCTAAAATCGCATTACGATAAGTAATGGGGGGGGGAGAATTGGATCGAATAATGTTAAGGTCCTATGGGATGGATCGAATAACAACCGCTAAAGCCTGTGTGGTTACAATGTATCTCTATGGAGCTTTAACGTTATCCGATCCATCCCATAGGATTTTAACATGGATCGGATAACACTAAAAATCGGATAACACCAAGACTTGTGGAACCAAATTTTAGCGTTATCTGAGGTTTTACTCTTACCTTATGTGCTGGATCTCTTTCCAAAGCATTTTGTCTTCTTTCTCTTCTGCTTCTGCAGTCAACATTTCATAATTTCAGATACAGTCCTACAGTTTCACATGACTGTAAGACAATGCGAAGACATTTCAAACCATGTTCCTGTGCTATGTTTTCAACAACGTTGACATAATTTAAAGCAGAGAATGAGATGACTAGATGGCATTGTTGATGCAATGGGCACAAAGCTGGGCAGGCTGAGGAGGAGGGTGGAGGATAGGGGTGCCGGGGGGGGGGCAATGGTCCATGGGGACGCGAAGGGTCGGAATCAACTGTGCAACTGAACAACAACAACAAGCAACGTAGAAGAATGAACACTTGCAGAATGCTCAAGCTGCCTTTGCCTGTGTTATTGCAACTTTGATATCCAAATGGTTTAACTGCTACTGAACCTCAAGAGACTGCAGTGGCTTAGTGGTAAAGATGCTGAAATTGATTGCTGGAAGGTTGGCAGGTCAGCAGTTACAGACCTGAGTGCTGCACAATGGAATGAGTCCCAGTCTCTGGCCCTACTCTGGCCAACCTAGCCATTCGAAAGCAAGACATTGCAAGTACATAAGTAGGTGCCACTTTGGTGGGAAGGGAAGCAGTGTTCTGTGCACTCCAGTGTCAAGGCATGCCTGCCACATGTCCACAGAAACGTCTGCAGATGCAGACAACGCAGGCTCTTTTACTATAAACAGAGATGAGCACTGAGCCCTAGAGTCAGCTACAACTGGCTTTCAAACAAAGGCAACCTTTCTCTTTACCGAACTGCAAAGGTACAAAACCTCTCAGGGTGTCACCCATGGATAATGTAACTTTGTCAAGGGGGGGGGGGAAGAACCTAGACTTCTGAGTTACCCCAGATGGTTTGACACACTCAGGTCTTCCTGCGAGTAATGTGTGCAGAGTATCCATTTTGGGATTCTGGCAGGTACAGCTGCGTTCACTGCCTTCTACATGCCATGGGGGTCCCAAGGGGTTGAATGTTGCTTGCTGTACCATCAGTCAGAATTATGGGGTGCGACTCCCCCCCTCCCCCCAGAAGTGGTTTCAACATGTTGTGAAAAGGCAGTGTTGCAACTTAAGATGTTATTCCTGCTGGTTTACTGCTTGCACCTGGGAGAGCCGATGGTGGGCTTTCCTGCCTTAGGTGACCTGATTTTGGATTCTGTTTTGCTCCCAGGGATCAACACAGGGTCAGTTTTTTGGACTTGGCAATACCTCTCTTGCCACGTATGACAGATGAGAACTCTGCAAGAGAATGACCCTCAGCAGCCAGTGAACAGAGATGAGCCTCAAGTCCACCGTCTCAGTTCTAGGAAGAGTTTTATGGGAAGAACAAACACTCTTGAGGGTACATAAGAGGAAAACCAAATGAGAAGATGGAGGAAGGAGCTGACTGGGCAAGGAACAACATTAAAGGAGGAGATGGCTAAGGAACCTTCCCCTATGCCACTTGGAGGACCCTGAATGGGCAGAGGGTCGGAGTCCCTAAATGCAAGACCAGCAGGCTTGAGTGGGGGCTGCTGGTGGACGACAACAACAAGCCGTGTGAATTTGGAGAAATATAGAATCCGGCTCATTTACTGGCCTGCCGATTCTTGCCAGAAACATGTCCTGTTGAGGACTTAAGTTTGGCCAACGACAAAGCAAAGAAAGTGGCTTCATTTTGGCAGTCCAAAGTTTGATCTGGACACAAAAGAAGAACAGATGAGAAAAAGTCATGTACAGTAAAACCTCATATAACACTAAAACCTGGTTCCACAAGTCTTCGTGTTATATGATTTTTCGTGTTATCTGATCCTCTATGGGATCCATAGAGATACATTGTAACCACACAGGCTTTCGCGGTTGTTATCTGAAGCATCCCATAGGATCTTAATGTTATCTGATGCAATTCTTCCCCCCAGATTCCTTGATGTTATGCGATTTTCGTGTTATTCGATACTAATGTTATATGAGGTATTACTGTACTGTACAGTACCTCTAAAATGCTTTGCAACATGACATTTAAAAGGCATTTAAATATCCTTTTGAAGTTACTCTTGAAAATAACTAAAAAGGAAGCTTGTTACACCAAAAAGTAATTTTGTAGCTACTCATGACATTGCTTTTGAAATGTGCCTTCCAGAAAGTAAATAGAGTAGTACTTCGCATAACAAACGCATCGCACAGCAAAACATTCGTATACTTGTTCAATGGGAACCCCAGTTAACGAACTTTTTTTTCATTATGAGGGGTATCTCCAATAGGGAACCGCATAACAAAAAAACCCCGCATAGCAAAGAGCTCCGTGGAACAGAGGTTTTTCGTTATGTGGGAATTCTATTGTAATTACAGCTTACTACTTTATTTGGGCTAATGACTTCCAGACTCTGGGCTTACACCCATTTTGGAGCAGTGCTGTTCTCCTTGAGCTACATCTTTTCTCCAACAGCCCAGCTGTATGCAAATACCTGCTTTTTTTGGGGGGGGGGGGGAACCAGAGAAACGGTCTAAGACGGGAATTCTTCACTGTACGCCTCATCGACAACCCAGCAGGTTCCACCTCAATGGATGACTTGAGCAAATACAGCTTTCACTGGGCACCGATTGTCCACACAGCCCCAGGCTCCCCTCTCCACGTTGCCTTCAAGCATTAGATTATAGACCCCGGCACCGTTCATTTAATTTACAGTCCGCTCAGTGCCAAGCCAAGGAGAAAGTCTATAAACAGACGTTCATTTTGTGTGTGTACATATACTCTCGCACACACTGGGCAGCTGTGAGGTGGTAAGCAGAAAGCCAGGATGTAAATTTCAACAAGCTTCTCTTTGGGTTGAAACATCCAGCTGATGGAAGATGGAGTAGCATCTTCCCACAACCCACCCAAATTAAGGTGAAGATTACGCAAAGCCAGACACGTTATTGCGATAACAAAATCCTCCAAACACCCTTCTACACTCCTGGTAGGGGGAAACAGAGTAAAATAGTAAAGTTCAGACTCCGTAAGAGGAGACAAAATGTGACACATACATTCCTGGTCTGAGTTTCTTCTCCTTGGGTCTTGCGGTTCACTGGGATTCACACGCAGACTGAATTGCTAGAGTGTTAAACCCTGGCCACCCAGGACAAACACAGGAACAAAATAAACCATGCCTTCAGGAGCAATAAAAGGGCCCAGAAAGGCTCAGGGAGGGGGGGGGAACACTGTGAACAGTGGGACACATTCCTTGCATCGTTCAGATGATTAGAAAGATACTGAAACCATCATGGTAATAATAATAATTGTGTGTCAGAAATTACTCTGGGTTGAAAGGATTTTTGCTGGAGAAACTCCATTCAGGGGATGCCCAGACGAAGCTCCTTTCATGTCCCAAAGGGCTTCTTTTCCCACCGAAGTGGTTCATAATGGTACATCTGCAGGACCAAATCCTCCATTCAGATCTTCTTTATTCATGTCAGAGGCACCACCAGAATATAATAACATACAAAGCTAACATTAAAAAGACTAGATGACCTCCGCCCAATATTGGGCCATTTCAACCGCATTTCCTCTTGCCAACATAAGGCCCTCTTCAGTGCACGTTGAAGGGCATTGTGCGCATTGTAACCTATGGGAGATAGTTTGTACTTCTCCACATTCACACTGGCTGTTATCTACAGGGAAACTCCACTTTCTCAGATAGGCCCTTGATCTTCCTACCCTGGCACGCAGCCCGTTTAAAGCAGGGGCTCCCAACCTAGGGCCTGTGGGCTGGATCTGGCCCATGGTGCCATTTCATGTGGCCCCTCCAAGGGCATTCAAGAAAATGCCTAACCCTTTGAAGCTGTTGGGACAAATGGCCACCCCCATCATGCAGGCAGGGCAAAATGGCCACCCGGCCCTTGAAACTGACTGAGAGAGCGTGGTCTAGTCCTGGCTTGAAAAGGTTGGGAACCCCTGCTTTATGATGTTCTGTTGACTAAGAAGAGAGTGCAACTGGATGTCACGTGTACAGTTCTGGCTAAATTGGCTCCAAACAGAGGTCAAAAATCCAAATGTCTGGAGCAGATCCATTGAATGAATGCCCTTTGGGGGTGGCCCCACATGAAATGGTGCTGTGGACCAGATCCGGCCTACGGGCCTTAGCTTGGGAACCCCTGGCATAAAGGGTGTATCCTGTATCTCTTTCATCAGCAGCACCTCTAGATTATTGAACATTTTGAGAAGGTAAAGATTAATCATTTAGTTGATAGGAGTTTAGTTTTCACTGAGGAACAATGGCAATTTGTGTCTTGGCCTTTCAATGGCAATTGCTGCCATAGTTTAAAGGCATCATCTTATTTTCCTACGTCTGGCACATCAAGTCCATCTTTGTCAATCATTAATGACTAGGCACAGGGGGGAAATAAGTTCTACAGGGATATAGAGAGAGAATCTGAAAATGGGGTCATTTTTTCTTCCTTTTTCTGTCCCATCTTGCAGAGGTCATTGCTACATATTTACTCTAAAATTGTTTTGTGTTCGTTTGTTAATATGGTATATAAACTTGTTTATTTTTTTTAAATCTGCATTGCCAGAGGGTAGGGATGTAGGAAGCAACTTTAGACTGGCATGGTAAATTCTGACCAGCTGCAAGGAGTTTTACTGAGCAGGGCAGGGATGGCGAACCTTGGCACTCCAGTTGTTCTTGCGTTTGCAGTAAACCCATTCGTGTGGATCCACAGAGGGTTGGGCTTCTGGGAATTGGAGTCCAAGAACAGCTGGAGTGCCAAGGTTCACTATCATGGGAGTAGGTTTCCTAGTCCTATTGAGAAGTGATGGGTTTCATGATGGTCTTTCATTTTAAAGCATGACTAAGCCTCACCTTGCTCAGCTTCCAAACTTTAGAGTAGACCAAGTGTATCCAGGGAGGAGAAAGAGAGCTGAACGCTACGCAGATTTTAAGATCTCAACATCTCCAACCAGACCCAGAAAAGGGCTGGGCCTCCCTCCCTCCTTGCCTGCCTACCCACAAGTATTTATATCGGAAGAATCAGCTTTTCCTTCTCACAAGCCGTTTGTTGCCAAGAGCCTGGTGCCCAAGAACCGTCGGGTTTGTTTTCTTGAAATGTTAACTTCATTGACAATAAATCAGGGAGTTGGAAAAACATTGAGGAAAGCATTCGGGGTATTGGGTTGGGTTGAGATAATCTGCCAGTGGCCCAAACCAAGGATGATCGGTGGTTGGCTCGGGCAAGAAAGCAAGCAGTTGATCTCCAGCAGAAGGGCTCCACGTGGAAGGTAGGAAGGAAGGGGGTCTTCTTTCCCTGCTGCTGGCAGCTGCCTACAAAAAGAAAAAGGGAGGGGGGGACCCATGCACTGGCCCCACTGAAGAAGCAAGAGGAACAGAGGAGATGGACATCACCCCTGTGCAAGGGCTATAATTGGGGAGCTACTGATAGTCATAGAATGGGGTTCTCAACTTGCGGCCCACGGGGCCAAATTACCTGCCCCCCTATCACTACCGCCTTCACCGTGGACTCATTTACAGCAGCCATAAATGGAGGGGGGACAACCAGTCCTGCACCCTCAACTGTTTGCGGGAACACCCCCCCCCCCCGACTTGAAAAGGTTGAGAACCCCTGCTGTAGAGTAACAGAGTTGGAAGAGGCCTTTGAGGCCATGGAGTCCAACCCCATCTGCTCGAGGCAGGAATCCGAATCAAAGCAGGTCTGACAGAGTCTCTCTTGAATGCTTCCAGCATTGGAGCTCTCACCACCTCTCAAGGCAGCAGTGGGTTCCGCTGTCATACTGCTCTAACCATTTAACTGCTTCTCCTAATATTCAGCCTATCTCTGGCTTTGTGCAGTTTCAGCCCATTATTACGTGTCCTACACTCTGGGATGATCAAGAACAGATCCTGCCCATCCTTTTTATGGTTCTATTTCAGTATTTAGAGTGTTATCATCATATCTCCTTTCAGCCTCCTTTTCTCAAGGCTAAACATGCCCAGTTCATTCAGTCTTTCCACACAGGGGTTGGCTTCTAGTCCTCTGATCCTCCTTGTTGCCTTTTTCTCAACCTGTTCCAGTTTGTTGGCATTCTTCTTAAAGTGAGGTGTCCAGAATTGGAGATAGTATTATCCAGTGGTGGGCTCAATTTTTTTTTTCTACCACACTGTGGGCGTGGTATGGTAGGTGTGGCCAGGGGACTATTTTATTTCAAAACTTGGATGGGCAGAGGGGCCAGCCAGAATTTCTGCTACCGGTTCTGACGAACTGGTGTGAACCTGCTGATGCCCATCACTGGTATTATGCCATTCTTCCTAGTCAGTCTAATCCAGCATTTTTCATGCCATGTTTACATCATGGTTGCACTACTGCAATGCGCATTACATGGGCTTACCCTTGAAGGACATGCAGAAGCTTCCACTGGTGCAAAAGGCAGCAGCTAGGCTGCTAATCATTAGACAATAATGTGACCCCCCGGCTCTCAGTACTGAAGTCATCTGTACTCCTCAGCCACTATTTCCTGAGCTCTGGTTTTTAAAGTTCTAAGGGACTCGTTGCCTGTAATGTCTCACATTGGTTATTAACCTTCATCCAGGCAATTAAAAAAAACTGCTCTGAATGATCTCAACTTTCAAAGGAATTGTGATCTAATGCAGCTTAGTGAAAGGGTGGCCAAACTACGGCCCATGGGCTAGATCCAGCCCAACACCAATTCATCCAGCCCACGCCACCCTTGTCGCTCCCGGAAGCGGAAGTACTGGTAAAACATGCCCATACACTTACTTCTGCTTCCTGGAGCAATGGGGGCATCGGGGATGAATCCAGTCCACTGGTCATAGATTGGCCACTCCTGGTTTAAGCAGAGAAAATGGTACCATAGCTTAAAATCAATCTTATCCTGTTGCAAAACAGATTGCAAGGCACCTTTTACTTCTGTTGGAACCACGTTACTGGCCCACAGCCTGAAAAGTTTGGGCACCCCTAGCTTAGGGCAAGAAATGGGGTTAAGGTAGTGGGTCATGAATGTCCCAAATCCTCCAACTTCCTCTCTAAATGGCTCCAACTAATGGCAACATTTCTGGAATGGTTCATGCCCCAAATTTGTCACATCCCTTGCATTAAAGCCAACAGTCTTGACCTTAGTCCCATCTCGAGTGTTTCCTTTCATCTTCAACGGGGGTGGGGTGCAGAGGCTACATGCCAAAGCAGTTATCCTGGTTCCAATATTTCTGGCCCTGCCTGTTATCCAGTCATTTCTGACTTATGGCAACCCTGTGAATGAATGACCTCTAAAAAGCTGATCTTCAACAGTTCTGTTCAACCCTTGGAAACTCAAAGCTGTGGCTTTCTTGAGGAAATCAATCCACATTTTATGCACTGCAACAAATTTTTGCTTCTGCCTTAAGATCTTAAGAGGGAAATCCCACCCATCAGGTAGGGAGGGTTAAATTGGTGATGCCAACCAGTTTACGTCCATGGGCGGGTATTATCATCCTTTTATTTGGACTGTTATGACAAGACTCAACACCCTTCCTCCAGGAAGCTTCCATGAATCAAACTTCTTATCACCTAGTGAAATGAAGCACAATGTAGGGAGGAAAGGAGTGAGAAAGGTTTTCACCCTAGCAAGATATATGTGGTTTCCATTACACCACTAGAAGTATGACAAAGCACCAGAAATTTCATTTTGTCTGTTGGAAGAGACGGCAAAAAAATAATAATAAATTCTCTGCTGTCATTTTAGATGATGATTCTATTTTAAGGCATCTTCAACTCAATAATAGTTCAAATCAAAAGGAAATTCCAGAAAGTAAGAATTGTTGGAAGGTTAATGCCCTTAACAGATCATTCTAAGAGGCAGGAAGGAAGTCTGTTAAGAGTTCTACAAAGCCTAATTAGTTCATCTGGACAGCAAACCTATTCTACAAAGTAAGTAGGCTTTAGTACATCTTCCCTCCATTGCCTAAATGGGGCCAAAGAATCTAAGGGCATCAATCCCATCAGATTCTCACAGTGGAGAATTACCATTAATTAATTGCCACTTATATTTTGGCATGCCAGAAGGGATAAAAGAGGGACTTCTTAGCTAGTGGCAATTCACTTCGGCAACTTACATTAATGCCCATCATTAGCATAGCCTGTCCTTCATTTTCAAAGACCTTTTACATAAGATTAAGAATCATGTGTGTGTGTGTCCAATTATGGTTCAGCAGTAGCATGTTGGGAGATATGCAAGTGACTAACTAGCTAGCCCAACACTACTACATCATTAAAAAAGATAGCTAAAAACAGTTGATTGTTCACAAAATGTTATGTACAGCAGTTGTAATGCCATTATTATTACAGTACTGTACTGTACTTCGCAATATCCTCCCTTGCCCAAGGTAAGTCTTTTTTAAAAAACAAATCCACTTAAAAGGCAGACCAAAAACAAAACAAAACACTGCACCAACAGATGTGGCTTCCTTTGCCGTTTCTAAACAGACGAGATTCTACCTGTTGCACATTCATATGACACTTGGTCTACCTCAGTGATGGTGAACCTTTGCACTCCGGGTGTTCTTAGACTTCAATTCTCAAAAGTCCAAATCTCTGTGACTCCACACAAATGGGATTACTGCAGTAAACCCATTTGTGTGGATTCACAGAGACTTGGATTTCTGGGAACTGAAGTCCAAGAACACCTGGAGTGCCAAGGTTCACCATCATAGGTCTATCTCCTTGCTTACTCCTGCCTGGAAGTTGCTCGGGTCAGCCACTCAATCTGTCTGTGTTTTATACACTGCTCTCAACACAATCATCTCATGCCCGATGTAAGACCACTAACCCATAATTGCCACCTTTCTTACATGGAGGAGCTGTAAACCGGTGCAAACAAGGCAGCCACTAAGTCTCAGGAGGCCCCTGGGTGACTCGTATGAGCTTGGGCACTTGCCTTGTGTTCTTAGCCTACTAGGAATCCTTTCAACAGCTTAAATTAAGAGTGTATTAGGTAGGAGGAAGCATGTAAGCCAGGAATATTGCTTCTTCTTCTTCTTGAGGTGCCGTATTCATTCCAGATATTGGCTATCATCATGGCGATAGTCTTCTTGTTCTTAATTCCTCAGAACAGTTCTTCTGAGGATCTTCCGCACCAGTCTCTCAGGTTATTTAGCCATGAAGCCCATCTATGTCCAGGGCCTCTTTCTTCCCAGGGATCTTTCCTTCCAGAGCGAGTTGGAGGACTTTATATTTTATGTTGTTCCTCATGATATGGCCAAGGGATTGGAGCTTTCTTTGCTCAATGGTCTTGAAGAGTTCGTTTTTTATCTGTCCAGCGCAACACTTCTACATTAGTCACATGGTCAACCCATGATAATTTTAAAAGAGAAGAGCTTAATGTTGGAGCGGGACGGAAAGCGTATTGACAAAGTACATCTGCTCTGACCAGTGTTGACAAAACGTCTTCTCCAAAGCCCTGATTCTCCCAGGGCACCAATAAAGTGGGATCCTAACTGCAGACGTCTTACCAAGTTCACAAAGTGGAACCAAGAACAAAGAATGGCACAATCGCTATTTGGGTTTTTTAATTTGTTTATTTTGAAAACTGGTTTCTTGTGAAAGAATATACTCAAGAGAGCACAGATTTCCTTTGTTAATCATAAAACGCAGCAGGCTGGCTATTAGCCGGCGCAGAAGACTCTGGGCATGCACTGAGCTGCAGGAGCAACTTCCTCCTCCTGGGTGGGTTTCTGACATCACGTATCGCAGCACACATCCTGAAGGCCATGTCCTGGAAGGGACAGGAGCAAAGGAGACCAAAAGGGGGAAAGTCAGTGCCAGGTTTTGCCTGCACATTGCCTTCTTCTTGTTGAATATTGTAGTGCAACCCCAGCATGCAGTGGGTGTTAGTGCAATAACCAGAGACAGAAATACTAGCCTAAACTAATGGAAGTTGTTTTATATTGTTTTTCCCTAAGTAACCAAATGGAAAGTTTCCTGTCTTCCTGCCACTAGGGGTCATCTGACCTATTTGCATGTATTAAGGATTTGCATGTTTTGCCCTTCTCTCTCGTTTTTAGTTTTTAGTTTTTGCCTTTTGAAGATGTCTATTTGAGCTCCTCTGTTTTGTGAGCCACGTGGCATGCCTAAAGGACTTAAAAGATCAAAATACTTTATTTTAACTGTACAGCTTTTAAAAATAATCTCACCAAGAACCCTGAGCACACATGTCACCAGGTCCTCTCAAAACACACAGCTCTGGGGGCCATCACCAAAAATGGCAAGTAAGGCCACAACTAGGAAGACAATCTTCTCAGTAGTGGCACCTACTCACTGGAGTAAGTTACCAGTGGAGGTGCAGTAAGCTCCCTCTTTAGATAAATTTGTAAAGACATCTTGAAAAGCATTTTATTTAGGAAAATTCTTAATGGTACCTTTCTTCTAATTTACTTCCTCTTTTATCCCTTCCAGGATAGTGATTTTGTCTTGGGTACTTAATTTTGTCTTAGGTTTGGACCCAATTTTTTACCTATTTATTACAATCAATACCATTAGGGTGGGTCATTGTTTTTATTTATTGATTTTTTAAAAAATGTTGTAGACCACCCCAAATGGGGAACTCTGGTTTTCTAGAGGGGTGGTACATAAATGTATCTATTAGCTAACCAACCAACCAACCAACTGAATGGTGGACTAATTAATTAAAAACATACACAGGCAAACACACACCTGGACATCCTGAATCTCCATCTGAACTTGGAAAAGCTTGGGGAGGTTTTTTTTTAACTACAACTCCCAGAAATCTGGATTTTGGAACTTGTATTTAAAAGAAAAAAGCCTAACTGAAATGTCTGCCATCCCATGACAATGTGGAGACTGTTCCTTGATGTCCTGTTGCAAAAGAGGGCCACAAATCCACCCAGCCGCTGCCGCTACCTTTTCTCTGGGCTGCGCCAATGAGGAGCAGAACCCTCCCATGACACCAAGAGGACTTGGACACCTCCTCGAAACATGAGTGGCTCCCTGGAGGCCCTGCACTGGCCCATCCAGAGAGCCCGTCTGTGTCTCGTGGTACCTACCCTCCTGCCCTAATCGTCAATGTACTCAAAAGGCTCTGGCGGCTCTGGCTCCTGTTCCTCCTCTTCAATCTTTGGCCCGTGAGCCGCCACGGGCTCCACCAGCTCCTCCGTGTCCTCACTCGTGTCTCTCAAGATGATGATGCCACCAATAGAAAGCTGCAAAGAAAGAAGCACAAAGTCAGGGCTGCATTGCCAACCGCAGGGCGGCTGAGGGGGAGAGGTGTAACCCCGTGGTGTGGCAGCTCAGAGTGCCCCATGCAATTATTGCTCCATTAGAAGGTCAGCCCTACCATTGGCCGCAGGGAGGTAGTTGCCCCCAGGCCCCATGCTGAGAGGGCCAGATCTGCTGCTTCCTGCTGCCTTAGGAAGAACACGGGCACTGCAGGCCAGGCAATCTGGCCAATAACCCAACCTGCTAGACAGAGGTGACCCACCAAGTCCTGCGCTTAGGAGGAAACCAGCCCTCAGAGCGGGTGGGAGGCAAGGCCTTCTTTCCACTTTAGAGTTTGGGCTGTCCTGGTAATTAAATTTGATTGGCTGAAAGGAAAAGCATCAGCAAACAGGATCCTTGCTGAGGAAAAAGCATGAGAGATGAAGGAGTCGGGAAGGAAGGATGAAGTCCAGGCTTTCAGGAGGCAAAATGAGATGGCAGGCAGGCTGAATCGAGGCTCCTGACCACACTTGCCGGAGGGATCCATACCACAACCAACGTGTTCTGACCATCACAAAAGGCAACAGCAATCACACTTCTACACCTTGCCCCATAGCGTCTCATGCAGTCTCTGGGCAGTTCACAAGGTAATTAGCATTTTGTCCCCAACATGCTGGGTCCTCAGTACAATGGAAGAGGCTGAGTCGACCTTGATTCCTGTCAGGACTGAACTCACAACCTTTTGGTTGCAGGACAGCAGTTTTAACCCCTGTGCCACCAGGGCTCTATAATGACAGGCTGCTTACCTGCAAATGTTGTTCTTCTTTGTGGTCGCCTGTGAACCCACGCGAATGAGTTTACTGCACATATGCATTGCACAGTAAACCCATTCATGTGGATTCACAGAGACCACGAAGAACTTGATAGAGTGGAGAGTCAGAAACAGACATTGTAGGTAGCCCATAATTAGACTGTGGTTATATTTAACAAGGCAGAAAAGGCTACTACGGCGGCAGGGCTCCGTCCCCAGACTTTCTTGCGGCCGGGGTGAAGAGGCCGCTGTGGCGACAGGTTAAGGGGACCCTCCACCACTGTTGGTGCCTGGGCCCCACCCCAGGGGCACAAAAGCCCGCTATGGCAGCACATGGCAGGACTTCATTGCCACCCTCGGACTTGCATGCAGCGGGAGTGGAGAGGCCGTTGTACTATGGTACTGTTTTATATTATGATATGTGCTTTTGTAGGATGAATAGGGTATAATTATTGTCTATATTGTCTATTGTATTATTTTGTTTACTGCATGATATTGTGTGAGGCGCCCTGAGTCGGGTTTCCTGATTGGGCGGCATACAAGTGTGAGAATTAAATTGAATTAAATTAAGGCTATAGCAGTTATCAGTCATGCTTCTATGCCACCCCATAATGCTTAGTAGACTTTCTGGGCTGTTCACAAGGTATTTAGCATTTTGTCTCAAAAATGCTGGGTACTTATTTTACTGATCTCAGAAGGATGGAAGGCTGAGTCAACCTGGATCCCTGTCAGCATCGAACTCAGTACAGAAGTTTAACCACGGCACCCCCTAGGCTCAGCCCAACGAAAGCCAGAGCTCTCTTGGAAAGAAGGTGGGTGGGGTGGGACGGTGACCTGCAGAGGTGTCCCTCCTCACAAGCCACAAAGTGATGGATGGGTCAGAGTTGACCAAGGGCAATTCTTTTGAAATCCCCCTCTAACCGCAGGGTAGGCCTGGCCAGGACAGCAACGGCACAAAGAGCACCACAGCTACTGAAATGGGGTCATTGCAGTCGAACTTGTGAAAGCGAGTTTCTTGTGTGCAAAAGTAGCACCCAGGAGACGGAGCCTTTGGCCTGCCCACTTCCAGGGGCAAAGATTCTCTGGCCAGCCTGTCCCGTGGATTTCCCCATCTGTGCCCATCTCTCCCTGCACAACCTCTCCGGATTGCTTTGGCTGTTTGATGGGCTCAAAGTGGACAGGTCCTTGACAGCAGGGCCAAGCCTGTCAGTAGCTGCATTCCCTGCCCAAGAGAGGAACCGGACGTACGGGCTTGAAAGGCTGGTATCGACAGCTTTCTGGCATGGTGAGGACCTTCAGCTGAGCTGGCATCACCCGGGCTGGATTGTCAAGGATCTGGAAGGATGGTTCGGGCTCTTTCTTCTTTTCCTTCTCCTCCTTCTTCTCAGTCTCATCCTGTTTAGGAACAGGGAAGCAAAATCATCCAAACAGCTCAGAAGAAGAATTAGGAGCTAAAATACACAGAGAGAAAAAACACTTTCCACGCACCATTCATGCTCTGTTTCCTCCCCTATAACACCTGGACTGGCCCTGATTTTGCCATAGGAGTGGAGCAACAAGAGGCCCACAGCATCCATGTACCATTACAGAAACCCCTTATCTCCTCCCCCAGAGTAGCACCCTCTTCTTCTTCTTGTGCCCTATCCAATTCCAAATATTGGCTACCATCATGGCAATCAGCCATGAAGATTGTCCTGAGAATATAATACAGTGGCCTTCCATTTGCCTTCCGCATCACAGTGTGACACCTGTACCAATGATCCAGTTCCGTGAGTCACTTTCTGGTCCTGAGCCCTTTTGGCATGCCAAGTCCTCTTCAGCCCAAGGCCAGGAGTGATGAAGATGCTGCCCTCCATCAAGATGGATTCAAGTGGGATTTAATCCACTTGGGGACCATCAGCCTTCCCTGTGGACTTCACCACCCATGACCATCAGTTCTCAGGGCTGTCAGATTCATTGAGTTGCTGGCAGTCAGGTCTACTCTATTACCATAGCAGGATAACCTGGCCAGCACCCCTTATCCAAATAAATGTCAAAGAGTTAAAAAGGCGAGTATCACTGTCAAAAGCCTTGACAGATGCACAACTTTAAATTAAAATACTGTATGTCCCTAGCTCCACAAATACTCTCTCTTTTTAGGGGGGGGGGGAAATCTTAGGTTGTGCCCTCCTGTTTCTAAAAAAGACTATTTAGAACAGGGATTCTCAACCTGTGACCCACAGCACAATTTCATGTGCTCCCCCCCCACTGCCTCCACCATACCAGGAAGTGCCATGTGGTGGAGGAAGGGCAAAATGGCAGTCCAGACCCTAAAGCTGTCTGAGGGAGTGTGACCCAATGCCCCCCCTTGCTTACAAAGGTTGAGAATGCCTGATTTAGAACCATTAATAGCCCAAGTTGAATAGCATCTGAATGGCAAACTAGTGGTATCCGGTGGTTGGGTAAGAGGTGGGGGTTGGGTGGTGTAGATATACATTTTCCCATCTGCTTTCTAAGTGGGACTGCAGTGGCCTAGTGGTTAAGATGCTGAACATGATGACTAAAAGAGTCTCTGCCTGGGGTTGGGAGCACCTTGGAGTTGAATTCACACACGTTTCTCTCCTTATATTCTAGAGCGGGGTGCCCAAACTTTTCAGGCCATGGGCTGGTCACGTGGTTCCTCCAACCGAAAGCGGAAGTAAAACACGGCTAGCAATCTGTTTTGCAACATGTTTTGCAGCAGGATGAGATAGATTTTCGGCTGTTCTTTTCTCTGGTTAAACCAGGAGTGCCTAAACTATGGCCTGTGGGCCAGATCTGGCCCCAATGCCAATTCATCCGACGTGGTCCACCGTGTGGGCATATTTTACTTTCACTTCCAGGAGCGATGAGGGTGGTGCAGGCTGGATGAATTGGTGCCGGGACCAGATCTGGCCCACAGGGTGTAGTTTGGGTACCCCTGTTCTAGAGATATTGGATGAAAGCCCCGTTCTCAGCCTTGTTAAATACCTCTAGGCATGTGTCATATTCTCTCCAAAGCACAGAATTTTCTCTTTTGGGGTTTAAAAAAATCCGAAAAATGATGCTTCCATTCTCTCTCCATTCCAAATTCAAATGTACTTCCTATTGGTCAATTGTTCAGACATCAGAGGGTGAATATCTCAATCAGATTAGGAAGATGACTGCCAGACAATAGCAGCCCACCCAGAAAGCCAGACAACGCACAAGAAAAAGACGGCTGGTAAAGTTTGGTTTTAGCCACAATCTCTCTATGTGGTCTTAGGGAAACCACTACCTTTCAGGCTCATCAAGATGGGGAGAGCAACAGCAGTGAAGTCCTACCTAGATAGCCACGCAAGTTGGGAGATTCTGGAAGCTGCGGTCTAAAAAAAGCCAGCTTTTGGAGATGATGTGAGCATGAAAACACTTTCAAGCTCCTCTGAATGCAACCTCCATGTCAAATCCAGTGCTCCAAAACAAGATTCTGCATCTACCCAGACTGCAAGCTTAAGATCTAGGTGGGTCCATGGGCAAGAGGTCTTTGGCGTCCCTCTTCTGATGCTTATTTGCTGCCCTCTTCTCCAGGATTCAAGGCACTCCATGCCACCCCCAAACACAGGGTGAGACAAGCTGGCTTTTCCTGGTACCCATGGAGGGTTTCTCAACCTTGCCCCCCCCCCTCCCGGATGTTCTTTGACTTCAAATTCCCGGAAGCCTTGATCAGCAGGTGTGTTGACTTGGGCTTCTGGGAATTGAAGTCCAGGAACACCTGGAGGCCCAAGGTTGAGAAACTCTGATCTACAGGATAACTATGGAAGCACACCCCATGAGACCAGTGATGGGATGTAACAGGTTCTCACCAGTTCTCCAGAACCGGTAGTAACTTTCCCCAGTGTCCCGGAGAACCGGTTGCAGGTTTTTTGGGGAACCACCTTCGGGGCTTACCTTTTCACTGGTTTCCCCCCTGCACATGCGCACCAAGCACTTGGTGTGCATGCACACCTACAGTGCTTGGCGCGTATGCACGGCCTCCTTGCTATCCTCCCAAGTGGGGAGGAGGAAGAGATGCTGCTAGCCTGAAGCTCCCTATAGCCTGCTCCCCTAGATATCCTAGAGAACTCGTTAGGCAAAGACTACCTAAGAGTACCTAACTCTTTAACTGTTGAAAAGTGCCAAAATGAAGCCATCTTGTGGTGAGTTCATTCTGTAGTTCCTTCTATCTGACCTAGTGTGAGAAAGATTAGCCAGAATAAGCTTTAAGCTCTGGTTTAAAAGCTCTGGTTGATTTGTGTTGTGGGTGGGTGGGTGTTTGGGTGTATTTTAATGTATTTTTTTTTATTTATTTATTTATTTTATGGGTTTGTGTTGTGAGTGGGTGGGTGGATGGGTGGGTTGAGAGGTGTGTGTGTGTGTGTGTCTGCGTGCTTATTTTTATTTTATTTTAATTATTTTTTAAATTTGTTTTCTTTGGCCCCACCCACAACATCATGACATTGGCTCTGCTCATGACATCATGATGTTAGCTCCACCCACACTGTGATGATGTCATGGTAGGGTAGTAAAAAATTTGACATCCCACCACTGCATGAGACCTATGGAGCAGAAGACTCTAGCACAGAGGTGGTAAACCTTGGCACTCTAGGTGTTCTTGGACTTCAATTACCAGAAGCACAATTACCAGAAGCACTTACTTCAAGTCAGCACTCCTGCTGATCAGGGCTTCTGGGAATTGAAGTTCAGGAACACCTGGCATGCCAAGGTTCGTCATCACTGCTCTAGTAAAGACAACCAGGGCTACAGAGACAAGTCCAAACCATCCATAGAAGAGGGAGTGATGTGTAACCCATGAGCATTTGCAGGGCTTCTGCTCTCCTGCCAAATTCCTCCAAAAGGGCTGTGCCACTTGACACTGATGGGAATTCTAGGCCAGTAGTGGTGAACCTATGGCAAAGTGTGCCAGAGGTGGCACTCAGAACCCTCTCTGTGGGCACCTGTGCAGTCTCCCCAGCACAGAGTTCACCCTGGCCCTCTGCTCAGCAGCCCAATGGGAGCTTTTCTTTCCTCCTCCAGCACAGAGTTCACCCCACCCCTCTGCCCAGCAGCCCAATGAGGGCACTTCCTCCCTCTCTAAGCACAGAGTTTGCCTCATCCTTTTGCCTAGCAGCCTAATGGGAGTGTTTCCTTCCTCCCCTGTTGCTGTGTTGGCACTTTGTGATAAATAAGTGGGTTTTGGGTTGTTGTTTGGGCACTCGGTCTCTAAAAGGTTCGCCACCACTGTTCTAGGCCAACAACGTCTGGAGGACTCTATGTTGTCAACCAAACCCTGCTCTACAACACCTGTTTTTAAACTACTGGCACAGGAATCAGTGGTCAGGATCAGAAGCAGTCCAGGTGGAATGCAGTATTTTCAGGACAAAACCTTTCAACTACTAATGGAATTGTTATTTTTGTTTTTGGTACCTCCTCCCAGGATATCACTGCCATGTTTATGTCTTCAAAATGTACTATAAACAGTAAATTTAATAACAGCATATATATAAGCATGTACATGTCCTTCGTAGGAAGAGTGGACTTTTTTGTTTGCATTGGATGGGTCCCGGATGCTTTGACCAAAAGAGTGACACAATGTAAGATTTTGCAAGGTTGATGATCTTGGCCACAGAAGTTTACTTGGGTCCTTCCCTGATGCCAAACGCTACAGGCAGTGAACCAGGGAGCTTTTTTTGCAGATACTGGAACCTCCAGGGGAAACTTCCTATTCTGGGCCAAAACTGCCAGATCACCTTGGGCAACTACCAGGTGGGAGGTGGACTTTTAGAGCATGGCAAGGAAAGAATGCAACTCAGTCAAAAAAACCATTCTTTTTTCCTGGGCTGACTTTCCTGCCTATAAAAAACAAATGTAGGAGGAAGACGATACCTTTACTGGATCACTTAAAAAAAAAAAACAACCATTGCACAAGCTTTCGAGATTCAAGATCACTTCTTCAGGCACATGCATTGGTTTCTTGTGGACAGGCCAGGAAAATTATCAACGAAAGTCCCAAATGTTCGTGGCATGATGGTCTACCAGGCTCCCTTTCTTAAAAATGAATGTGAAAAAGAAGCAGGCTGTATGATGCCACCCCCCATTCAACAAACACAGGAAGCCAGGTACTGACTCTGCTTTTGGGGAGAGCCTGCTTTTTGGGAGAAACCTTGGCCATAGCATGAGGAATGACATAAAATACAGAATACTCCAACTCGTTCAGAAAGAAAAGATCCCTGGGAAAAGAGGAAGCCCTGGATGTAGACGGACTTCATGCCTGAAGAACCTGAGAGACTGGTGTGATATGTCCTCGGAGGAACTGTTCTGAAGAGTTAAGAACTGGAAGACTATTGCCATGATGATAGCCAATATCTGGAATGGATATAGCACCTGAAGAAACAGCAGCAGCAGCAACCATTCTCAGCACTGAAAACTAACAAAAACTGAAAAAGAGCATATCAGAGAATAAACAAAACAAAATAAAGACCATGCAGCACTTTGAAGACTGTCAAAGTGGACTTGAGCCATGAAAGATAACATTAAACTAGAACAGTATTCAAAGTGCTACAACATCTTTTTGTTTATTCTCTGAAAAAGAGCAGAGCACTACAAAGTCTTGCATCTATTCTAATCCCTTCTGGAAGCAGCAAGAAGGCAAAGGGGCATGTCATTGTCTAGGGCAGGCCAGTATTTCTCAACCTCGTCCTCAGATTTTCTTGGACTTCAGTTCCCAGGAGTCTTGATCAGCAGGTGTGCGGACTTGGGCTCCTGGGAACTGAAGTCCAAGAACATCTGGAGAGTCAAGGTTGAGTAACACTGGTTCTGTGATGGTGAACCTTGGCATTCCAGGTGTTCTTGAACTTCAATACCCAGAAGGCCTGATCAACAGGAGTGCTGACTTGGGCTTCTGGTAATTGAAGCCCAAGTACACCTGGAGTGCCAAAGTGCGCCATCACTGTTCCAGGGCTTTTCTTGTGCATCCAGAATCACAGACCAGTTGATTATGGCATGGAGAGCTAGACATTTGAAGTTAACCAGGGACTCTCAGAAGCCCGTCCTAGGCTTTTGAAGACTTTGAATTATGCCTGGAGACAAAGCAAGGTAGCAGAGGATAGATTGGCTGATATGCACAATAAGCAGTGAGCCACAATTTGGAACCTCTTTAAAGGTGCCCCAAAGCAACCTGTTGTAGTAATTCAAGCTGCATGTATCTGGGGCTTATTATGTGACTGGTGTCAGTGCTCTTTGTCAATTTTGGGGGAAGTCAACAGCTGGCAAAAATGGTAAGACTCGGAGCTCCTGGCCTGCTGCTACCACGTCTTTGAATAACTCTATAGAAGAAAAATATTTTGGAGATCTGGAAGGTTTGTCCTGATATGCGCTCTCTCTCTCTCTCTCTCTCTGTCTGTCTGTCTCTTTCTTTCTGGCCTAATAGGAAAGTGTTGCATTAATGCTGTTTCCCTCTTAATGGCCAGTGAATGGAGTCAGACACTGTGATTCCTGCTTAAGGAGTGGGATGGGATAACCCCACCAGTCCCATCCTGAACTTTCCTGGAAGATGTCCAAAGACTCACCACTTCCATTTTCTCCTCTTCTTTTTTCTCCTTCTCCTTCTCCTTCTTCTTAGCTTTTGCAGTAATAGACAACACAGCAGTAGAAACCTGAGAAACGGCAATGAGAAAGTGTTTTCAGAGAGATAAGCCAATGATGGCCTGGTGTGAGGGAGACCCACCCAGAATGTGACAAGCAGGGGCTCCTGACTGTCCCTCTTATCAAACGGGATTGGACTGAGAGTTTGGCTTTTAGTTAGGTCTTAGATCTGAAAACTGGGCCAGTGGTGGTGGTGAGTCACATTCAACTGGCCATATTGACATTTGGTAAAGGAAACAATGACTTGGCAAATGGAACCAAAAAGCCAGATTGACCATAGGATAGGGGTCTAGGGGAAGGGACCTCAAGAGAATGACCCACAACCTCTAAGAGAGTGATGGCGAACCTTGGCACACTGGCTGTTCTTGGACTTCAATTTCTGGAAGCCCAAATCTCTGTGGATCCACACAAATGGTTTACTGTGTGTACATTCGTGTGGATCCACAGAGACTTGGGCTTCTGGGAATTGAAGTCCAAGAACAGCTGGAGTCCCAAGGTTCACCATCACGGCTCTAAGACAACACCTTCCTAACTCAGCATTGTGAACTGAACTGGGGGAGACCCATTTCACACTGACTACCCCTAGACATTGCATTCCACAGCATACTGTACTTGTTTGTGTTTCATACACCTAATGATTTTTAAGCCCCTTGAATTGCTATTTCCACACAGAGTGTCTGCCTGCAGTTCTCTCCTGTTTTCAGAGTCAATTCAAGCTTTTATTTTTGAAAAAACCAAATGCATGGAACCTATTGTTGCTGTTTAAAGCTACATCTAAATATATAGCATGGGGACTGCGGTGGCTTAATAGTTAAGCTGCTGAACGTGACGACCTGAAGGTCAGCAATTCGAGACCTGAGTGCTGCATGACTGACTGAGCTCCCCTTGTCTGTCCCAGCTCCTGCCAACCTAGCAGTTCGAAAGCAAGAAATTGAAAGTAGATCAATAGGTACCACTAGCATTCCACGCACTCCAGTGTCTAGTCATGTCCATGGAAATGTCTGCAGATGCTGAACTGGCTTTTTTTTTTTGCTATAAACGGAGATGAGCATCGAATCCTAGAGTCAGACACAACTGGCTTTCAAGCAAGGGTGACCTAACTATAGAGCACATGGATAATGCCTATAACAAGGGCAGGGATGTGATGATGGCTATTGCTGATGAGATACACGTATTGCTAACTCTGCTCTGCTACCACGTTGTGGCTGCAAAAAACGTGAAGGCAGAGCAATTTTGCTCAGGGAACATAGGGCACTGATGGCGAACCTTGGCACTCCAGATGTTCTTGAACTTCAATTCCCAGAGGTGCTGATCAGCAGGAGTGCTGATCAGGGGTTCTGGGAATTGAAGTACAAGAACAGCTGGAGTGCCAAGGTTCGCCATCACTGGCATAGGATGTCAACAGACTGTTATGTTTTAATGATGTAAACAGCCCTCACTGCTCTGACCCCCTACTTCAGAGGGTTTTTATTCCAGGTCATTTGCCAACCATGAAGAGCTTATACTAGAGAGCACCCCCGTAAACCTGGGAACAGAAGGTACGCACTTTCTCCTTCTCTTTCTCCTTCGGCACCTCCAAAGGGGCTGGGTAGGCAAAGGTAGAGGGCTTGACGTTGGATCGGTACTGCACTTTCGGCATCTGCAAAAGGAAAACACAAATTGGAGCACACTTTTGAGAGGTTTACAGCAGTAAGCAGTGTTGCCACAGCCTGCGCTGGTGGGGAGAGGCACACAAATCACACCAGGCATCAGTAGTGCTTCCTCTGGCTCCCTCCGGAAGCTTTGGAGCCACCAGCGGGCATTTGTTCCTCTGAAACATCATTATTCCATTAGCAGGTCATTTGTCCTGGTGAAGCATTTTGGCTTTCTCTTGCTCCCATACACTTCAGCATAATGTTTATCTATTGTTTAACTTAACTTTCTGGCTCTTGCATTTTCACTCTGCTGGGGCGAGCCAAGTTTAAGGCCAGGATGTGCAGAAAGAAAGCACAAGGCTGGATCCTGATCACAAAACCTAGCACATCTCATGCAGCTTCTCCCTGGTAAAAAGATGAATTGACAATATTTTGTTTTCTGGAATCTGACAGAGAGCAGAAGAAGAGCTAAAAGTGTGTCAAAATTTCAGGTAAGGTTCCTTCTCTTCTACCTGACAGGTTAGTTTTCTATGTGCAGGAAATGTTTTCTTTTTACACAGAGAGAAAGATCAATCATGTAAACACCCATATGCAACAAGAAGCAGCAGACTCCATAAATTAAGCATTAAGCTTAAATTAAGCTGCATATAGATCAAAGGCCATGGTAATCCTGGAGCATTTTCAGGAATGAAGAAAGACAGCCTGCAAGAAGACAGTGTGGGGACTTCTCCATCCACCCCAACAACTAAGCAAACATCTTGGAGTTATTTGGAATAGTAGCCGTGTTAGTCTGTGGTTCAGGCATATCAGAAAACAACAATAAATAAATAAAATAAAGTAAAAAAACACTGTAGCACTTTAAAGACTAATTACTATATTTTTATTGTTAGCTTTCGTGGATCAAGTCCACTTCATCAGATCTTAGAGTTATGTGCTTTAGGTAACTAACTCAAATCAAGGGACATCTTCTGAAGTCTACAATGCAGACCTGGAAGTAAGCTATGAGTCCATTGCAGCGCCAATGTGATATAGATTACTAAATTCAGCCACCAGTTTTTAACGAGAATGCCCCTTGCGGGGTATGGGCCCCATGTTGGGAACCACCGGTCTAAGTTTAATAGACTAATTAGCCAGCTTTGTATATTAACCCACCACATCTGTACTCTGGATGAATTATTCAAATCAGTTCACAACTTAAAACTGATGCCAACCTTCAAGTTTTGATGAGATGCTATTTGAACGTCCTCAAATCTCTATCTGCAGGTACCATAGGATCCTCATAAATAACTCAATAAGTCTCTGGATACAGAAGATAATTGGTGAGACGACTACCAGTATAGGGGAGTACATTATTCTGCTTTTGCTTGTTGCCAGGGTAAAAACAGAAGAGCCTGTTATGCGAGGGTGGCTATTAAGCAAGCTATGCAAATGAGCAGCAGCTGTATCCAAAATAAGGCCATCTCTACCCTCTAAGTTGATAGATAGGCAAGCTCCTTTCCACTCAAAGTGCTACAGAGATAAAGTCTCTCAGTGTGGAAGTGGCAGAGAAAGAAACAATGGCCTCAGTTCAGGAGGTTTTCTCTCCCTGCTTGGCGGGAGAGAAGCCAAACTCACAACCTCTGCCTCTTCCCCTGGGCCTGGTGATTTACAATCCCTCGTGGAGGTTGCCAAGAAACACCTCCCTCTCCCTTCAAACCTCCCCGCTCAAGCAGATTCTCATCAGGTTTTCTGACACTGAATGTAGCATCCTCTCGGAGCAGGAAGCCCCGGGAGATTAACCTTTCTGACCACTGGTCTAAAGCACTACACAAGGGGTGCCCAAACTTTTCAGGCGGTGGGTAATTCACGTGGTTCAGTGGGCCGGTCACGTGGTTCCTTCCACCAGAAGCAGAAGTAAAACGTGCCTTGAAATCTGTTTTGCAACAGGATGAGATAAGATTTCAGGCTGCCATTTTCTCTGCTTAAACCAGGGGTGCCCAAACTAGGGTCTGTAGGCCAGATCCGGCCCCTGACACCAATTCATCCAGCCCATGCTGCCCTTGTCACTCCTGGAAAAAGAAGTAAAACACGTGCATATGTAAAACACATTGGGAAACTCCCTTTGTCCTCAGGACTCAGACAGCACTCAAAAAGCAAAGTGGTGGATGGGTGTCCGGGAGAGGATAGGGCTAAACTCCACCAAGCAATTCAACATTGGCATGCGGAAGGAGGGCTGTCAAAGCCAAACAGAAGCAGCTCTGGACAGGTGGGGATGGGGTCTGGAAATGAGTGTTGAGAATCAGAAGAGGAATGAAGATGCTTGCAGCTCCTTTAAAAGCTAACACGTTTTGTTTGGCATAAGGATTGGTGGACTGTCGCCCACTTCATCAGGTGTAGCAAATGAAAGTGGCACAAATCCTCCTATTTTAACTTGAATGTGAGTTAAACAAGACTACCTCCGCTCTCCCACATCTTCAGAAGTTTCTAAACTGGAAGGTTTTCCTATAATACCGTGTTTCCCTGAAAATAAGACACTGCCTTATATTTATTTTTCTCAAGAAGACACACTATGGCTTATTTTCAGGGGATGTCTTATTTTTATTACGTCACTGGCTGCCTGTCTTCTTTACTGCTCCACGCTGGCACGCTGCATAGCTACGCCTATCACTATGCCTTTTGTTGCGCAACTGCTGAGAAATCCTGCTATGGCTTATTTTATGGGTATGTCTTTTTTTCGGGGAAACAGGGTAGTTATGGAATATTTTGGAATAGTAGCCGTGTTAGTCTGTGGTTCAGGCATATCAGAAAACAAAACAAATTAAACAAAACAAGAAACACTGTAGCACTTTAAAGACTAACTGCTATATTTTAATTGTGAGCTTTCGTGGATCAAGTCCACTTCTTCAGACAAGGAGTGAAACTTACAGGCATGGTTTTTATGCACCAAATTCAGGGGTCAAAGGAAGAAGCTCCTTGGCTCATAATCCAGCTCCCTTGAGACCCGTACTCGTGTCTGGCTCCCTGGGACTAGGAATACTTCTTCTTCTCTCTACTCTCTCCAGAATCTGTACCATCCTAGTTGTAAAGGCATCAGGGAACTCTGGATTCAATAGTAGTAGGACACCAGCCACTAATGCCCTATACCTGACTAGATTTTACTCTCTCCAGCGTCCCACGGTCTTCAACAATAAAAGTGCTTAGAAAAGTGGCTCCTTTCAACTTGCAACTCCTAGGATTCACAAGACATCACAGCAATCTGTGTTGCCTGGGGTTTTTGGGATGTTTGCAATAAAAAAAAGTCTTTTTCAAACTTTGAGAACACTGAACTTGGGCTCTTTGACATACAGTGCCCCGTTTAAAGTACCACCATGCCTTGGATGTGACACTGCAGTGCCTAAAAGCAGAGATGACAGATACAAGGAAAGGGTGATATTATGGAGAACGGACAGCCTAAGAGTTATACAGAAGTCTTCATTGTTTAGGCAGGTAAAAGATAAATATCAAGCACAGTGAATCATTACCAAACATCTAATAGGGTTCAATTCCTAGGATGGACATACCTTAAGGTCCTTGTTAAGACCGATGACACAGGTTGGGGTGAAAGCCAGCGACAAGAAGTGTGAGAGAGGAAACCAGAACCAGAACTGGGTGAAGACTAGAACTCCGACCACAGAAGGCATGTGCGTATGTCCGGTCCTTGACTGCAGTGAAATAGTGACGTTGTGGCCCCCTGGAGAAGATTGCAGATGGTGATTATTCTGTTAGGTAAGGGTACCAAAGAGTAACAGCAGTTCCATAAAGTTAAGGCAAGTCTCGTATCCCTATAATGTCAGGTGGAACTGGAGGAGGGAAGGCAAGAAGCCACACAGTAGAAAATGAAATCAATTTGGCCTCCTCTTGCCTCTATGACAGGGCCCCCCAACCTTTTCAAGCCGAGGGCTGGGTCACACTCTCTCAGTCAGCTTCAAGGGTTAGAGGGCCATTTTGCACTGCACAATGGAGGTGGCCATTTTGCCCCAAAAACTTCAAATTAACAGCTATTTTGTTTTTCGAATGCCCTTGGAAGGGTGGGGGCTCACATGAAATGGCACCGTGTGCCAGATCCAGCCCACGTGCTTTAGGTTGGGAGCCACTGCTCTATGAGCCTGTGTCTGTCTACAAATGTGGGCAGATGGAAACTGCTAAAGACACAATAGTAACTTCCACATTGGTCTGAACTTCCCTTTAACCCAGCTTCCTGCAACCTACAGTATCCTATTAGACGCTTTAGCCTGAGCTTGGAACGGTTTTTTTTTAACTACTAGCCATGCTATATGATGGATTCTGTGAGTTGTAGACAAAAAGAATTAACTTCCCCAAGTGACAGATTTAGAGATTCCACAAGCCTTTACCTATCCTATCCAATCCAACCCCAATGCATATACAGTGGTACCCTGCATAACGAATGCTTCGTATAATGAAAAAATCGTATAATGAAGCATTTTTGAGCTATTGGCAATACCCCGCATAACAAACCCCTCCCCCGTTATACGGGGTATACCCCACATCATGAACTTTTTTCTGTTATACCCCGCACAACAACAACCAACTTTTTGTTTGTTATGCGGGGTATCACCAATAGTGATTTGCATAACAAAAAATTCGTTTAACGAAGCACTCCATGGAACGGAGCTTTTTCGTTATACGGAGTTCTACTGTATTCTGCAAAATATTGGGTGAGAACACAAGAGATCACACACAATGTTAATGGAGAGCAAAATGGTCATCTATGCTCCATTTTTTATTATTTGTGAATTACCCAGATGTTATCATTTTATTCTTTTCCCACTTAGGACGAAGTAAAATGCTATCCCCATCCCTCACTCACTAATTTACAAAATTGCAGGTCTCTTAGCATGTGATAAATCTTCAATGGAAAAAGAGAATGTCCTTAAGAGTTCACATTATCCACCTGGCCACCCACCGCTGGCAACCCAGAAGCAGCCTCAAGCTTCCTGTGGGCTATAAATCTGAACAGCAGAATGAATGCTGCCAGATAACCAAAACCCTCTAATTTCATCATCATAAAGCAGAGATCAAAAGGACTCATCAGGTTGACGCAACACAGAAGCACACAGCAAAAGACAGAACAAAAAAGCTTGGCCAATGAGGAGGTATTAATCTGATTTTCAGCACTCAAACCAGTTTGATAGATGGAGTTCAACAGTCATCATGGATGATTCTTCTGGCAGAAGGCCTGAGCAGTTTACTTTGCAGTCAATTCTCAGGTGATTTACACTAGAAAGTTAAGAGATACCCCCACTTGCACCAGCAGGGGCCTGCTGCAGACCTGCATGGAATGGCAAAGTGGGGCTGCTGTGGCTCAGTGGCTAAGAAGCTCATTTTGTTAGCTAGAAGGCTTGCAAGTCGGCAGTTCAAGACCAGGGTACTGCATGACAGATTGAATGCCTGTCTCTGTCCCAGCTCCTGCCAACCTAGCAGATCAAAAGGAAGAAATTGCAGGTAGATAAATAGGAACCACTTTGGTGGGAAAAGATCTTGGGGACAAGAAAAGAGCCTCATTCAGGTATCCCCTGAGTGGAGTTTCTCCAGCAAAAATCCTTTCAACCCAGAATAATTTCTGATACTAAATTATTATTATTGCAAAGTGGCCCTAACTGAGCTGGGAGAATGCAGAAAGTCATAAGGCTATCCTGAGCACTCAAACGAGCAAAGTTCTGAATTCATAAAGCATAATAAGAGAAGCCTAGAAGAATCCAAAAGATCAAAATTATATGCTCTTTGCCAACAAAAAATGTCTGTCTCACAAAAAGGCAGACACAGGTTCTGAATTTCCTCTGGGCTGCATTCATATGTCAAACACAAATGTTGTGAAAGGCCATAGTGACTTACGTTTATACAGTGTTGGAATTTTATTTTTCAACATTTACCCTTTAGATTGAGACTGGCTAAAATCTGGAATTTCAAGAGCTGCTGACTTCATCCTTGAAGAATTGCAGAATTGTTATTGCCTCCCCCCCCCCCCCTGCATTACACACTCTTTTTCTCTTGGCTAGTCTGGGAGCAGAAAAGATATGAGATGTTATATTGGATTCCCGCTTATCTCAGGAAAATTCTTCCAACAGAAGAAAGGTCAACCACAAATTGGGGGGCGGGTGGGTGGGGGTCGACACAGCTTGAAAATGGGATTTGAAAAACAGGGCTCCAAGATTTTCTTTCCTAAGTATTAGCTTGTGCTCAACTCTTAATGAGAGGCTGTTCTTCAGTTGAACACCCGCAGTCTAGCATCTTAAGCCAAATTCTGCATTATCGCAGTGCAGAAGAACAAATTGTGTAAACCACCTGGAGCTATGTGTGGCCAAAGAATGCAGAAAGGCATTTTGCCTGGAAACAGCAGAGGCAGAAATGGCTGGGTTGCCTTCTCTTCTCACCCTGTGTTGTCTTACAAAACCCGACCAATTCTTCTCTTGGATCAAACCTGGTCTACATTCTGGCTTCCTGTCACGTTCTTGTCTTTGGAGGTCCTTCATCATATCTCAATCTTCTCTGTCATTTGTTATTGTTGTTGTTGTGTGCAGTTAAATCGACTTGGAGTCATGACAACCCTAGGAATGAGCAATCTCTAAAATACCCTTTAAAAGCTCTGCTCAACTACCTCAGATTCAATGCTGTGGCTTCCTTAATGGAGTCAATCTGGAGACACAACTCACTTGGCAGGAGGTTCCATAGGGCCGGGGCGGACACAGAGAAGGCCCTCCTTCTCATGCTAGAGAGATGAGCCTCTCTAGCTAATGGTAAGACCAGAAAGCCTCTCCAGTCCACTCTGGTGGGATGGACAGATGTTCTTGGGGTGACGTGGTCTCTTAAGTATCCTGGCCCACTACCATGTAGGGCTTTAAAGGTGATAACCAGCAACTTGAATTGCATTCGGAGGCATACCGGGTCTCGGAGAAGTGGTGAGGCATGAGCATAATGTCCGCACCCCATCACAACCTGAGCAGCCGCATTCTGGACCAGTTGAAGCCTCCGAATGGTCACCAAGGGCAGCCCCATGTAGAGCACATTACAATAATCAAGTCTGGAGGTAACAAAGCATGTGTGATCATGAGCAAGGAGTCCCGATCCAGGAGCGGGCGTAACTGGCGCGCAACATGGAGTTTGATTTATTGGACTTGTATGCCGCCCACTCAACTACACGACTCAGGGCGGCTAACAGCAATCACAATATATCACAATACATTTGAAATTAAATACAATAGAAAATACAATATAATATTGTGCAATGCAATGCAGCAAAACAGCAAATTAACAACAAATACATCAATATCATCAGTGCATACCATAAAACAATTACAATTACAAAACAGTCACTTCCCTCTGAGTGGACAGTTATAGTCACTTCCCTCTGAGCGGGCACAGGGTGGAGGGACCCTTCCTTGGCCCCGGGAGAGTGGGGCCTGAGGCCAGCTGGGAAGTGGTGCATGAGAGTATAAAGTAGAAGTTGTGCAAAAGCCCTTCTAGCCACGACTGCCATCTGCTCTTTGAGGAGTCATGAGTCCAGGAAGACCCCCAGATTATGTACTGGGTCTGTTTGGGGCAAAACTGCCCCATGCAGAGGATCCAGAGGGGAAAAAACCCAGTTCCCTCTGGAATCCATCCGGATCCATAAGTCGCCAGGGGGAGACCAATGAAATAGGCCCTGCCTCCCTGCGGAGAAGCCTCATCCCCAGAAAGTCCAGAGTCACCAGATAGTGATCTGACCAAGGTATAGGAGTGATG
The DNA here is from genome assembly GCA_030440675.1 of Furcifer pardalis. Taxonomy (NCBI): domain Eukaryota; kingdom Metazoa; phylum Chordata; class Lepidosauria; order Squamata; family Chamaeleonidae; genus Furcifer; species Furcifer pardalis. The sequence goes on from CP126890.1 coordinate 290,883,117, forward strand.
TCTAATTTATGTAAATTCAGATCACTCTGCCACCGCTCCAACAAGAAAAGTAAATCCGGAGTGTGGCCACTGCTCCTAGTTGGGTCCTGAATTACTTGAGTCAGGCCTACAGCTGCCATGGAAGCCATGAACTCCCGAGCCACCCTGGAGCCAGCCCCCAATGAAGGCAAACTGAAGTCCCCCAGAACCATAAGTCTGGGGAACTCCAACGCCAACACGGTGATGTCCTCAAGGAGCTCAGGCAGGGAATCTGCTACCTTGCAGGGAGGCAGGTACAAGAGCAAGATTCCCAACTGACCTTTAGGGCCCACGCGCAGGAGCAGGGCCTCACAGCCAGGAACTTGGGGAACAGTGGCTCTGGCGACTCCCAGGCTACAATGGTGACGCCACCGCCCCTCCCATCAACCCTAGGCTGGTGCCAAATACCAAACCCGGCCGGACGCAATTCTGACAGAGGAACCCTGTCCTCTGGTGCCAGCCAGGGTTCGGTGATGCATGCCAGGACAGCCTGCTCCCCCAGAATAGAATCTAAAATCAGGGGAACCTTATTGCAAACCGACCTGGCATTCAGCAGCTGGCACTAGCCAGCATATTTGAGAGATTCTGAGAATTGTAATCTGAAAAAGTAATTTCGCAGGCTTTGGGACTTCTTTCACCTCTATATAAAAATTCGGTTTCCCTATTTATTACTCACTTCCCCCCAGATCTCATTCCATGTATGATTTCTACAATTGCAAGAGGAGGCAGCCATTGACCTGCTCTCTCCAGCAATGCCTCTGGAAACAGTGTCAAACCAACATTAAATAGAAAAAGAATATCTGTATGACCTATGCATGAGAACACATATCTGGGTTGAGTAATACCTTTATTGGATTGTTAAAATATTTAAAAGAACATGAGCCTTCGAGTGTTACAGAACTTGAATGTTTGCCTTGACTTCTAGAAGACATGAAGCCTCCCCTTGTTTGTTACTTTTTAGTAACCCTGTAAAGGTATTCTCAACCCAGAAACGTTGTTCCTATGCAGCTGGCGTGCTGACTGCTCAGAGGTGTCAACAAAATTCTGGGCTGTTAAGAAGAAAAGGCTAAAAATATTCTTCAGTTTCATCCTATTGCAGGGGTGCCCAAACTATGGCCCATGGGCCAGATCCAGCCCCCAACGACAATTCATCCAGCCCCTGATGCCCTTGTCGCTCCTGGAAGCGGAAGTAAAAAGCGCCCATACAAGTGTGTTTTATTTCAGCTTCCAGGAGCAATGAGGGCATGGTGGGCCAGATTTGGCCCATAGAGAAAATGGCAGCCTGAAATTTATCTCATCCTGTTGCAAAACAGATTGCAAGGCACGTGTTACTTCCGCTTCGGTGGGAGGAACCACGTGACTGGCTGGCTCAACCACATGACTAGCCCGCTGAACCACGTGACCGGCCAGTGGCTCAAAAACTTTGGGCACCTCTGTCCTACGGTAAGAAACCCTCTGTCACCACATCCACCTACCCCTGAAATACCCTACTATGAAGAGTTGGGAAATTGGGGTAAGAGAGGAGGATCTTTCTCTGGTCCCTAACACAACACTAGACACCCATGTTGAATCTTGGGCTGTCCTCACATTCTGGTCAGGGGAAGGTTCTCTGCCCCTCCTGTTCCTTTTGCTCCTTGCCTGGAGCGTGTCCTTCAAAAGGGAAGGACTTCTGGACTAGGTCTTGTGTGCACCTGCCTTTCCTTTCGGTAGCTAACCTGAGCCATAGCTGCTCTTTGTCTGTACCCAGACATCTCTAAGCCAAGAACTGGACTTAGTGCTCCAGAACACTCAGCGAATGTCACAGCTCAAAAATCGGCTTAAAAAGAAAAGTTTATTGATGAAATAAAAGAAAACAAAAGAGAGAATAATAGGCAAAACAGGGGTTGCACACAGACCCAAAAGAAAAAGACCTTCACCCATACATGGGACTCTGTGGTGGAAAAATAAAACAGCTGAATTAAACCAAATGAAAATCCAGAACAAATCTTTCCATCCACAAAACCTGAAGAAATCAAAAGGGAGCAAAAGAGGGGAACCATCCAGCCTTGGATGGGAGCCAGACTAGAACAGCAGTCTTTTTCCTTGTGAACCTCTCCTAAACTAATTTGAGCTCCATGGAGGCAACACTTGCACGAACCTCCACAGTCGCTTGAGTCAGTTATCTGACCTGGCCCATCAACGATCCACTCTGGATACCCAAATACTAAGCATCACCATGTTGCCCCTTGTCTACTGTTATGCCCCCCCATCCTTTCCTTGCCTGATATTACTCTGGCCAGTGGAGATTTGGGGTGACAGGGCTGTGGGATACTTGCCTCCCAACAGCCTGGGGTGCAGCACATCAACAGGCAACTCATCCTGGCCCAAGTGTCCATCATCAATCACCCTCAGTTCCCCAAGAGGTAAGGGGGTTTCTTCTAACACCCATCTCCGCTCCTTTAGCCCATCAATATAGCCATTAACCCTTGGAGGTAGTTTCTTCACAGCAGTCCCTGGACAAAAGACTTTGGATTTCTTCAGTCAAAGCCACAAAGGCTCCTAGCTATCCTTTCTAATAGCCTGAGAGATTATGGGAAGGGCATCTCTTCATTCGAAGCCAGAACTGGTGCATGTATTCTTGGAAGAATCCTATCAGCAATTCCCTCCTCTTCTTTGTAATTCCCCAAGGAGAATTCTCAGCAGCATGTATGGTTTCTGTGTGGAGGGAAGAGATAAGGAAAGTGCCTTTCTTCCAGGAACACAGGAGCTCCACAGGGAGAGAAGCTGCTTACACCTGGCTTCAGGGGCAGAATGCCTCCCCTCTGTGGATGTCTTGGGGTCTAGAAAATCTTTATGGAGCTTACAGAGTTAAGTTTGTTGAGATTGGAACCAGTGTCACTCTACCCTTTGCACAGGACAGTTTTGTTTTCCATCAATACAGAAGCTACACATTATTTTGCACCTGACAAGGTGGAAACAACCTGATAACGTGCATGCAACAACAGGAGAAAGGTCAACCCAATTCATCCATCCAACTAACTGAGATAGATACATTTTTGAGATTTGTGTCAGCTCAGTGACTCATGCACACAATAAAGTCCAAAAGGCAGACTCTCATTTGGCGCGCCATGGTACTGATGTGCTATCAGTGCAATTGCTTCTAATGAATTGCACCACTAATGAGAAGACTCCTTTGCGACTGCCACAAAACACATTGAAATTTGGGAGACGGGCGCCAAATGGGAGGTTTAGTTTTTGTTGTTCAGTCGCACAGTCGATTCCGACCCTCTGCGACCCCATGGACCACTGTCCGCCAGGCACTCCTGTCCTCCACCATCCCCCTCAACTCGCTCAGCTCTGTGCCCATTGTCTCCACAATACCATCTAGCCATCTCATCTTGGGCCGGCCCCTTCCTCTTTTGCCCTCAACCTTTCCAAGCATCAAGGCTTTCTCAAGTGAATCCTCTCTTCTCATCTAATGTCCAAAGTACTTTAGCTTCATCTTTATTATTTGACCTTCTAATGAGCAGTCAGGGTTGATTTCTTCTAAGATTGACCTATTTGTTCTCCTCGCTGTCCAGGGACTCTCAAAACTCTCCTCCAACACCACATCTCAAAGGCGTCTACTCTTCTGCGCTCAGCTTTCCTAATGGTCCAGCTCTCACAACCATACATTGCCACAGGGAATACCACTGCTTTGACTATGCGAATTTTTGTTTGCAATGTGATGTCTCTACTTTTCACTATGCTCCCCAGGTTTCTCATTGCTTGCCTCCCAAGAATCAGTCGCCTTTTTATTTCATGGCTGCAATCTCCATCTGCAGTGAGCTTTGATCCTAAGAAAGTAAAATCTGTCACTGCTTCTATTTCTTCCCCATCTATTTGGAGGTTTAGTAGTGGAATTTAATGTGACCTTCAACAAGAGCCTCTTAAAGACAATGCTATCACCTTGAAAATACAGTACATGATTAAATGTTTGATAGTGCCACAGGCTCAGAAGATAAAAAGTAATATGAAGATGACAGTAACACTTTATAGAACAGTGTTACAGATCACAGAGGTAATGTACATTAAGTCCCCTGGAAGCTCTGTTCCTTCCAGATGTGTGGGATTATAACTCAAAGAACTACATCTGAAGCCACAAAAGGACCAAGTTCGCAAACACAACTTGATCTAAATATTAAATATTGTTACATGTTATCAAATAGCTTCTGGCTTACTCTAATGAACTAATGATCCCCCCCAAATGCCCTATTATTATTAGCACACTTGTTCAGATCTTGCAAACCAAATGTTGTGGCTTCCTTTACTGAGCCAACGAATCTCAGGTTTCATCTTCTTTTTTGCCCATCCTCTCCTAGCTTTATCTTTTCTTATCCTCCCATTGTATGTTCAAAGTACAATAGCGTCAAGTCAGTCATTTTAGTATCCACTGGGAAGCTAGGAAACCATCAGTCTCTACATCAGTGCATTCCTCTGCATTCAAGAAGCTAGAACTCACTTTAAATCTCCAGTGTTTGTTTTGCTGGAAATGGTGCACTTCCATGGAAGAAAGACACTTCCTCAATACATATCAGAAAGCAAAACAAAACAAACAAAAATAAAATATAAAACACTGTAGCACTTTAAAGTTTTTTGTTGTTCAGTCGCACAGTCGATTCCGACCCTTTACGACCCCATGGACCACTGTCGGCCAGGCACTCCTGTCCTCCACCATCCCCCTCAACTCGCTCAGCTCTGTACCCATTGTGTCCACAATACCATCTAGCGGTCTCATTGTTTTTATTGTTAGCTTTCATGGAGAAAGTCCACTTCTTCAGACAAAGAGTGAAACAGGCATGGTTTTTATACACCAAATTCGGGGGTGGTGGTGGTCAAAGGGAGAGGGTTAAAGGGAGAATAAAAATATAGCAGTTAGTCTTTAAAGTGCTACCGTGTTTTTTTATTTTATTTTGTTTTCTGATATGCCTGAACCACAGACTAACACGGATACTATTCAAAACAATTCCTCAATACAAAAGCCAGTATCCTAATGGACTTCTGCTCAATGGAAACCTCATCAGTGTGTAATGCACAACTGTGCTGCTTGCACAAGGATTTCTTTTGGACTAGTGATAATCTCCATCTTCTTTTGGACTAGTGATATTTTATTTATTTATTTATTTGTTCATATCTATATTTATATTCAGATTTATATAATCCATGCTCTGCCAAAAGGTGTGATCCTACATTATACAACGATGGGATTTTCTGCTCAGAGGAAGGTCAATCAGATAGTGATCAGAGCTTCTGAAATAGGAGGGTGTGGTGACTTACTTAGCTACATCAGCTACAGAGCATAAAATGGCTAATACCACCTCTTTGGTAACACGGACAAAATTTCCAAGTCCCATGACTTGTCACCTTAGATAAAAGTTTTCTATTGAGATGTATAAGCAAACAGAACTCAGAAGTTAAATGTAAAGTCTTAAGAACTTCCATAGGCAAGAAGGACAGCACTCATCAAAGCACTACTCAGAGCCAAGAGACAAGATCAATGCTCCTCACGTGCCTTGTCTGAAAGCCAATGTGCAGATGAAAGAAACTCAGATGCACCAGCACTTTTTGACAGTACAGAAGCAAATCCACAGCAGTGCATGACTCAACACAGACACTACAAAATATGTGACCACTTAATGAACCCCATGTCTCCTAATCTCTCCCACTACTTCTTGATCCACATCCCATAATGCCTCAAAGAAGCCATTTTCCTTCCAGGGGACATCTTTTGCAGTAGATGAACCCATCCGCTTGATGGATGAAATGGATGACAACAGATACATTAGGAGGTATCTATCTCACCCATTACCCACCCAACAAAGATGCAATCACAGTTAGACAGACACCCAACACCAACATTTCTACAGAGAGGGAGAGGTAAAAGGATTGTATGCCTACATATTTACATGCTAAAGCAATTAAGTGAAATTCTCTGCTTGCAGTATCTGTTGAGGTAGTTTGCTGACCAGGTTGCTGGCTGTAAAACTGGCAAGATCTGCTAAAGGATGACTGCCTGGGTACACAGACTCTTGTCCATCAATGGATAAACTTTGGGGGTTTCACCTTCTACTATCCATTAGGCCTTGCCATTACTCAAAAAATTTGACCCTTTCTGCTTGTTCCCCTTAAAGCAGGGGTGCCCAAACTTTTTGGGCCATGGGCTGGTCACGTGGTTCAGTGGGTTGGTCATGTGGTTCCTCCCACCAGAAGTGGAAGTAAAACACACCTTGCAATCTGCTTTGCAACAGGATGAGATAGATTTTATGCTGCCATTTTCTCTGCTTAAACCAGGGGTGCCCAAACTATGGCCTGTGGGCTGGATCAGGCCCCTATACCAATTCATCCAGCTCACGCCACCCTTGTTGCTCCCGGAAGCGGAAGTAAAATGCACCCATACGTTTTAGCGTTTTACTTCCTCTTCTGGGAACAATGAGGGTGGCATGAGCCGGATGAAGTGGCATTGGGGGCCAGATCCAGCCCACAGGCCGTAGCTTGGGCACCCCTGCCTTAAAGGTTACCATGCCATCTCAAACTCCTCTATTATACTACCTTTCTCATTTCCTTGAAGCCATTCTCAAAAGCCACCTTTCCTATGAAGGTAAAGATAAATGCAAAGGTCTCCCTTTCTTGAACGCTAGTCATAGGTGGCTCTAGGGCGTGGTGCTCATTTCTGTTTACAACCAAAGAGCCAGCACTGTCTGCATCTATCTACAGATATTTCCATGGTCATGTGGCAGGCATGATGGGATGCTCATGGAACACTGTTACCTTTCCTGCCAAAGTGGCACCTGTTTATCTACTTGCAACTCCTTGCTTTTGAACTGCTAGGTTGGCAGGAACTAGGACAGACAATGGATGCTCACACCATCATGCAGCACTTTGGTCTCAAACTGCTGACCTGCCAACCTTCTGATCACCAAGTAACCACTAAGTCATCAAGCTTTTCTATGAAGCAAAGCAAAAGCAATCACACTTATATCTCACACCATAGCGCTTAGTGCACTCTCTGGACGATTCACACAGTATTATTTATTTATTATTATGTTCAATTTATATGCCGCCCCACTCGCAAAATGCGACTCTGGGCGGCTCACAACCATGTCATCACATAATATAAATCAACATAATAAAATCATAAAATACAGTATACAGTACATAGTAAAATACCATTTAAAACTAACATAGTACATCGCAATTAAGATACAAAAAATCCATTCGATGCTCAACCTCCTTCAACCAATGAAGAGGACTTACAAAATAACAACAATGTTCCTAAAGTCTTTCAGTAACTAGCACTTTGCCCCAAACATGCTGGGTACTCATTTTACTGACATCAGAAGGATGGAAGGCTGAGTCAATCTTGACCCCTGGTCAGGATTGAACTCACAGCCTTCTGGCTACAGTACAGCAATTTAACCACTCTGCCACCAGGGCTCTTCTATGAAGGCTTTGGACAAATCCTAAATCTTGATGTAACAAAGCCTATGGGCGTTCAACTAAAACTCCTCTCACATGCCATCCTTTCCTTTCCCTGTCCTGAATTTAAACTGCACACATTTTTGGCCGGGACCTCCCTTTTACTCTGATGCAAAATACGAAAAACAAACTTTATAAAAGCATTACTGCAGTTACTATAATCCTAGGGTGGGTAACTCAGGAAAACTGACTGGAAAAGGAAATCTTTTGCTCTCGGCGACTGTGGTGGAAGATGTTAGTTCTGAAAATAAGAGGACAAGTTTTGTCCCATCCCAATCTCAAAATAAAAACTAGAAGTGATTGGAATTACTTCCAAACTGTTTTACATACAAAACACTGTTCTTTCTCTACAGGAGGAAAACACTCCCCCCCCCAAATTTTCAAAAGTCTCCCCCCCCCAACTGGATGATGAGGGGGGGGCTTCTTTAAGAACATAAAACTCTTAAACCCACAGGGTGAGGTATCATCAATATGCTGATGATACCCAGCTGTATATCTCGGCCCGTGGGGACTCAAGCAATGCAGTGGAAGTCCTTTCCAGGTGTCTGGAGGCTGTGAGGGTCTGGATGGGGGACAACAGGCTACAGCTGAATCCTGGCAGGAATGAGTGGTTGTGGGTCAGGGATCCTGCATTATCACGGGAGTTACCATCTTTGGTTCTGGATGGGGGAGTTTTGCCCCAAACAGACCCGGTCCGTAATCTGGGGGTCCTCTTGGACTCACGACTACTGCTCAAAGAGCAGGTGGCAGTCGTGGCCAGGAGGGCTTTTGCACAACTTTGTGTAATACACCAGGTACGCCCGCTCCTAGACCAGGACTCCTTGCTCATGATCACACACGCTTTGGTCACCTCCAGACTTGATTACTGTAATTCGCTCTATATGGGGCTGCCCCTGGTGACCATTCAGAGGCTGCAACTGGTTCAGAATGCGGCTGCCCAGGTTGTGATGGGGTGTGGGCTTTATGCTCATGCCTCACCATTGCTTCGGGAGCTGCACTGGCTGCCAGTGTGCCTCCGGGTGCAATTCAAGGTACTGGTTATTACCTTTAAAGCACTATATGGTAGTGGGCCAGGATACCTAAGAGACCACATCGTCCCAAGGACATCTGGCCATCTCACTAGAGCAGATTGGAGAGGCTCTCTGGTTGTGCCATCAGCTAGAGAGGCTCATCTCTCTAGCACTAGAAGGAGGGCCTTCTCTGTGTCTGCTCCGGCCCTGTGGAACCTCCTGCCAACTGAGCTGCGCTTCCAGGCAGAGCTGCTGCCCTTTCGGTCTGGGGTACTGGAGGCACAACGACCTCAACCTGCTGGCTGGTTTGACCTCCTCCCCTGCTTCCTTAAGTTCTTAAGTTTTTAAATTATATAAGGTTTTAGTTGTAGTTTTAATTGGCTTTAACTGTGGATTTTGAGAATTTTGAGAATTTTAGCCTGTACTGTTTTGATGTTTTTTAGGATGTGTTAAACCGCCCTGGGTCGCCTTCGGCGAGGAGGGCAGTATAGAAATTTAAATAAATAAATAAATAAAACTACCTACAGGGCTGCATATAGCCTACAAACCACTTAGAAAAAAATACAGTGAGAAGAAAACACAGGCTCAAAGTGAGAAGTTTAAGGGATTAGTCTGCTCTGGCCAGGCCTTGTGTGAGTTGGCATGCTTAGGAGATTTTATTTGTTCACTGTATTGCAACAAGGAAGAAAATGAATTTTACACACAGTGAACTAACAAGTAATTTCAGTAGCAGACATTACCTGCATCCAATATGCCCTGGGCTAGGATTGCGCCAAACTTGGCCATCACATCATCATGTTTATCATTGATGACTTTGGAATAGAGCTGCCTGAACTGGCTCACCTATAAGAGAGAGAGAAGAAAATGCAAAGCATTAAAACCGAGACATCAGAAAAAGCTACAGATAGACTGATAAAATTTTGTACTTGAGAATGTTCACTGTGCCCTAAGCAAAAGGCTAAAAAAGCAACATCCCAACCCAGTTATTTCTAGCATATTTTAAATATACTGATTTATAGGGTTGGAATCAACTGTGCGACTAAACAACAACAACAAACAGTTATTTAAGAAGAGTCTGGCCAATTTATCCTGCTATGGTAATACAATAGATCAGAGGTTTTCAACCTTTAAGCCGTGGGCCAGACCACGCCCCCTCAGACAGCTGAGCAGGCCAGACTGGTGGTCCCCCCACCATAAATGCTGCTGTAAAACATGTTTACAACTGCTGCGGATGCATTTACAGCTGTTGTAAACACATCTGCTTCTGGCGGCAGCAATGCGGGCCACGTGAAATGGTGCTACAGGCTGCGTCTGGCCCATGGGTTGTAGGTTGAGAACCCCTGGGGTAGACCATACTACTAGTGACTCAACGCTGAGTCTCAGGCAGCATTAACTCACCTAACAACCCTGAGAACTAGCAACCTTGGGTGGCAAAGTCCAGAGGGAAGGGTGAGGGTCCCCAAGTGGATTAAATCCCACTTGAATCCTTCTTGATGGAGGGCAGCAGCTTCATCCATCCTGGCCTGGGGCTGAGGAGGACTTAGTGTGCCAAAAGGGCTCAGGACCAGAAAGTGACTTGTGGAACTGGACCAGTGTACGTCTGTCACACTGCAATGTGGAAGGCAGATGAAAGGCCGCTGCATTAAATTCGTAGGAGAGTCTTCATGGCTGATTGCCATGAGGATCACCTATATTCGGATTTGGCAGAAGAAGAGAAGGTGCAAATAAAAAAAGGGGGGATATACATTTTTTTGCTACCTTTTAATTTGCAAAAACAGAAGGGAGGGTGTTCCCACCTAGGTACGTGAGCCACATGAATCAGTAAGGACAGTAATGACACAATGTGCTTATAAGCAAGCAACAACTGACTGAATCCAAACCAAAGGAAAATCCTAATGCTGCTGCCGAAAAAGCCAGACGGTATATTTCTGTGAAAGAACAGAAAGTTATGTTCCTACAGCAGGATGTAATTCATCCTGTTACTCAATTCTACTTATAAATCAAACCAAATTATGGAAGCTGGTAATATGATTCCTTCCTAAGCCAATTCCACTGCATGTTTAGAATTGCTTTAAAATAACGAACAGAGCAGCATTTCCGCAAATGCTGATGATGAAAGAAAACAAAGAAGCTGCTTTACACGCACACCATGTTCATTTCAGCGGGCGGGCTTAAAATCATGAAGAAAAGTCATTTGGGTGATTAATAAGGGCTACAAATGCTCCTTCTGACCCAGTGGGTCCTCATATAGTACTGTAGGGTCTCCCTACAATTCAACTTTAGAGAAAAACTAGTAGGATAATGAGGGCTTTACACCACAGGTTCTATAAAAAGGTCACTCCTTACTTGATCGGTTTATCATACTACTGGCTGAAATGTTATTGCTTAGCGTAGTAAGCTGCAATAAAGTAGGCCTACTGAATCAGTGAGGAATCTACTGATTCAATGAGACTACTACAGTGAGGCTTGTCACCTTAAGCAACAGAATTGCAGCCACTACAGCTTTGGCTCTAAAGGTAAGCAGGGAACAATTTTTCACTTCTTTGGCCGGGCACCGCTACCACTGCAGAACCATTAATCACAGAGGAATCACATTTTAGAAGTACGTATCTCTGAGCCATTTTCTCAGTATCTCCAACCCTGACTGGCAGAGGCACTCCAAGATTTCAGATCAGAATCTTCCCCAGTCCTACCTGGAAACATATGGATTGAACCTGGGGATTCTTGATAGCAGAACATGTGCTCATCTGCTGAACTACAAGTGTCTCTACTTAGGATAAAATAAAATAGTGTCACTGGTGAGACCCCTAGCACGACTAGGAGCATCCATTTACATGACTATGCACTAGAAAACCTAGATATAGTTGCCTCCCAATGCATGCCGTTTCTAGAATTGTGCTAACAGAGAGCTACAGGATGGATGTGAAGAGCTGAGAAGGGGTTCAGCCTCTTCTGCTGTATTTTTTTCCTGGTACAAACTATCAGTTGCTGAAATACTGTATATTTAGTTAACTCTGGGGTGGGGACCTGTGGTATTCCAGATTTATTTATTTATGCATTTGTATACTGCCCTATTCGCAAACGAATCTGGGTGGTTTCACAACAATAACAAAACACTAAAAGAATCCAACATTAAAATTCATCCATGGCCATAAACCCCCATAAAATTTAGATTAAAAGAATTTAAAATAGTTGAAAATCAACAAGTTAAAACCAAGATTAAAAAGATTAAAATTACACTAAGGGGTGGATCAGTCAGCCAACAGGCTGGGGTCATTGAATGCCCAGGGCCCCACACCTGCTCTGCCAGCCATGTTTTCACTCCCTTCCTAAAGGGCAGCAACTCTGTCTGGAGATGCAATTCCATGGGTAGGAGGCTCCAAAGGGCTGGAGCGGACAGAGAGAAGGCCCTCCACCTGTTAGAGAGATGCGCCTCTCTAGCCGATGGCACCACAAGGGCACCTCTCCAGTCTGCTCTGGTGAGACAGACAGATGTTCTTGGGGTGATATGAGTGGACTTCAATAGCCATAGCCCATGGCCACCTGTCATTTCCCCTGGGAGACTGAATCTAATATTTGGAACACCAGAGGTTCCCCATCTCTGTCCTGCTTCTTCAGGACAAACATTACAAGATCTAATTGGCCCTGAGGCTTATAGACTTATTTCTTTAACAAATCAGGATGCTAAGGTATTCATGGTGATAGTAACAAAAAGAATGTCATTTGTTTTATTAGTAAATATATTAAAGAAAATCAAACTGTTTGTATGCCAAGAAGGCAATCCTATGACCTGGCAAGGAGAGTATTAATTGTAATAAATTGAATGGTCAAGACAGGAATACTGTAATTCTATTAGATGTTTTCAAGGCATTTGACTTGGTGGAATGTCCAACATTAAAAATTATAATTAGGGCATTAGGTTTTGATAAATGCTTTCAAGGAATAATAAAACAACACATTCTGAGAATAGTGCAGGAAGGCTAATAAATGATGGTATCGGCATTGAGGATAAAGTTATTAATTTATTTGTTAGTGATACCTTATTAACAATAGAAAATCTTTTAAAAGTTGTGGGTAAATTACATTAAAATAATTGAGAGACATTCAGATTGTAGATAAATTGGAATAAAACAGAAATGAGTTTTTAAAATTATAATAAAGAGAAAAAAGAAATTTAAATAAAATGAGTGTTAATATTCAAAAGACTATTATACATTTAGGTGTAAATTTGTTGTTGTCGAGTTGCACAGTCGGTTCCGACGCTTTGCAACCCCATGGACCACCGCACGCCAGGTACCCCTATCCTCTTCAGCCCGCCCAGCTTTGTGCCCAGTGAGTCAACAATACCATCTATCCATCTCATTCTCTGCCACCCCCTTCTTCTTTTACCCTCAACCATTCCCAGCATCAAGGCTTTCTCAAGTGAATCCTCTCTCCTCATTATGTGTCCAAAGCACTTTAGCTTCATCTTCACTATTTGACCTTTCAAGGCGCAATCGGAGTTGATTTCTTTTAAGATTTGTTCTCTTCGCTGTCCAGGGGACTCTCAAAACTCTCCTCCAACACCACATTTCAAAGGCGTCTATTCTTCTGCACTCAGCTTTCCTAATGGTCCAGCTTTCACAACCATACATTATAACCAAGAATACCATTGCTTTGACTATGCAAATTTTCGTTTGCAAGGTGATGTCTCTATTTTTGACTATGTTCCCCAGGTTTCTCATTGCTTGTCTCCCAAGAATCAGTCGCCTTTTTATTTCATGGCTGCAATCACCATCTGCAATGAGCTTTGATCCTAAGAAAGTAAAATTTGTCACTGCTTCTACGTCTTCCCCATCTATTTTCCAGGGACTGAGAGGGCCTGTTGCCATTATCTTGGTTTTCTTTATATTGAGTCTCAAGCCAGCTTTTGCACTTTCTTCTTTCAACCCAATCAGGAGCTTCTTTAGGTTCTCCTCACTTTCTGCCATTAGCGTGGTATCATCTGCATATCTCAAATTGTTGATGTTTCTCCCAGCAATTTTGATCCCAAATTGTGATTCCTCCATCCCTGCATTGTGCATTATGTGCTCTGTGTATAAGTTGAATAAGCAGGGTGACAAAATGCAGCCTTGTCTTACTCCTTTTCCTATTCCAAACCACTCCATCATTCCGTATCCTGTCCTAACTGTAGCCTCTTGACTCATGAGGCATATAAGGTGTTCTGGTATTCCCATCTCTTTAATTACTTGCCACATTTTATTGTGGTCCACACAGTCAAAGGCCTTGGTGTAGTCAGTGAAACAGAAGTAGACTTGTTTCTGGTATTCCTTTGTTTTCTCCATGATCCAACGTATGTTGGCAATTTGGTCTCTAGTCCCCCTGCCTCTCCTGAACCCCGCCTGCACTTCTGGTAATTCTCTCTCTGCTCTAAACAATTTGGAAAGATTGAAAGAGAATTTTAAAATACTGAAGCAGGCAATTCCGAATAAGGAAAACTAGACTGCAAAATTGCAGCATGTAAATTGAAGATATTTTGTAAGTTTTCTTTATGGTGCTACTGATAAGGATTAGTGAAGGATTTGCAAAATAAGATTAATAAATTTTGTAACAGAAGTAAAAAGCAAGGATTAATAAGAGAAGATGGCAATAAATCACAAAAAGGTTGATGTTTAGGACTCCCTAATTTAAGGTTATGTTATATTGCCCATCAATTAAGAAATATAGCAGATGTTATATCTAAGCCCAACAAACTAATTTGGTTTAATATGGACTGAATTTACAAAATACTGTACAGTATTCTACAATATGAACTCTGAACCGGATTTGGCATTTGGCAGTGACAATGTCAATCATCCTAGCGGCCTCTATGTAAAATTTTTCCACTAGGGAGATGGCTGTATCAGTGTCCTGTTTGGTCTAAGATCCTCTCAAGAATTTCTGGAAACCATTAGGATCCATAAACCTGCGAAGGTGGGCCATGCTCCTCAAGAGGAAGAGTCACCATCTCCATCACAAACTGCAGCATAAAGTGATCCAACCGTGACAAAGGTGTGTGTGTGTTGATCTCTTTCACTCTCAGATCACCTCTCTGTTCCATCAAGAAAACCAGGCCTAGAGTATGCCCAGCCATATGTATCTGAGTGGTGACACTGCGGGATAACTCCATGGCCTTCATGGCTCCTATTAAGTCCGTAGCTGCCCCAGAAAACGTGAATGTTACAGTCCCCCAGGAATAATATCCTAGGGAGCCTCAAAGCCACTAAGCAGATGAAAGCTGTCAACTCCAAGAGGGACTGTGTTGGGTTGTGGGAGTAACTGTGATACTCCTTTGTATGAAGTTCTGCTCACATGTATGAGTGGAACAACACAGAGAAGTCTAAAATCTTTCAACAAAGCAGGAAGTGTAAGGTCTAAGCATCTTTCAACACTCTGCATGGCAAAAATAGAACATTTCCAATGAAGATGGAAACAGAAGGCACCGCAACAAGCTGAAGAAAGATGAGAGAGTAAAACCAGGTTGCTTTTCACTTGAGGTGTTGGCGCTTCATTCCTGCGGCTCTAAGGGCTCTTGGGTTCAAGTTGTTTATATGCTGTTGACATATGCTATAAATTGTGTGTGTAGGGACGGGGACGGGATGGACTTGCTAGCCACATGGGCTATGATTTGGAATTCTCACAGTAATCTAATCTTTAAAGAAACGGATCCTGAACAAAGCCAGGCAACATTCCACGGATCTGCTCATGTTCATGCTGGCGTCTGCTGTCTGGCAGCAAAAGTCTTCTTGTGTACGATGGGGCAAAGAAAGCTGGTCGGGCCTCTGTCTGGAGATGGAAGTGATTTGTCAACACTATCGTCATGCACAGGGATCAGAGTTTGCAAACATTATGATTTCAGACTGCATTCCCCAGCACCCTTAAGCCTGCATGACCAGTCGACAGAATGCCAGCAGGATTCAGGGAGATGGAAGTTCAAAAAAAAAATCTACTCTACTGTAGCCTACTCAAAAGTGAGAGAGACTAGTACAAAGTCAACACTAAGAACATGTGTATGCATCTTGCAAAATTTAAAATTAGGGTTAGGCTTCCAGCTCAGTCAAATCAGGAAAACTTTTTTCTTGTGGATAACAAAACAATTACTGAATCCAATGAACTCTTGAGTGCTGCTTCACTCTGGGCCAAGGACCCCCCCGCCTCCTCTATGTCAGGACCTAAGGCAGCTCCAGTATTCACAGGATGAGTTCCCCAGAGATAGCTTGATTGGACCCCGCCTTGGAAAACAGATCTAGTACTTGCAGGGTTAGACCCTCATCCTGCTGCAGCTGCTAGGCCACACCTGAGACCCCGGGGAAGGCTCTGGACCATCATAAGCTCTACCTGGAGGCCCTGGGTAGTTTGCTATTCAAGAACTGGCTCATCCTCCTAGAAGCTGCCCCAGCAATAAAAATCACTGTACAGTACTTGCTGTTCTCTGGCTCCTGAATCTCTTGCCTTGTTCCTACCACTGAAGATCTTTTGCTTTGTTCCTGGTTCCTGCTGTTGAAGATCCCTCGCCTTGTTCCTAGGTACCTGCCTTAGAAATCTCTTGCATGGTTCTTGCTTCCAAAGACTTCCTGTCCTGTTCCTGGTTCCTGTGGACTGTTATAGGGCTTTGCATGGATCATGATTCTTTGAAATTCATCCTTGCCCTGCTCCAGCCACTGAAGGTACTTTGCCTTGTTTGTTCTCTTGGTCACCTGAATCCTGTCTTCCTTGGATTATATTCTATCATCCAGACTAATCCTGTATTCCCATCTATCTCAGGCTTGGTTTTGGACCTGGACTCTGGATTGTGATACAGTTAAAGTTTGGCCTGTTGCCTTTGTCTGCTTGTATTACTTGCCAGCCACCCGCACCCTGAACTCTGACACCCTAAAAGAGGCCAACTGAAAAAGGTGAGTAGAATGACAAATCACACAAATATAGAACAAGCAAGAAAACAGACTTTTTCTCAAGAATGGCGAACAGAGCAGTTATTCCCATAATTGATGCCACAGAAGAAGCAGGTACAGAATCTGGCTGCCAAGATGGTCAAGGATGACCAAAAGTTTTGATCACATCTTCACAATCTTGGCTTGCTTACAATGGTTGCCTGTTGACTTCAAGCTCAATTCAAGGTTTTGGTGTTTATTTATTTATTTAATCAAACTTTTATGCCACCTTCCTCACAAATACCCAGGGCAGCTAACAAACTTTAAAAACACTTAAAACACAGCAAAAACTTGGTATAAAAACAGTATTAAAAAGTTACAAAAATTAAAAGAGATTAAACAAGTCACACACAGAGAGGGAGGGGTCAGATGAGCCAACAAACTGGGGCCACAGTCTGGCCCATACCCCACACATGCCCCGCCAGCCAGGTCTTCACTCCCTTCCTAAAGGGCAGAAGCTCTATCTGGAGATGCAGCTCACTTGGCAGGAGGTTCCATAGGGCCAGAGCAGAAACAGAGAAAGCCCTCCTTCTACTGCTAGAGAGGTGTGTCTCTCTAGCCGATGGTACAACCAGAGAGCCTCTCCGGTCCATTCTGGTGGGAGGGACAGATGTCCTTAGAGCGATGCAGTCTCTAAAGTATCCTTAAGTATCTCTTAAGCGTTAACATCCAAAGCCCTCCATGATTGAGACATCAGTACCTTACTGAGCGTCTCCCTCAATTGAGCTCAACCCAAACTGCCCAGTCTTCCCAAGTGACAGGATTCTGGGTGACCACCCCAAGGGGACCCAGAAAATTACGACAAGTAACCTGTTCTCTACTGTGTGTAGATACAAGGTGTGTTATTATTTTTGTTGCTGTTCAGTTGCAGAGTTGAGTCCGACCCTTTGCGACCCCATGGACCACTGCCTTCTTGGCACCCCTGTCCTCCACCATCCTCCTCAACTCGCTCAGCTTTGTGCCCATTGTGTCTACAATAACATCTAGCCATCTCATTTTTGGCCACCCCCTTCTTCTTTTCCCCTCCACCCTTCCCAGCATCAAGGCTTTCTCAAGCGAATCCTCTTCTCATTTGATGTTCAAAGTACTTTAGCTTCATCTTTACTATTTGGCCTTCTAAGGAGCCGTCAGGGTTAATTTCTTCTAAGATTGACCTATTTGTTCTCTTCGCTCTGCAGGGTACTCTCAAAACTCTCCTCCAACACCACATCTCAAAGGCATCTATTCTTCTGCGCTCAGCTTTCCTTATGGTCCAGCTCTCACAACCCTACATTGCCACCGGAAATACCATTGCTTTGACTAGATGAATTTTTGTTTGCAATGTGATGTCTCTACTTTTCACTATGTTCCCCAGGTTTCTCATAGCTTGCCTCCCAAGAATCAGTCGCCTTTTTATTTCATGGCTGCAATCACCATCTGCAGTGAGCTTTGATCCTAAGAAAGTAAAATCTGTCACTGCTTTTACTTCTTCCCCATCTATTTTTCAGGGACTGAGAGGGCCTGTTGCCATTATCTTGGTTTTCTTGATGTCTCAAGCCAGCTTTTGCACTTTCTTATCATATAAGGCCCTAGACCATGGTGTTTCTGCACCACGGGCTGGACCATGCCCACTCAGACAGCTGAGTGGGCCGGACACATGGGTTCCCCCTGCTACAAACACTGCCATAAACCATGGGGCGTGTTTGTGCATGCGCAGGTGCATTTACGGCTGTCGTAAACACCTCTAGCTCCAAGGTCGTCACTGCGGGCCAGATGGAATGACACCGCGTCTGGCCCACTGGCTGAAGGTTGTGAACCCCTGCCCTAGATGGTTTGGGACTTTGTTATCTGTCAGAGCATCTCTCCTTCAGAACAACTCCCCACATCGCCTGTTCGTCATAGTCTACACAGCTCCAGGTGTTGCCCCTGAGGATGACTAGAAAGCCTATAACTAGAAATAGAGCATTTCCAGTGGTGGCACCAACACTTTGGCACACACTACCAGTGGAGCTGTGCCAGGCCCCATCCCTGGATATGTTCAAAAAACAACTTAAAACTGTCCTATTCAAGGAAGCCTTCCAGAACATTATCCCTTTAACAATAATCTAGCCAGTCAGTTGTCCCTCTGTGCCCACAGATGTGTTATTTCATTTTAGGATGTATTTATTCAGTTGTTTCATTTTCATTTTGTTGGGTTTTATTATTATTTTTTTTGGTTATCATTACAGTGGTACCTCGCTTAAAGAGCATAATGTGTTCCACAGGATTGCTCTTTAAACGAGTTTGCTCTTTAAGCAAAACACCATTGTAAGTGACCAATTGTGACTTCTGGCAGGGGGGATTGCGAACCCTGATTTATTTGTTAAGCGAGTTTTTGGTTTGTTTTAGTTGTTAAGCGAGGCAACCATTCAGAGAAAATACTGCTCTCTAAGTGAGTTAGTTTCCAAGTGAGTCACTCTTTATGCAAGGTTTTACTGTACTATGTTATTTGTAAATGCACTGCCCAGAGTGGGAAATATCTTAAATGGGAGGTATAGTAATGCAATAAACAAATAAAACAGGTGATTTTGGTGGTGGACCCAAAGCCCTGCCTACATTATTATTATTATTAGTTCAAATTTATATTGCCGCCCACTCACTGTAGCGACTCAGGGAGGCTTACAAACAATACATTTGATGGGGGCTCAGGGGGAGGGGTGGCGAAGTTCTCAACCTGCCCTGGCTTCTCCCTCAAGGAATTTCATAAACTTGTAGAGTTTGAACTTTTTAGAGAGGCTATCTGTGATATTATGCCTCCCCCTGCTTGATGATTATGATTGCTTCCTCAGCTGGATTTTTTGTGGCCCACTGTATCTCTTCACTTGTTTGTTTTTAACTTATCTATTCTCTTTATGTATTCTTGATTTCCCTAATTTATTTTTGAAAAGTTCTCTAGTCTTGCCTTTTGTGTTGTTTTCTTCTATTTCCTTGCACTGTTCATTCAGGTAGGTTTCATTATCTCTCCTTGCTTTTCTTTGAAATTCTGTATTCAAGTGATTGTATTTTTTCAATCCTAACTGCTCCTTAGAAGGTCAAATAGTAAAGATGAAGCTAAAGTACTTTGGACACCAAATGAGAAGAGAGGATTCGCTTGAGAAAGCCATGATGCTGGGAAAGGTGGAGGGCAAAAGAAGAAGGGGGCAGCCAAAAACGAGATGGCTAGATGGTATTGTAGAGACAATGGACACAAAGCTGGGTGGGCTGAGGAAGATGGTGGAGGACAGAAGTGCTTGGTGGGCAATGGTCCACAGAGTTGCAAAGGGTTGGAATTGACTGTGTGACTGAACAACAATAACAACAACCTCTTCTCTCTCCCCCCCCCCCCCAATATTTTCCTCTCGATAGGGGGAAGAATAAGGTTATAAAAAACTGATGATTTTTTTTAGCTTTCATTCTTTTGAACAGCAAGATTGGAAATATGAGAAAATGTGAAACTCTTCCATATTTTCTCTATTTTAGAATGAGTGAAATGCTACTACTGCTATTTCATATTTTAACTGCATAGAACTGCCTTTATGTAAATAATACACTTCCTTTTATTACTGAACCCGTAGCTTCTATTTTAATTCCCGCTGCCATGTTTCAAGAGGACAAGAACTAAGATAGCTATGCTTCAGAGAGATAAGAGTGTAGCAATTTACATTTCTCTCATTTCTTTTCTCTGTCTCTTCGGTATAGTGTACTGGCAATTTTGCATTTATGAAACACTTATACTTTTGAGACTGCAGTTCTGCATTTGCTTACCTGTGAGTAAGCAACATAAAGCAAAGTGGACCTTTCTTCTACATTAGTATGCAACAGGTTGCATTATGCAATCCTTTTTGGAAGGGTTTTTACTCTTTAAGGCAGCCTGGGAAAATATTTGAGCAGATAACATTGCTATTTGTTGTTGTTTCCATGTGCCGTCAAGTTGTCTCTGACATATGGCGACCCTATGAATGAGAGATCTCCAAAATATCTTGTCCTCATTTCATAAAAATGCTAAATAGAACAAAATGATACACGAAGATAAACTGGACTATGGATAAGGTTGGGGTATGAAGCTGATATTTTACATATACGGTATACGTTGCAAATTCTTTTGGTTGCGGATTGATTGTGCATGCATATACTGTACACCAGTGATGGGATGTCCCCGGTTCCAGACGGATCCCTGGAACCGGTAGGACCAATCCCGGAGAGTTCTCCGGGAGGGGAGTCCACTTTTGAGGCGTCTGGTTCCGGACGCCTCACCGAAAGAATTTTTTTTAAAAAAAATCGGAGCTAAAATGGCTCCAATTGACTGCGCATGTGCAGAAACTCAATCTGACGCATTGCGCATGTGTCAAATTGAGTTTCTGGACATGCACACTAAATTGGAGCCAAATGGCTCCAATTAAAAGAAAAAATCTTCCGAAGCTGGAGCCGCCCCTTTTTAGAGTGGCTCCGGCAGCAGCGGTGGCAGCCCTAAGAGAAGGGCACCTCCCCTAGCCGGCCACCTGGCTCCCACGGGCACGTTGGTGCCTGGCCGTGCCGTCCGCCCGCGCCGCGCCCTCCTAGGGACTTGGGCCCGACAAACCCCCATGCCCTGGGTAAGCCCGGCGGGGCCGAAAAGGCAACGGCCCGAGGAAGCAGCAGGCGCCCGGCAGAAGACGATGCGGCGGTGGCGAGCCCCGCCGGGCTTACCCAGGGCACGGGGGTTTGTCGGGCCCAAGTCCCTAGGAGGGCGCAGCGCGGGCGGGCGGCGCGGCCAGGCACCAACGTGCCCGTGGGAGTTCGGTGGCCAGGCAGGGGCTGCAGGCGGCTGTGGCGGCCGTGGCCGGCGGATGCAGGGCCGGCCGCGGCCTTCGTAGGAGGAAACGGCCACAGTCGGGGGCAGCGTGCCTTGCCGGGTGGCCCCGGGCCACATGGAGGTTCGTCGGCGCCAAGGAAGGTAAGTGAGGCTTTTATATTTAGGGTGGGTGGGTGATTTATTTGTGTTTTGGGTGGGTGGTTGTACTTTTATTTAATTTTTATTTTATTTATTTATTTATTTTATTTCTTTAAGTTATTTACGGGTCTGTGTGCATGTTTATTTTATTATTATTATTATTTTTTGGCCTTGCCCACGTCATGACGTCATGACGTCGGCTCCGCCCATGACGTCATGACGTCATGACATTGGCCACGCCCATGACGTCCATGACGTCATGGCGTGGTAGTAGAATTTTTGACATCCCATCACTGCTGTACACCCACACCCTAACCTAGTTACAGTTAAATGAAGGTATACACTATGCCTCAAATGTCAATATTATGTTAAATTATGTATTATATTAGATCAACAAATCCAGAAAGCCAGGGTGGTGTAGCAGATAGAGTGGCAGAGAAGAACTCAAGAGACTTGGTTTCAAATCTCTGGTCAGCCATGGAAACCCACAGAAGCAGAGCGGTAGCAGTAAACTACACCTTGCAAATTTTATTTACCTTGAAAATGCGAGTAGGGCCATCGCATGTAAGAATCAATTGCATATAATCATCAAAAACAAAGCAATACAAAGTTCAGATTTGATAAGACTGCCTCTACTATTTCATATAACAGCAAAACATGCCTGTTCCACCACCACCCTGCTCTCAAGAACCCTCTGGAAACCCTATGTGATCCCCATGGCTTGTGACTATTTCTAAGAGATGCTTCTAAGAACTCAACATTCCTGAAAAGTTTGCATCTCTATCTGCATGATAATCACCATTATTCCTCTGCACTGTCAGCAGCGGCACTTTTGAAGGTTTTAGATCATGGCTATCCCAATCAGTGACTGAAAAGACTTTCTGCTTTCTTAGGACCCCAAGGTTGGGGCATAGAGTTGTAGCAAGACAGAAACCCTAAAGCAGGGGTTCTCAACCTTTTCACACTATGGGCCAGGTCACACTCACTCTGACAGTTTAGGGCACACTGGTGGTCCCGCCCCCAACACTGCTGTAAAACGTGTCCACAGCTGTGGTAAACGTTCACTTCTGCTGGCAGTGACGATGAGGGCCATATGAAATGGGGCCACGGGCCAGGTGTGGCCCATGGACCGTAGGTTGAGAACCTCTGCCCTAAAGGAAGGTTCTCCCATCTGGTGCCTCCCAGGTCTACTGGATCTTATCCAACCTCTACCAGCCAAGTCCTAGAGACATCGTACTGAAGTTCTACTGCATAAGTCTCAGCAAAGTGAACAGGCACGTAACAGAACAATTCTCTCTGTGATAAGGCTATTTTTGACTACAGGCTTCCACCCCTTTCTGTTCCAGACACCCTTCCTTTGTGGGCAATGGTCCTGCCACCACACCTTCTGAAGTTAAGTTGGACCAGGGGCCAGAATTGGGAAGAATATGCTGCATGGTCTTATTTTTAGAACAAGGTATGAAGCCTTAAGGGCTTGGTGTCCTCCTCCCTTGACAGACTTTCACAGCTATTTGAAGTTTTACAGCCTTGGGAAGGGCTGGCTGGGATCCATTTGCACCACTTCCAGGACAACTCAGGAACACAGGCCTGTGATTCACTTCGCCTCATTTATGGCCATTTAGTGTCTTGACTGTTGACAACAGCCAGAACCACTCAGTTCCCGACTTCCTCAGAAGTTAAAATACTATCAACCATGATGTTAAAACAAACAGCCAGGAGGACCAAGTTACGGGAATTTCAGAATAGCACAGTGGAACCATGATATACAAACAGTTCGGCTTACAAAAAATTGACATACAAATAGAAATCCTGGCTTTAAAAAAATTCAACATACAACTTTTTAATAGGAAAAATTTGACATACAAAAAAAATATGGTGACATCTAGAGGCCTCTTCTGGTAATCCAATGTGTTTTCGATATACAATTTTTTTCGACATACAATAACCTTATGGAATGGGAAAAATCGTATGTAGAGGTTTTGCTGTACAACCATCTCCTTTTCCATTTGGAGTGAAAATGCTCAGGTTTAAAAAGCCTGCAGACTCTAAAGTAATCCAGTGGCCACCTTTGCCTGTGAGTCATTCCCCCAAACATCACCAAAATCAAGCCTGGAGTAGATGGGAATATAGGCTTAGTCTGGATGACAGAGTGTAATCCAAGCAAGCCAAAATTCAGGTGACCAAGAGAGGAGACAAGGTAAAGTACCTTCAAGGACTGGAGGAGGGCAAAGATGAAGTTCAAGGACTGGCCAAAGTAACTCCATTGATGGGAGATATAGTCGACACATTAGTAAGGTACAAGGCCAGGGAGGACAAAATTAAATAAATGGTCAGGGAGACATGTGAACAAGAAGCACCCAAGCCATGTCTGTTGGAGCAGCACTTTTGGTCCACAATGCTACTACAGGGATGGGCTATACCAGTGATGGCGAACCTATGGCATGCATGCCAGATGAGGCACTCCCATCCCTCTCTGTTGGCACGTGTGCCATCAGCCCAGGACAGAATTAGCCCTGTCCCTCTGGCCAACAGCTCAATGGGAGCGCTTCCTCACTCCCCCAGCACAGAGTTCACCCCACCCCTCTGCAAGGCAGCCCAATGGGAACGCTTCCTTCCTCCTTCCAGCACAGAGTTTGTCTCACCCCTCTGTTTGGGCACTCAGTTTCTAAAAGGTTTGCCATCACTGGTCTATACAGTACAGTCTGCAGGCCACTAGTGGTACCCAGCACCACCGAAACTCAAAAGAAATGTTTTAAAAATTGGTGAAAGAATGTTATAGCTCAGAGAGTGCCTTCTAGGGGGGTTCTGTCAGGGGCTTAAGTCATTTTTAGGGGACGGGGGGCATCACTAGGGCACCCAAACTACTTTTTGAAAATTCTTCTTTAGAGGGAAAACTTTTTTCATTTAAAATATTTTTTCCCATTTAAAATAGGTCCATGGGTGAATAGTTGTGGCCCCTACTCTCTCTCTCTCTCTCTCGGTTTACCTTTTAATGTTTTGTTGTTGTTCAGTCACGTAGGCAAGGCCCTGTGACCCCATGAACCATTGCATGCCAGGCACCCCTATTCTCCACCATCCTTCTCAAGCTGCATAGTTCTGTGCCCATTGTGTCAGCAATACCATCTAGCCATCTCATTCTCTGCCCCCTCCTTCTTTCTTTTGCCCTCCACCTTTCCCAGCATCAAGGCTTTCTCAAGTGAATCCTCTCTTCTCATTTGATGTCCAAAGCATTTTAGCTTCATCTTCAACATTTGACCTTCCAAGGAGCAGTCGGAGTTGATTTCTTTTAAGATCGACCTATTCGTTCTCCTTTTAATGTTATTTATTTATTATTTGTTTATTCGTATTTATATACCGCCCTCCTCACCGGGGCGACTCAGGGTGGTTAGCTTTGCATACTATGTTGACAATTATTTCTAAGTATTTGTGAGCTACTGCCAGTTGCCAATATCAAGAGAAATGCAGTATTGAAATGAAATAGGTCTCTGCAAGGAAGGGAGTCATGGTGGGATGTTCAATATTCCAGAATAAGTCAGAGCTCTAGCTGGAAAGCCAAGCCAAGGTCAGCTCCAAGCAGTGTGAGGAGGAAGAAGAAGAGCAAGCAGGGAAAGTGGCATGGATCAGAACAAAGTGGAAAAACACATCCTGAATTTCTTAGCTTCAGAAAGAATGTGTTCAGTGTCAAAGCCAGGAAGAGGATGTTTACACAGAAGCAAAAAGGAGGCATGATCAATCACCCGTGAGGATGATGTGGAGAAAACCAAGCGGCTGGTGGAGCCGTCTAATAAAGCATTTTGAGTGGGGGAAAAGATTCCACCCCTTCTCCAAGATTATGAGATTCCTTGAGCTGATGCCTCCCACAGATTGTGGGTGAAAAGGGTTTCATTTGCCCAGACTACTAGACCTGATCTTTGCAAACATTGGTTTTCCTCATCTTATACTCCTAAGGATCAATGGCTCATTAGAATTAATACATTTTATCCTCCAGAAACAAAAACCCTAACTCAAATGACTTGTTTCGGGACACTTTACCACCACACCCTGGTGATGCAGTGGATAAAACTGCTGTCCTGCAACCAAAAGGTTGTCCGTTTGATCCTGGCCAGGGCTCAAAATTGACTCATCCTGCCATCCTTTGAAGGTCAGTAAAATGAGTCCCCAACATGTTGGGGGCAAAATGCTAATTAACTTGTGAACCGTCCAGAGAGTGCATTAAGCTCTATGGGGCACGGTATATAAGTGGGATTGCTTTGCTTTTTTAATGTGGAATGTCCCTGAACAAATTCATGAATGGTGTCAAAAGAAGTGGCACTTAAAAACACAAAGTACTACACATCTACTAGGAGGTAGGTCCTGTTCTGTTCATTGGAGCTTATCCCCAGATAAAAAAAGTAAAGGACTTCAGACACATCTGTTTATCTACCATCAACTTTTGTTGTTGTGGGGGGGGGGGGGGAGAGAAATCTCATGGGAAGTTTTAAGTCAATAGTTTGGCTAGAACACAATTAACAGCCTAGTGGCAAATATCAACAGATATACTCAGAAGTTCCTGGCATTTTTTCATTTTCAGAAAGAAAACTAAAGAAAATTTCAATCTGCTTTCTTAGATGAACTTTTTGGATTTTCGTCTTTGTTCTTTGGACCTACATTAGGTAGGATAAACTCATTCATGTGGATTTACAGGGACTTGGGCTTCCGGTAATTTAAGTCAAACAACAGCTGGAGTGCCAAAGTTCACCATCACTGTTCTACAATGTGCTGGGCAAGTCATGGCCTGCATCTCATCCTGTATTTGTTTTAAACGGCTTCCCACTCAACTGTACGCCCATGAAAGATAGGTTATCAAAGAGGAGCCTTTCCAAAGCTGGTGGCCTCTAATGCGTTAGTTTAAAACTGCCCCAAGAAACACAATTACTGTAACAGGAAATACCACCATATACAGTTTTGCCCTAACTTCTCCAATGCTTTCAACTCCCACCTTACAAGGAGAAGAACACCAAAGAAGATATATAACTAAGAAAAAGAATACCTAGTAAATTTGATGGCCTGTGAAGTTAGATCCAAAGTAAGATCCAAAGTAAGACCCAAGCAGCAAGTCATAAGTACTGTACAGTATTAGTGTTCATTAACAGCTGGGCTTCTTGTGGGACTACATTCCATTTGTACTGCCCTTACAGAAGGGAGCAATGGCACAAGAATCACTTTGTGCTTTAATCATAATGTTTAGTATAACAGAGTTTACAGCAACACGTTAAAGAATTCTGGATTTGGAAGAAGCTTCTGAGCACTTCTCAAAAAAGATTAAATAAACATTCAACAGAACCAGACATCTCAGTGGTAAGACGAGCCTGCAAATTAGCACACAGCTATGCATTTACACTACAAAAACACACAGTGTTGACCTGATGAAAATGGACTTCACAGAAACAAACAACATTAGTATATGTACTCCGCTCTATAGATCAATGCTTTTAAAGTCCACCTAGAGCAGTAGTTGCCAACGTGGGGCCTATGTCCCACAGGAGTACATCAATTCCCAGATGCCTAAGTCAGTACAATGGCTAAACAGTGCTTTGGAGAACTGACTTAGGCTTCTGGGAACTGAAGTCCAAAAACTAAAGGATGGGAAACAATAGCCTAGAGAGTTTCAGTCTCTCTCCACTTACAGAATGAAAAAAGCACTCAAATTCCAAAAAATTCTTAAAATTCACACATGCAAAAATATACTCTCAAGATTTGCTACCCAAACCAGCTAAATGATCTGCAACCAAATGTTAGGACAGTATACAGCAGAGATTTGACCTAGGAAAAAGCACTCTCCTTATGGAAGGTGGTTAAGGCAGAACGTTGGACAATAGAAAAGAAACCAAGAGAGAAACCTTTGGGGGAAAGAACACCCTCAGACCTAATTCTTATGCCTCACTGAATTAGTGTTAGAAATGATACTGAGGACCATCTAATTCAACCCCTACCAATGAAGAAAACCATAACTAACAGATACATGACAGATACACATTCAGCCGCTATTTAAATACCTCCAACAAAGGGCAATCTGCTGTGTCAAGACAGGTAAACTACACAGACAGAAAACCTGATGACACTGCAGCTAATTTGGTAAAGGTAAAGGTCACCCTTGCTTGAAAGCCAGCTGTATCTGACTCTAGGGTTCACTGCTCAACTCTGTTTATAGCCAAAGAGCCTGCATTGTCTCCAGCTGCAGAGGTTTCCACAGACATGTGGCAGGCAAGACTAGACTAGAGTGCACTGAATGCTGTTTATCTTCCCACTTGCTTTCAAACTGTTAGGCTGGCAGGAGCTGGGGCAGAGACAGAAGTTCACTCCATTGTACAGTACTCGGGTCTCGAATTGCTGACCTGCTGACCTTCCAGTCATCAATTTCAACGTCTTAACCACTGAGTCACCACAGTCCCTTCTGCAACTAATTACATCATGGCAAAACAACCACCAATTGAGTAAGAGAAAAAAAGATTTGGAATACAGGGACACATGAATTGCCTGATAACCTTTACTCTGGCAAAGCAGACAGACAGGCCTGGACCAGGGAGTTGCATCATGCATATTAAAGGTCCAAACAGAACTTGTCAAAGAAGTGACCAGACAAGGTTGAGCTTAGATAGTTTCGGCAAGCAGGGCTAACCTGGCATCACTACAGCAGAGGTTCCCAACCATTTCACACCATGGACCTGGGCAGCTGAGTGGGGCCAGTCACGTGGTTCCTCCTGCCATAAACGCTGCCGTAAAATGTGTCCACGGCTATCGTAAACACTGCATTTATGGCAGCGTTTACGGCATGCGTGGGCGCATTTTATGGATGTTGTAAATGCACCCACTCCCACTTCTGGTAGCGGCAGGGGTGACAGCGGGCCATATGAAATGGTGCTACGGGTCGTAGGTGAGCCACCCAAGGCTGTTAGTCCTCAGGGTTGCCAGGTTAATTAACCACTGCCTGACACTCGACATTGAGTCACTAGCAGTATAGTCTACTCTATTACCATAGCAGGATAACCTGTCCAGACTGTCAATAAGATGCTCAGGTCACCCTTTCAACCAAGCACTGGAAAGGGTGCTTACACATTTGAGTACCATCTTAGCTTGTGTTCTGGATCCTGCTCATTTAGGAGTGGGCCCCAGATCTCTTCTGAAAACTACTGCTTGTGGCTGCTTGACTGATCTTGAACAGAAATAGTTAATCCCTGATTTTTCAGAACTGTCCCCACTGAAGGTGTCGAGGGAAGAATCTCTTTCTCCTTTTCAGGACAGAAGGAAAGGAAAGGTTCTCACAACTTTTCCATATACTGTGGGCACCCACCAACAGCCAGAGGGGAGAGAGAAATCTATTATTGATTTAGAAAAATGTATATTTTTTTGGTGTTGTGTTTTGCTGATTGTAAGCCGCCCTGAGCTGCCATGGCGAGTGGGCGGTGATATAAATCTAAATAAATAAATAAGGTTGCCTTTTCCACTGGTCCATCCAGCACAGATTTTCTGTGGATTGGTTCTGAGATTTATTCTTGCTTATTTATTTATTACATTTATATCTCGCCCCTCTAGGAAAAAAGTCATTCCTACTCAAGGCAGTTAACATCATAAAACCAACAATAAAACAATCAAGAATTATTAAAAGTTACTCACAATAAAACTCACAATAAAAACAGTCACAAAACAGTAAAAGTTTTTTTTAGATTTTAACAGCTTTTGTTGTGCTTTGTTTCATTTTGATTTTACTATGAGCCATAATAGGAGCGGTTATGGCCAAAAGGTGTTTTATAAAAACATTATATCTTTTAAAATAATAATAAATATAATAAACCCAGGATGGATGTAAATATGGCTGTCAGAGCCACAGGCCCATGATGGCTGTGAAACTCACACTGCTGAAACCTGGAGCACATATAAAAAGGAGACCTTGAGGTGTGCATTAGGGCACTACAGTCAAACCTCGCATAATGAGTGTTTTGCTTAGCGAAAAACTCGCATAACGAGCAAGCTTTTTTGCTAAGCGGTCTGACTCGCATAACGAAAATTTTTGTTATGCGAGTCGGACTTTCCCTATGGAAAAAATTGCATAATGAGCGTTTCTATGGGAAAAACTCGCATAGCCCTTGAAATGCTCGTTATGCGAGTTTTTCCATAGGAATTTTGTTTGTTTCGCATAGCGAGCAACCTTGCATAGCGAGCAACCTTGGATAACGAATTAAATTCGTTATGCGAGGTATTACTGTACAATAGAACCCCGAACAAGGTGATGACATGGTTCCACAAGTCATGACGTTGTTCGGTTTTTCACGTTGTTCGATACATTGATCGAACAATGCAAAAAAAAAAGCCCTGACGTCAGGGACAAACCACGCCGAGGCAAGGCTCGGCATTCCCCCCCCCCTCCCGGGTAGGCACGCGATTGCGTGTCGTTCGGGGTTAGGGCAAGGTACGGGAAAGACCCCCGTCCCCTGCCCTAACCCCGAACGACACATGCGTGCGCGCCCAAAGTTCCGAAAGTGTAAGGATCTTTACCCTTTTGCAACATCGGGCGGCTTGGAGGGTTGTGTGGCGCGGCGGCAGTGACGGGAGGATGCGCGAAGGTCCCTCGCATCCGCCTCTCACTGGCGCCGCGCGTGCACGCCCGAAGTTCCAAAAGTGTAAGGATCTTTACCCTTTTGCAACCTCGGGCGGCTTGGAGGGTTGCGCAGCGCGGCGGCAGTGACGGGAGGATGCAAGGGACCCAATACACTTCACCTCGCAATCTCTGTTTGATCCCAACGTAAGATTATCAAATGGAGTGGGGAGAATGGTTCCCCCCCTCCATTTGACGAACCTATGTTGGGATCAAGCAGTGATTGCGAGGTGAAATGCAATGGGTGATAGCACCCAATACACTTCACCTCGCAATCTCTGTTTGATCCCAACGTAAGATTATCAAATGGAGTGGGGAGAATGTTCCCCCCCCCTCCATTTGACGAACTTATGTTGGGATCAAGCAGTGATTGTGAGGTGAAATGCAATGGGTGATAGCACTCAATACACTTCACCTCACAATCTCCGTTTGATCCCAACGTAAGATTATCAAATGGAGTGGGGAGAATGTTCCCCCCCCTCCATTTGACGAACTTATGTTGGGATCAAGCAGTGATTGCGAGGTGAAATGCAATGGGTGATAGCACCCAATACACTTCACCTCGCAATCTCTGTTTGATCCCAACGTAAGATTATCAAATGGAGTGGGGAGAATGGTTCCCCCCCCTCCATTTGACGAACCTATGTTGGGATCAAGCAGTGATTGCGAGGTGAAGTGGAATGGGTTCTATCACCCTTGACGTGCGATCCTCCTTGCTATAGCGAGCACAGGAAAGAGGCGGCTTGGTCGACATCCTCACCCCCGCGGAGTGGGAGGGAATTTCAGCCAAGCCGCCTCTTTCCCAAGCCTGGGAGACCCCGCGGACAGGCGCCTCTCCTCGCCCGTATCCTGCGCTAACCCCCACCGACACGCTCCGCTCACCCAAAGTTTCAAAAGGGTAAGGATCCCCGTACCCTTTCCAAACATCGTGGGGGCGGGCGCTGGGGGGTGGGTTGGTTTGGGTAGATGTTCTACCCAATCCAACTGCCCCCCCACGCATACGCTTGTATCGAATAATCGTGTTCTTCGATACAAGAGTTCCCCGAAAATCTTGTCGCGTTATTCGGTTTTCACGCTATTGGGTACTCGCGTTATACGGGGTATTACTGTATCTGGTTTTTAAAAAGCATTAATTAATTAATTAATTAATCCCCATTTATACCCCACCTTTTTGATGAGAGCACCACTCAGGATGACTTACAAAATATGTATACAGTCAAACCTCGCATAAAGAGCGTTTCACTAAAGAATAACTTGTTTAAAGAGCAGGATTTTCTCTGAATGTTTGCTTCACTTAACAAATAAAACCAACCAAAAACTCGCTTAACAAATAACTTGGGGTTCACAATCCCCCCCACAATTGGTCATTTACAATGGTGTTTTGCTTAAAGAGCAAACTCGCTTAAAGAGCAAGCCTGTGGAACGCATTATGCTCTTTAAGCGAGGTACAACTGTACAGCATATAAAAACAAATATAATAGAAATATGTAAAAAATCAAATTAAAATCATGCAGCAATAACCAATAAAAATGCACAATAATGTGAATTAATTTAAATCCACCAGTACTGTTGGAGCGGCACAGTACAATAGGTTTTGATTAACTTTTTCTTTTGCCAAAATGTGTTCTCTGTTGTTGAGCTTTTTTAACCGGGGTGTGGGGGTGTGGGGGCCATTTTTGTTTTTTGTTGCTATTTATAACTTATTTAGATTGTTTATTATTTATGTCTAATTTTCTATTGTAAGGATTTTTTTAATATCTTGTAAGCTGCCCAGAATGGGAAAATATCCCAGATGGGCAGGATATAAATAAATAAAATAAAATACCTCTACACTTCTGAAGTTGCAGACAGCCTTAATAATGGTATAGATTTGCAGTTTAATGCCATTTAAAGGTGGGAGAGGAATCCAAGAGGCCCTATTGCTACCGGAAGAGATTTCTACTCCTAATATGTACTGAGTGGGCAGATCCATCTCTCTCTACAGATGCATTGTTGCAGCGGCAATGCCCAGCATGTCCCTGACTTCACTGAAATGGAGCGGGCAGAATGGTCCACCTCACACCATTATGCATTCCTGCTTGAAGGCCTCATGGCACTCACACACTCTCCGTTGTCTGTCGGCTGCAGCTCGTGTTCAAGTATAAATTTATCCTGGTGGATCCCAGATTGCCATGAAGTGACCCACACACTATGATCACAGAGCCATCTCCTGTGGCATGTATGAAATGAGACATACAGGATTTAACACCGGGACTGCAATGGACTGCTGCAGCCTTGAGGATATTATCAAGGTGCACCTTCACAGCCAGTCCATCTGGCATGGCCTCTTCCGCCTCCTTTACTGTTGAGAATCAGAATAGTCAAGTGGTTCCTCCACTGCTCATTTTGTCGTTGGGCCCAATAGGATGGTTTCCTGTGGCTTTTCCTCCACTGAGGGGGAGCCATCACCCCACCTAAAGGGGCTCATTAACCCATAGCCATTGGCACCTTTAGAGAGTCAGGTTATTCACCGCTGCCCAACCCTCGGCGTTGAGTCGTTAGCTGTTTGGTCTACTCCATTACCATAGCGGTATGTTCAGCCAGTCATATACTCATACACTAACCTGTGTGAAAACAAGTACGCCTGCTAGTACAGAAAGAGTCAGATGACAGGACCTGTCACGCTGCAGAACAGAAGGAGTACTTCCATCATGATGAAGCTCTATGTGACATGCCATGTCTGATTTGGCAGAAGCCCTATGTGTATGAGGTACTGGAATCACGGTTTCCCCATTGAAATTGCTCAAGGAGAAGGACTGGCCAGGTCAACTCCTTTCTTCTGAGAAGATGTCCTGAAGGTTTCCAGTTCTTTACTCCTTCAAATGGCAAGAAAAATCTCTCAAGACATATGTGATTTATTGCTCACCACAGGAACAGTCATCACCAGGATTGATGGTCCAACTCCTGGGCTAGATGAGAGGTGATTCTGGGAGGGGGTCAAAGAGGTTTTTTTCCTGGCAGCTGCCTACGGTCTCCTCACTGTACTGACCAAAATAGGTGCAGAAAAATGATCAACACCACTTTCCGAAAGAAAGCTCAGAGGAAATGGAAGAAATGATCAACACCTACTCCCGCTAAAATCCAAAGAGGATGCTTTGTTGCCAGAGGCCGGGCGAAAACATAGGTAGCTCATTCCAGAGGGAATGATGAAATTCATTCTCACAAAGGTGGCCTCCTGCTGTCCACAAGAATATAATCGGATGTTTGGTTTATACTCCAATGGCCATAATGGTTCATTCTTGTAAGCCCAAAGACGATCCTGGAAATACAGTGCCTTGGCCATTTTGTATCACAAGTGCCAAACTTTATGGACTAAGGTGATGCTCAGAAGCAATGGCTTTCAAACGCTCCACATTCCAGTGACAGGAGTCCATGTCAAACATTTCAGTAGGAAATATATGTTTTATCTGTCATTTGAGAGTTTCCAAAGCTTAATTTGAAACATGGCCTAAAGCAGGGGTTCGCAACTTACGGCCTCCGGGCCAGATTTGACCCACAGTGCCAAATAATCCGGCCCCTGACCTTGCTCCAGCTGCCCCTGCCAGGGGAATCAGCTGCAGACTCATTTCCAGCTGCGTAAACACATTTCTGACAGCAATAAATAAGTCTGCAGCCGTCATAAACGTGTTTACTACAGCCATAAATGAGTTTGCGGCCGCTGTAAACGTGTTTACTACAGCCACAAGTGAGTCTGCATCTACGACAGCCACAGACACATTTTACAGCATCAGTCCAGCCCACTCAGCTGTTTGAGAGGGTGTGGACCAGCCCACGGCTGAAAAACATTGAAAACCCCTGGCCTAAAGCGCTTACACTGCCCATTCACATGCCTGCAAGACAGAGGGTAAAGGAAAAAACAGCTTTGGTTAGGTGTTGCATGATGATGATGATGACGATGATGATGATAAAATACACAGAGAAGCTTATGGAACAAATGAGCTTCTTGTGGAACAGGAGTTTCCAACATGCCAGTAAAAAGGCTTTGTCTTTGCTTCCGAAACTGGGAGACAGCTCCTCGAACTCGATTTGAAATGTCAACAACATTGGCCCTAATGAGTTAGCAATCAGAATGTTAAATCTTACAAAGAAAACACCAGGAACAAATAACAAAAAGAACAATGAAATAACAAGGGGGCAGGGAGTCAACAAATTACCAACTGAAACTTTTAAACCTCTCTGATCAATATTCCCCGTCTGAAATTGATGAAGCACTGAAAGTGATAAAATCAAGGTACGTGTCTGGCTTGGATGAAGTATACCCTGAGTTCCTGAAGCACTGCCAATGACACACTGCTCCAGGGGTGCCCAAACATTTCAGGCCATGGGCTGATCACATGGTTCAGGGGGCTGGTCACTATTGCCCATGGGCCAGATCCAGCCCCCGACATCAATTCATCTTATCCACAAAGCCCTCAGGGCGCTTTACTTCTGCTTTCGGGAGCGATGAAGGCTTCGTGGACTGGATGAATTGGCACCAGGGGCCGGATACAGCCCATGGTCCGTAGTTTGGGCACTCCTGCACTACTCTTTGGCTTACGCAATTTTACATCATTCAACTGACAGGGAGACTGCGAATTGTTTTTAAAAGAACAAGAACTGTTGCCATTTTAAAAGAAGCTGCGGTGATCAGGGATTATCATTAACTTCCCATTTATTTATTTATATAATCAAACTTTTATGCTGCCCTCTTCACAAAGACCCAGGGTGGCTAACAAACTTTTAAAACACATAAAACACAGTAAAAACATGGTATACAGAAAAAGGATTTCAGCAGAGGAAAAATTTGGTTCCTATGTTTATTAACTTACCATTGGGTTATGGCACGGTTTGGAGAGAAGGAATCACCTTAAAATGTGTACGTATTGTGCCTTGTAAGAAAACAGCTATTCTACTCAACAACATGCTCTCCAATAGATATACATATCTAAGAGCACCTAGATGGCCAAATCATCCTGAAATTTAAGTTATATAGAAGGCTCTGTGCTGGCCCCAATACTCTTTAATATTTAAAGATCTGACTTAACAAGCATTGCTACTAAGCAAGAAAATGACCCTTGACATCCTCTGAATGGATACGAGGTTGAAGTCCACCAGCTCAGATCCAGAAAGAGCTTTATGGCAAGAACAAACACTATTGGAGGTACGCAAGAGCAAAACCAAATTAAAAGATGGTGGAAGGAGCTCACTGGGCAAGGAACAACATTAAAAGAGGATATAGCTGTGGAACTCAACCTTCCCTACATCACGTGGAGGACCCTGAACAGGCTGAGGGTCAGAGTCCCTAAATGTAATACTGTGTGAATGTGGAGAGCTACAGAATCCAGCTCCTGAAATGCCAAACACATGAAATGCACAGCTAGAACATCCCTGTCAGACAACCATCTAACCTTTGTTAAAACCTTCTAGTGAAGGAGAGTCAGCTATATTGAGGCAGTTTATTCCACTGTCAAACAGCTCTTGCTATTAGAATGTTCTTCCTTATCATTAGTTGGAATCTCCTTTCATGTAATTTGAATCCACTGGTCCAGATCCTACAGCTGTGATGGAGAACCTTGGCACTCCAGATGATCCTGGACTTCAGTTCCCAGAAGGCCAAGTCTCTGTGAATTCACATGGATGGGTTTACTGTGCATACATGCAGTAAACCCATCTGTGTGGATTCACAGAGACTTGGACATCTGGGAATTGAAGTCCAAGAACATATGCACAGTAAACCCATCTATGTGGATCTGGGAACTGAAGTCCAAGAACACCTGTGTTGTCCTTTATCATCATCTTGATTTTAAAATTTATTTAATTCAGAGCTATAGTCATTCTAGGGGGCACTTTATTATTTTCATTTTGTACAGGTATGTCGATCTGCTGAAGGCTGCTGAGTGAGCCTACAACCAAGCAAGTCTCCCTGTTGAAGATTAACAGTCTCCAACTGGAAGGCTTTAGGCAAGGGGTGCCCAAACTTTTTGGGCCATGGGCCGATCATATGGTTTAAGGAGCTGGTCACGTCGCTCCTGGAAGTGGAAGAAAACACGTCCTTACGGGCGTGTTTTACTTCCGCTTCCATGAGTGTTGAGGGCTTCGCGGGCCAGATGAATTGGCGTTGGGGGCCGCACCCGGCCCTTAGTTTAGGCACAACTGCTCTAGCGGAACCACACCTGTCATTGGCTGTAAATCAACTCCACCTATTAGAAGAGTTTATTACCCTCCAATGAGCTTTTGTCTGTTCTTCAAAATAGTCTACAGGTGCATTCTAGCCAAGATGAATGTCATGCCCATCACCAACTGTGTTTACTTATTAATATTATATACACTCTTTATCCCATGATCTTCAGTAGAAAAGGTTCCTAGTATAGGTTTTGCACAGATCATTAACCTTCCAGACCCTGCCCTTCCACTTGCCTGCCAGTGGGCTCCTTTGACTGGAACTTAATGATGCTTGACATTAAAAAGAACCAACAGAGACTCTCAGCAGGTATTACTACTGTCTAGACCAGGGGTGCCCAAACTTTTCAGGCCATGGGCCATTCATGTGGTTCAGGGGGCTGTTCACTATGGCCCGTGGGCTGGATCCGGCCCCCAATGCCAATTCATCCAGCCCACAAAGCCCTCATCACTCCCGTACGGGCACATTTTACTTCTGCTTCCGGAAGCGATGAGGGCTTTATGGGCCGGATGAATTGGCATCAGGGGCCGGATTCTGCCCACAGGCTGTAGTATGGGCACCCCTGGTCTAGACCAGTGTTTTCCAACCTTTGGTTTTTGGACTTCCCAGAAGCCTAAGTCAATTCCTCAAAGCACTGATTAGCTAATGTACTGACTTAGGCTTCTGGAAATTCAAGTTCGCCTGTGGGGCGTGGCACCCACATTGGGAACCACTGGTCTAGACTGTTGCCAGGAAAGAATGCAACTGTAATCTAACAATATTTGCTTTCTTTAAGATCCACTCCATTAACTTTTCCTCAAACTAGTAAGTACCAGTTCTATTTTCACCCGATTTTCTTTTGCCATCTCTCGACACCAACACCATCAGAAATGTAGTACAGCAGGAAGAGCACAAAATCACGAAAACTGCACTGAAAATGTAAAAGAAGTGTTTTGATTCATTAACTAAATGTGATAAGCAAAGGAATGAAAGGACTTTCTCTCTGTTTCACAACCAATGATATTATAAACTAGGCATGTGCTATTTTTCACCACAGCTACCAGAATTCACCAACACCCCCATCCCCGTTGGAATTCTGGAAGCTTTAGTGAAAAAATCCATGTCCTCGTAGGGGTTTCAGCATATATATATGCCTACCTTGGCAGGTTTCTGTCTATAGCCACAGCCACAAAGTACAGTGAATGACATGGCTGGACCTTTCTAAACTCCATAGGAACTGCAAGGTATTAGGAGACTGGTAGTCACTCTGTTCTTTAGATTCTATAGAAGGTGCCCTTTTAAAAAGCCTACCAGTCCTTTAATGCAGGAGTTCTCAACCTTTTTAAGCTGGAGGCTGGGTTATGCTCCCTCAGACAGCTTTGGGAGCTGGACGGCCATTTAGCCCTTCCTCCACCACATGACACTTCCAGGTGTGGTAGAGGTGGTGGTGGGCCACATGAAATGGTGCTGTGGGCTGTATCTGGCCCACAAGCCACGAGATGAGAATCCCTGCCCTAATGCCTTCCAGTTCCCTGAAGCTTAGAAAATTCCACCCATGTCTTTTTAATTCATACTTCTATGCCATCACTCCAGAGAGAATCTTGCCAAGGCACACGTGTGTATGCTAAAACTTTTCTAAGAATGTGGGTTTGTTGGCTAAAGTTACCAAAATTCTAGCTGGGAAAACTCCTGGTGAAATCTGGTAAGGTAAAGTTTGCCGTTGCTCTAAAGCCTGTCTTATCTGACTGTAGGATTCAGTGCTCTTCTCTGTTTATAGCAAAAGAGCCAACACTGTCTGTGTCTGCAGACGATTCCATGGACGTGTGGCAGGCACGACCAAACACCAGAGTGCACGGAACATTGTTTACCTTCCCACCAAAATGGAAGCTATTTATCTACTTGCAATTTCTTGCTTTCAAACTGCTAGGTTGGCAGGAGAATGAGCTCACTCTATCATGCAGCACTCTATTGTGGAGCACTCAGGTCTCGAACTCCAGACATGCCAACCTTCCAGTCATCAAGTTCAGCATCTTAACCACTAAGACACCACAGTGATAAGAGATCTGGTAGCTGTAGTGAAAAAAATCCCAAAGTCCCATGCCTACTGCATACAACAGATAGTTGGAGTAATCTGAGAGGATATCTGCTAACGTTTCTTGCTTAGTGCTTCCAAGCTC
This sequence comes from Furcifer pardalis, assembly GCA_030440675.1. NCBI lineage: Eukaryota > Metazoa > Chordata > Lepidosauria > Squamata > Chamaeleonidae > Furcifer > Furcifer pardalis. The sequence continues at coordinate 290,921,502 of CP126890.1, forward strand.
AGTAATGTGCAGGTTCCTCAAGTAACATATGATACATGTGTTCCGTTTTAAACATCAACAGCCCCAAGGAGCAAAACATTATTTAATCTTTCAGACCAATATAACAACCTAGAAGAGGAACCCTTTCTCAAAAGAACCAATACAGTATTTAGCTAGCAAAGGCAAAATACTGAGTGGGGGGGGGGGGGGGATCTTACACCTGAAATTGCTGTAATCATATTAGATCATTTCCTACAAAGGCAATATAGCTTTCTGTAATAGCAGAGTATTAAAAGCCTTTACATCAGACAAAATAATGTGAGCTCTTGTAAATGTCTTTATCTGAATGAAGTATCAAGCCAAAGTCACCGCACCTGATCACAACTTTTACATTGACTGTTATGTAGCAAAGAATGAAATCTGCAGGGAAGAGGTCCAGGGTAACTTCCCAGAAAGCAACACTTCTGAGAAGTTTGAGCATCTGGGATAACTGAGTATGAGTCATTAACAAGGTAATGCGTCACACAAATGCCAATGTTATTTCAGCCTACGGCAGTATGAGTTGATGATGCTTTACTTGGGCTCAGAAAGGTTTGTGCATGGACAGTGCCAAATCAGGACTAGGGAGTAAACGTGTTCCAAGAACAAAGGCTGGAGTCAGAGATGAGCATTTGAGCTAGAAATTAGAAACATACCTGGCATAAGACATGAACATAAGAAACCATAGCAGAACGCAGCGTTGTTCTTAACAGGTTGTTCTGTTGCTACTTGAAACTAGAAATGATCCCCAGGCCCGTGGCTGTGGTGGCTCAGTGGTTAAGAAGCTCACCTTGTTAGCTGGAAGGCCAGCAAGTTGGCAGTTCAAGACCTGGCTACTGCATGATGGATTGAGGGCCTGTCTCTGTTCCAGCTCCTGCCAACCTATCAGTTCAAAAGCAAGAAATTGCAAGTAGCTAAATAGGGACCACTTTGGTGGGAAAAGATCTTGGGGACATGAAAGGAGCCTCATTCGGGCATCTTTTGTACTACACATTTTGTACCATAACACCTTCTGGTTAGTTTTACAAACAGTTCTGTTATGTTCCGCATCAACACCAAGTAACATACAGTAATACCTCGGATAATGTTTACCTCGGATAACGCTAAAATCGCATAACGTTAAGTAATCTGGGGAGGAGACTTGGTTCGAATAACGTTAAGGTCCTACGGGATGTATCGGATAACAACCGCTAAAGCCTGTGCGGTTACAATGTATCTCTATGGAACTTTAGCGTTATCCGATCCATCCCATAGGATTTTAACATGCATCGGATAACACTAAAAATCGGATAACACCAAGTCTTAGCGTTATCCGAGGTATTGCTGTACAAGTCATGGCTCAGCTGAAGTGTTCAGCTGTGTTCTATGTATGAATGTGATCTCTGAAAAACCTCTTTCCTACTCCTGTTTGGTTCTTTTTTCCCCTGAAAATGAGTCATAAGAAAGGTAACTGTGTGGTGTGAACTTTCATTAGCTGTTTATTTCCATCGTTTATATTCTGCACCTTCAACACAAATTTATGTTCCCATTACATAAATGTTCCCTACCCTGTAAGTCTAGTGAAGCAATAACAAACAGGAAAAATTAGAACATAATAAGATGAAGCATATAAGCCAGCATAACAAAACCAGCCATTTAAAGTTGGGTTTCAGGTCTGCATTTAGAACTGAAAGGGCTTTGGTTTTATCAATTGAACTCTGTTGGCAAAAAAGATGTGCACCTCTCTTGATTTTCCTATGCTGCTTTCAGTAATATTCATCATGGTTTTCCTGACTCACTGATGTAGACTTTCTCATCACTGCCTTGTAAACTGTCCTCCATGATATTTAACACTAATTTGAACCCTCAGAGAGATTATCTTGTGACCTGGACTGTGTCATCCCTAATAGACTGACGGTGCTTGGCTCTATCTCTTGCTTTGACCAAACCCAGCAGAGGTTGTGCGTCTTCCAGTTTAATGGCTGGAGACAGTGGAAAGGATGAAGGCCAACAAATGTAGACAAATCAGATTAAGATGTGGACAAACGTGGTGGGAATTCATCTACCTAGCTGAGTGACTCTCAACTTATTTTGGGGGATAGATTTCTCCTACACCAGGACTGGCAACAGATGACTCCCAGGGGGCATATTTAAAGGTCACCCTTGCTCAAAAGCCAGTCATATCCAACTCAAGGGTTCAGTGCTCATCTCTGTTTCATAGCTGAGGAGCCAGCACTGTCTGCATCTGAAGACATTTCCATGAACATGTGGCAGGCATAGCTAGACAGCGCAGTGCATGGAACACTGTTTACTTGTCCACCTGTCGTTCCTATTTATGTACTGGCAATTTCTTGCTTTCGAACTACTAGGCTGGCAGGAGCTGGGACAGAGACGGGCAAGCATTCCATCATGCAGTACTCAGGTTTTGAACTGCTGACCTTCTGCATGCCAATTTTCTGCCCCCCCCCCCCCCAGTCAGCTGGATTGCTTTTGGGAAAAAATTACCTGCCTTCCCCATGTTCAAGCCATCTGCAATAATGCTCCATCAGGATGACAACAAATCACCTCTAGTACCAGAGCTTTTCACTTGCACTTGAACTGTCAATCTATTAGAGTAGTACTTTTGTCTTCCAGTGAGATTTGCTGGTGCTAAAAGAGAACGTATGTGTTTTGTGTGTTTTAATTTCAACTTTTTTAACGCTCCAAAGCACCGAAATAATATTTGGAGAGCCTCACTTCGATTCAAGGGTCCTCTGCACTTTTTCAATTTGCTCCATGTCACTTCAATTTTTAAATAAATTCCAAATCCAAAGCTCATCCTTAATTCACATGTTTAGTCTTATAATAATTTCATGTCAAGAGACTACTTGGGGTTGAAAGGATTTTTGCTGGAGAAGTTCTGCTCAGGGTTGCCCGAGTGAGGCTCCTTTCAAGTCCCCAAGTGCAGCCCTCAGGTATCGAAACCCGACCTTCCAGTCTCCAGCTCAGCATCTTAGACACTAAGCCACTGGGGGAGCTGCCTTCTGATCCAGACTCAATCTGATCGAATAAGACAAAAATCAGCATGGGTTTCCTGAAGGAGGATCTCTGGCTTCTGAAGAACACAGAGGCAAATGTTCTGGTCCTTTGACCATAGATTATCTTTAGTTGTCCCCTGAACATCTCTGTACTCCGTATGATAAGAAATTCTTAAGAGAAGGAAAATGCAACTTCTAGACCAGAGCCATAGGCACTCCCACTCTGGCTTCTGGAGGATTTAAAGCAGGGACATGCAAACTTTTTGGGCTGTGGGCCGATCATGTGATTCAGCAGGCTGGTCATGTGGTTCCTCCCACCGGACGTGGAAGTAAAACGTGCCTTGCAATCTGTTTTGTAACAGGATGAGATAGATTTTTAGGCTGCCCTTTTCTCTGATTAAACCAGGGGTGCCCAAACTATGGCCTGTGGGCCGGATCTGGCCCCTGACACCAATTCATCCGGCCCTTGCCGCTCCTGGAAACAGAAGTAAAATGCGCCCATTACTTCTGCTTCCAGGAGCGGCAAGGGCCGGATGAATTGGTGTCAGGGGCTGGATCTGCCTCACGGGCCATAGTTTGGGCACCTCTGGTTTAAAGCATGACTTCTTGCCAAACCTTACCTTTTGGGAAGGTTACTCTGTGCCTCACACAGCTGACTGACTAGAGATAAGCAGGATTAGCCTGATGTCATCCAGAACACGGAATGTGGAAAAAGTCGCAGTTACTTCAATACAAGCTTCTGTACAAGGACAGTTTTGCTAAATAGACACTGCACTAGATGCTCATGTGCCCTCTCCTCTGCTCCTTGTTATTTACTGCATCCAAGGCTATTTTTAAAAACAAAAGTCTTCAAAGCTCATTTGTGAGTGTTTCTCAAGGAAAGCTGCTCACCAAACCACTGGTGCGACAGAGCTACAAGACGCTTTGACTTCTTTTGCATACCTCCCTGGCTGAAGATCCATCACTCACCTTTGGACAGAGAATCTCTGTCTGTTGGATCATGATAAGGGCAGATGCAATCAGCGCTCCTTGACGCACGTAGTTCACGGGATCATTTGTCATTGGCTCCAGCAAATTAATTGCTTCCTATTGGGGAAAGAAAAGAAAGCACAGAATGCTAATCTTGTTACTTTCTCAACACTGGTCTTTTGTCAAGGTTATCCGACTAGTATCTTGAAGAAAGCCACAGAATCAGATTTGCTTATTGTTACTGATATGTTTTGACTGCAAAACACTAAAAAAGTATGGGTTTTTTAAAAGCACCCACTGAATTTACACTTGAAAGGCGAGTAAGATGTCAGATAACCCACTGTGCTTGAAAGGTGTAACATAGTAAATAAGAAAGTAATATTGCAAGTAAAACCTACTGAGGCATCAAGAAACGTTTGCCTTTTTGGTTTTTTTTTTTTTAACAGTAGTAGTTTCTGGACCACTGTGAAGAATTCCTATCATTTCCTGCCCTCATCTTCCCTGATATCAATGAGAAGACTTTGCACTGTCCTTCCAAAATCAGAGTTAATGGGACTGAGGATGAAATGGGGGGGGGGGGGAATCCGTTTTTAGCTTATAACTCTCACTTTGTCCCAGCTCCTGCCAACCTAGCAGTTTGAAAGCAAGAAATTGCAAGTAGATAAATAGGGACCCCTTCGGAGCACTCCAGTGTCTAGTCATGCCTGCCACATGACCATGGAAACGTCTGCATTCTGCTGGCTCTTGAGCTTTGAAACAAAGATGAGCACTGAACCCTAGAGTCGGATACTTCTGGCTTTTGAGCAAGGGAAACCTTTACCTTTACCCACAGTCATTATCCATGCTTGTGGAGGCATTTGGGAAGTTTCAATGCAGAAAACTACATTTTCCCCATCTTTGGATTGTGGGGCCATTATCACAAGACATAAATTAAATTATGAATAAAAGCAAAGCGATCACACTTATATACCGTATGCATACATCCATGCATGTGTCTGATGCATGGTCCCAGCCCACAGGCTGAGACAGTAAAAGGGAGGGTGGAACTCTTAAGCCAGCCAAAGTGTGCTGGCACAGCTGGATGAGATGAAAGTGACAGAAGGGAAACATCTGGAAAGGCCTGGGCTCACAGGGATAAGAGGAGCAGGAGGAGACGGAAGACCTGGGAGGGTAATCATCACAGCAATAGAAATTTTACTTATATACTGCCCCATAGCGCTTAGTGCACTCTTGGGGCAGCTCAAAAGTTAATTAGCATTTTGTCCCCAAAAATGCTGGGGACTAATTTTACTGACCTCTGAAGGATGGATGGCTGAGTCCACCTTGATCCCTGTAAGGATTGAATGCACAACATTTTGGCTGCAGTTCAGTAGGTTAACCACTGCACCACAAGGGCTCTTAATCTTTATAACTTACTGTGGAAGGAGGAGATATCTGGGAAGACAACAGAGGCAAAGGAAGACGAAACACCTGTCTTCCTCTACTCATCCAGCGTGCCTGTTTATGGCACATGACAGAAGCTGAAAACTCCGGCCTCACCCTAGGCGACAACAGCATCTACCCCTACACAGCCCCGGCACTGGAGTAGCAAGCAATGAGAGGCATGCCAGGAGAGAAGGTGGAAAGGGAGGAAGCACCACACCTGGCTCCGTCCACCTGTCCATACAAGCCCTCCCTACCAAGAGCACATCCCTGCGTGAAGCTGCCTCCCACAAACTTCCAGCCCTGGATGCAGGCAGACAGGGGGACTCCAATGTGTTTAAATGGGACTTCATTCTGGTAGAAAGTACCCAAGGGGCTCATAGGTGTAACTCTGCCCTCTCAGACAGAAGGGGAAAGACTGTTGGCCACGTTCCAACCAAAGAGTCAAGCCCCCTCCCCCCGAGTTTGTCCTTGGGGATCTTGCCATAACCAGATTCACAGGACCGGGGGGGGGGGTGATGGGGTGCAAACATCTATAAAGACTCTGTGCCTACAAAATTCAGCTTAGATCTACTTGAGACACACTAGTAAAAGTCAAGGTCTCCCCTGCTCAAAAGCCAGATGTATCTGATATTAGGGTACGGTGCTCATCTCTGTTTACAGCCGAAGAGCCTGTGCTGTCTGCGTTTGCAGGCATTTCCGTGGTCATATGGCAAGCATGACTAGACATGAGAATGCTGTTACCTTTCCCACTGAAGCAGTGCCTATTAATCCACTTTCAATTTCTTGGTTTTGAACGGCTAGGTTGGCAGGAGCTGGAAGAGAGATGGGAGCCACGATCTCTCTTTTAAAATATGGGGAGTGAACTGAATGACCCACTAAATGAAGTCTAACTAATGCTTTGAATAAAAGGCAGGCTGGAACAAAGTTACACTCTCATGAATTTTTAAAAGACTTCTTTTGATGCCTCATAAGTCTCCCAAACCTTTACCCTAATTACGTAAAGTTGCTTTTAATAAGGCCAAGTTTTATTTTCCTGCATTTACTGGTCCAGGTCTAATCTGCAATGCTGTATGAGCTCTTGGCTATTTATAGAGGATGGATGATGGAAGTGCCTTTTTAGTCTAAGTAAAAGCTTAACTTCATTTCCAGTCTCCCAAGTTCTAACATATTAACTTAGCTTTTAAAATATGTTGATGCCCCAGAAGACAAAGTGGTATAAACAGATGCTCAAGATGCTTTGTTTTAGAGATAAACAATAAAAGTACAGAGCTGAAGCCAGCAGGCTCTATTATCCTGCCTATACAAATTATAAAGAAATAAAACAGGCTCAGAGTCTATATACCAAATGGCTACCCATTTTTGTAGTGCTGGCAGATGCTAGCAACTAACAAAGGGGGCTACTGTCCTGTGTACCCTACCTTTCATCCTACACCACAGCTTTTGTGCCCCTCCATGAGGGATGCTTTATCTTGTCATCAGGGAAGAAAGATGGACCACACCACCCTGGACATAAATATCTCAGGTATCTAATTTTGGAAGCAAAGCAGGGCCAGGCTTGTTTTGAACTTTGATTGGAGATCATCAAGTGATATCAGGGATTTCCAAATATAGTCAGGAAACACTCCTGCCTGAAAAACCTTGGCAAGCCACTGCCAGTTGACAATGAGGTACTAGATGTAGCATATAATCTGGATCGGTACTAGAGATGGCCCTCTGTTTCTAAGGTCTAGCCTTTCTGAAAGACCATAGGGCAGGGGTTCTCAACCATTTTGCACCATGGGCTGGACAACTCCCCCTGAAACATCTGAGTGGGCTGGACATATGGTTTCCCCTGCCGCAAACACTGCCATAAACCGCAGCAAGGGGACGTTTACAGCTGTCGTAAATGTGTCCACTTCTGGGGTTGCTGCTACGGGTCAGATGGAATGGTATTGGGGGCTGCGGTCGGCCCAAGGGCCATAGGTTGCAAACCCCTGCCATAGGGTCAAGGAAAACAATAAAGGTACCAAATGTTACTGTGGGCTGAAACCAGTTCAAGAAGATACCCTGTGTATACAAAGGAAGGTGTGGGAAACAAGAAAACGTGACAGAGGAGGGAAAGTTACTGGGAAGAAAAGTTAAAAATGGAATAAAATAATTAGAAGGGACACAGTGTAGACCAGAATCCATGAGCTTAATTCAGTAGTGGCTAAAATGCATAGATTGTATTGTTATAGGGCAGTGGTGGTGAACCTATGGAAGCATGCCAGAGGTGGCACCCGAAGCTCTCTCTGTGGACATCCATACCGTCACCCCAGTACAGCGTCCCCCCCTGCCCAGCAGCCCAATGGGAGTGCTTCCTCCCTCCCCTCAGCACAGAGTTCATCCCGCCCCTCTGCCCAGCAGCCCAATGGGAGCACTTCCTTTCTCTCCTGTTGCTGTGTTGGCACTTTGAGATAAATAAGTAGGTTTTGGGTTGCAGTTTGGGCACTCAAGTCCCTAAAAGGTTCGCCATCACTGTTATAGTGGCAGAAAGTTTATATAGGTGCAGGAAAGAGCAGTGATCAGTCATCTGGTCCTTTAAAGCCCTATGTGGTAGGGGGCCAGGATACTTAAGAGACCGCGTCACTCCAAGAACATCTGTCCGGCCCACCAGAGCAGACCGGAGTGGCTCTCTAATTGTTCCATCTGCTAGAGAGGTGTGTTTCTCTAGCACCAGAAAGAGGGCCTTCTCAGTGTCTGCTCTGGCCCTATGGAACCTCCTGCCAATTGAGTTGCGTTTCCAGATGGAGTTGCTGGCCTTCAGGAAAGGCCTAAAAACCTGGCTGGCAAAGCAGGTGTGGAGCACCAATGATGTGGTGACCCCTGCCTGCTGGATGATCTAGGAAGCACGCTCTCTCTCTTTTAATTGGTATGGGTTGGGGCAATTTTTGATAGTCATTTTTAATGGGTTTTTTAGAGTTTTTAACTGTGATACTGGTTTTTATTCTTTGTGTGCCACCCAGAGTCTTTTGAGTTGGGCGGCAATATAAATCACACAAATAAATAAATAAATAAATCTGGTTGGATGGCATAACATGTGGCGCCCATCTGCAGAATGCTTGTATTTTTTAACTGAGAAGCAATGACCCTTGAGAGCTCCCCAGCCCATCCACCTGAGATTAATGGCCCCAATATTTCAGGCCGTGCTGCCTACTAACTGTTCAAGCCCTTACTTACAACTCTAGAGAAAACAGGCTGTACAACATCCTTAATGCATTTACTGTTCAAGGACAAGGGATGGAGGGGTTGTGGGGGACGCCACAAGTTCTCCTAGCATGCTTTATTCGCCATTGGAGAGCAAACTGAAATAAGAAATTATATACCACCCCATTGTACTTAAGCACTCTCTGGATTGTAATTAGCAAGGTAATTAGCACACAGCCCCCCCCCCCCCCCCCAAAAAAGCTGGGTTCTCATTTTACCAACCTTGGAAGGAAGGGAGGCTGAATCAATCTTGAGCCAGTTAGGATTGAAAAATGACATCACTGTCTACAGTGTCACTTGAGTAACGTTAATTTCTGAACTATAATCTTATTAAGAAATATTCGTTTATGTTCAGGCTGTTTAAAAGGGAGGTTGTACACCTAGGTGTGACTAACGCATTGTTTTTGTAAAAATGTATTAGAAGATACTATTTAGCTCAGGGACTCTTTTCCTCCTCAGGTGCCTGGAGCCCCACCCTCCAGCCAAGGCATAAGAGGCTGCTGCAATTACAGGCAGCAAGACACCATCCAGAGAGTCTGGCAGAGGCATGGGAGGAAGAACAACTATGGCCGGCCAGAGGGAAGTGGAAGCAACTGGGTCCCGGCTCCTGCAGTCACAAATGCGTCGCACCACAGACGCTCCGGGCTCCTTCCCTCAGCCCAGCTGGCCGGAGGGAAGTAGGAGCAGCTGGGTCTCGGCTTTTGCAGCCACAAAGCTGTGCCTGGGATTTGGGGGTGGTGAGGGAGATGGGAACTGCACTCAGGGAACGCACGGCAGATTTTAATACCTGTCCCTTGTTCTGGCCCCTCAGTTTCACCTCTGGTTCCTGTGCAGCTGATCCAGAGAGCTCCCTCCCTTGGCAGGTGCTGCTGAATGCCAGGTCAGTCTGCAATAAAGCTGCTGAATGCCAGGTCAGTCTGCAATAAAGCTACCCTGATTTTAGATTCTATTCTGGGGGAGCGGGCTGATCTGGCATGCATCACTGAAACCTGGCTGGCACCAGAGGACAGGGTTCCTCTGTCAGAATTGTGTCTGGCCGGGTTTGGTATTTGGCACCAGCCTAGGGTTGATGGGAGGGGCGGTGGTGTCGCGATTGTAGCCAGGAGTCACTGGGAGTCACCAGAGCCACTGTTCCTCAAGTTCCTGGCTGTGAGGCCCTGCTCCTACGCGTGGGCCCTAAGGGTCAGTTGGGAATCTTGCTCTTGTACCTGCCGCCCTGCAAGGTAGCAGAGTTCCCCAGACTTATGGTTCTGGGGGCTGGCTCCAGGGTGGCTCGGGAGTTCATGGCTTCCATGGCAGCTGTGGGCCTGACTCAAGTAATTCAGGACCCAACTAGGAGCAGTGGCCACATCCCGTATTTACTTTTCTTGTTGGAGTGGCGGCAGAGTGATCTGAATTTACAGAAATTAGACATCACTCCTGTGCCTTGGTCGGATCACTATCTGGTGACTCTGGACTTTCTGGGGATAAGGCTTCACCGCAGGGAGGCAGGGCCTATTCGATCGGTCCGCCCCCAGCGACTGATGGATCCGGACGGATTCCAGAGGGAACTGGGTTTTTTTCCTCTGCATCAGCAAAACGATTCTCCTCAGACACTTGTTGACCGTTGGTATAAGAAAGCAACGGTGGCCTTGGGCTTAATAGCGCCACTATGGCCTCTCCATGCTCATAGGCATCGCTCTGAGCAAGGTCTTGGAGAAGGCAGTAGCACAGCAGTTACAGGAGATCCTGGATGTAGCGGATTATCTGGACCCTTTTCAGTCACGATTCAGGCCCGGATATGGTATGGAAACTGCATTTCTTGCCCTTGTGGATGATCTCTGGAGAGAGCAGGATGGTGGACATCCAACTGTCCTGGCTCTTCTTGACTTCTCAGTGGCTTTCAATACCGTCGACCACGGTATCCTTCTGGAAAGGCTCCGAGGATTGGGGATTCAGGGCACTGTGTGGTCGTGGTTTTCCTCATTTCTGAAGGACTGGACCCAGTCAGTGTGGTTGGAGGGTGAGATGTCCAGCCCTAGGCTGCTCTAATATGGGGTACCTCATGGCTCGGTGCTCTCACCTCTTCTATTTAATATCTACATGAAGCCGCTGGGTGAGATCATCTGTTCCCACAGGGTGAGGTATCATCAGTATGCAGATGATATCCGGTTGTATATCTCGGCCCATGGAGACCCAAGCGATGCAGTAGGAGCCCTTTCCAGGTGCCTGGAGGCTGTGAGGGTCTGGATGGGGGGCAACGGGCTACAGCTGAATCCCGACAAGACTGAGTGGTTGTGGGTCAGGGGTCTTATGTTAACTTGGGAGCTACCATCTTTGGTTCTGGATGGGGCAGTTTTGCCCCAAACAGACCCGGAGCATAATCTGGGGGTCCTCTTGGATTCACGACTACTGGCTCCGGGGGGAGGGGGGAGGGGGACCCAATCCGCGCTATGTCCAAAGTTCCCCCACCTCCCTGGAGGCTGTAGCAAGCCAAAACGTCAGGATTTGGATCCTTTCTTTAGAAATTTTGCATTACTGTATAATGATTGAGAGTTCAATTTTAGGTGCTCATATAGAATGGAATACAATAAATACCTGAACCATCTAAAAATAAATACAGTAAACTTTTGACTTCAAAGGATCTTTACCCAAATGTGCTTTCAAAAAGGGAAAACCAATCAATTAATTTGTTGTTGCTCAGTCGCACAGTTGAGTCCAACCCTTTGTGACTCAACGGACTACAGAACACCAGGCTCCTCTGTCATTTATCGATTAATTAAGCTTATTTAAATTGGACAACAGCCTTTTTATTTTGCAGTCTAATCTTAATGAAAATATTTCCTGGAAGAGATGTTGTTGTTATTCAGTCACACAGTCAAATCTGACCCTTTGTGACCCCTTGGACCACCATACATAGAGCTTCTTTGTCATCTGCCACCCTCCGTAGCCCACCCACATCTTCACCCTGTCAAAGTTGCCATCTAACCATCTCACCCTCTGCCACCCCCTTCTTCCCCTTTTGTTCAATCTTTCCAAGCATGAGGGCCTTCTCCAGTGAGTCCTCATTTGGTGGCCAAAGTCCTTGAGCTTCAGCTTCAGTATTTGTCCTTCCAAGGAGCAGTCATGGTTAATTTCCTTCAGGATGGACTAATTTGACCTCCTTGCAGTCCAGGGGACTCTCAAGAGTCTCCTCCAGCACCAAAGTTCAAAGGCATCTATTCTTCTCCACTCAGTCTTCCTTAGGGTTCAGCTCTCATAGCCATACATTACTACTGGGAAGACCATTGCTTTGACTATGCGGACTTTTGTTGACAGGGTGATATCTCTATTTTTTATTATGTTCCCTAGGTTTCTCATAGCTTGCCTCCCAAGAATTAATTGCCTTTTTATTTCATGGCTGCAGTCATAATCTGATCTTAAATCCCAAGAAGGTAATGCCTGTCACTGCTTTCATTTCTTGCCCTTCTATTTGCCAGAGAGTGATGGGGCCAGAGTGTTTGGGTTTTTTTTTAATGTTGAGTTTCAGGCCAGCTTCTGCATTCTCTTCTTTCACCCTCATCAAGAGGCTCTTTAGGTCTTCTTCACATTCTGCCAATCGGGTAGTGTCATCTGCATATCTCAAGTTGTTGATGTCTCTCCCAGCAACCTTAATCCCAGTTTGTGCTTCATCCAGCACTGCATTACACATGATGTCCTCTGCATACAAGTTAAATAAGCAGGGTGACAATATACACCCTTGTCGTACTCCTTTTATTATTTATTTATTTTTATTTATTATTTCAAATTTATATACTGACACCCAACTCAAACGAGTGACTCTGGGCGGCATAACAACAACATAAAGCATTACAATCTTAAAACCCTTAATAAACACTAAAATTGCCCCCACCCCATCAATAATTTTAAAAATGTAGTTAAGAAAAATGGCTAAAAAAGAACAGCTAAAAAAGCAGAGAGGCCTACACTATATGAGCGGGGGGGGGGGGACCACGCCACCAGTGCCCCACACCTGCTTTGCCAGCGAGGTTTTTTCCTATTCTAAAACAATCAGTTGTTCCGTATCCTGTCCTAACTGTTGCTTCTTGACCCACATACAGATTTCTCAGAAGACTTGTGAGGTGGCCTGGTACTCCCAAGAGACACAAGAGTTCACAATTGAAGACTGTTGCCTCTGGCATGGTGCAATTTTTCGACTGGATGGTATTTCTGCAGTTTTTCCAGTCACATAGTTTTCTGTTCTAGAGAAGCATCCAATTAATGGAAGAGGAAGAGTAGCAAGCTTGGGAACATCTGACCTTACCTTATTTCCTGTCCCAGCACAGCAGATGCCTAGGGCCATGGCTGCCCCATAACGGACATGGGGGTTGTAACTTTCAGACAACAAGGAAACGACACTGGGACATTGTTCAGGGGTCCTGAGAAGAAAGACAAGGAAAGCAATTAAATGTCACTTAATCATAGTGACCACCACACACTGACCCAGTTGGAAAGTTCTGAAGCAAGTTCTGGAAGGAAAATAACATACATTTTACTAAGTATAACTTAGGTTTTACTTGGATCTCTCAGAGGTAATTTTGACACATCTTATAAATAACGAGGTGTAGAGAACTCGGGGGATGAAAAATTAAGACAAGCTGTACCAGGGACCTCTCTGAAGCCATCAACAGTTTTGAGGGCCATAAACTGGCACACGTAGGGTACAATCTATCACGTTGTTCTCAAACAATAGCTCAAAATATGGCAAAAAATGAGCTGCAGTAGAGATTAGAAGTGACAAGGTTGTGGCTAAGTAAACCTAAATATTTACAATGAAGAGGATTTTATGGTCAGCATGTCCAACATCTTTGTGTTTTGCTTGCTTCTGCAATTATTCTGCAACCAGGTTTCTAGGGGGGAAAGGAATGTTATGGTATACCATCAGGATTCGTATCTGCTTTGTATTAATCAAACCATTGAAAAAATAAACTTTATTTTCTGATCAAACTTCTAAAACAAAATTCCATAAAATAAATATTATATAGTGGAATTATCCCTATACAGTTAATGTCAGCAAGATCTTTGAGCAGGTCTTTGATGTATTTTTAAAAACATTTATTTTCTTTTTTCTTTTGAATTGGATTTTCAAACAAAATACAATTAAAAAAACATACACTACAACAAATAAAACATATCAAATAAAAAATAAGATAAAGCTTATTACAAATGTTTTTCACATTAAAATTCAATACATTTATGTATATAATATTTCTATAATCTCTTTGCGTTTCTACAAATTTTTAATATCTTCATTCTATTACAAATCACCACTGTGCTATATACAATGTCCAGGAGGTTATAACAGGTCAACATAATTTTTCATACCTTCCAAAAACTCTTTTGATCAGATACAGGAATAATATCTTTATTTCTAACAATTGAGTGTTCTACAAATTGCTATCAGATTTTCCAAAATCTATTTTCATGAACTATGCCTTTTCTAACATTCAATTCCCATGTTAATTTATCATTTAGTGCCAAATTCCACATTTCCTTATACCAATCCTCCATTTTTAAAATCACATCATTTTTCCAGTTTTTCACTATGCAATACCTGGCTGATGTTAACATTACAGACATCAACTCTTTTTTGTCCTTATCCACATTAAACTTGACAACATCAGTCAGTAAGACTGTAGCGGACCCCAGTTCTAGTTGCATTTCTAAAATACTTGAAATTTCCTTTTCTATTTCCCCCCAAAAGTCCTTTAACACATTACAACTCCACCACATATGTACATAGGTTCCCATTGATTGTTTACATCTCCAGCATATGTTACTTATTTTTTATCTATCTGATGCAACCTAACTGGGGTCAAGTACCATCTCCATAACAATTTAAAGTTTTGTTCTTTAACCCTTACCGACATAGTTCTCATAATTCTTCTTTTCCATTTTTTCTTCCACTCTGTTTCAGAAATTATGACATTCAAATCTTCTTCCCATATATTTTTCAAAATTTCCTGTGCTTTGTCTCCTTTATTTAAAATCTTGTATATCTTACTTACAATCCCTTTAATACCCATCTCGCCTTTTCTTAATTTTAATAACATTTCTTCAAACACTGTTTTCTCCCTTTCTAAACTCCTTTCATGTAAATAATTATTATTCCATTTATTTAACAAAATAATTTGAAACCAATTCAATTTCATTTGCGCAAACAAATCCATCTTTTTAGTTTCATCTTTATACACTTTTATCCAATCCTTCAACATTAACACTCCATTCTCGACAAAAACCTTCTTGACCTTTCTATCTATTTTTATTGGAAAAGCAGGTCTTTGATGTATTTTAAAAAACATTTCTGATATTTCTTTCCAAGTGGTTAAGTAGCCAAATCCTATAAAAATGAAAAGGTGGCTTTAAACTAAGTCTCTACCGGAGGGGAAAGTGGATAGTTAGGTTTGGCATTTGAAAAACTAATGAATGTGGAGGGCGAATCTACCATATGAATGATGATAAAACTTTAGTTTTTTAAAATGTTAGCTAGTTTAGTTTGCAAAACAAAGGCTAATGGCCAGCCCAACCTGGTCTTCTGCACCGTGGCCTGTAACAACTTCCAGAGGTATAGCAGCGTAAAGACTGTTGCAACAAAAATAAGTTAAATCTTAATGCACTTTGAATATGTTGCCTTTGATGTAAACAGCCTTCAGTGCATAAAAAGCTTAGGTTAAATAAAATCTGTTAATTCCACAATGGTTTGAAGGCTAACAGATTTTATTATAGCATCAGTTTTCCGTGACACTGTTCACTTATGAACATAGAAAACTCCATATACTGACTCAGAGCATTTGGCCCAGTATTGCCTACTCTGACTGACAAGAGCTCTCCAAGAGAAGATTCGCTCCTTAGTTCTGTTTGGAGAAGTTTTGTTGTTGTTCAGTCGCACAGTCGATTCCGACCATTTGCAACCCCATGGACCACTGTCCGCCAGGCACTTCTGTCCTCCACCATCCTCCTCAACTCGCTCAGCTTTGTCTAGCCATCTCATTTTTGGCCGCCCCCTTCTTCTTTTGCCCTCCACCCTTCCCAGCATCAAGGCTTTCTCAAGCGAATCCTCTCTTCTCATTTGATGTCCAAAGTACTTTACCTTCATCTTTACTATTTGACCTTCTAAGGAGCAGTCAGGGTTAATTTCTTCTAAGATTGACCTATTTGTTTTCCTTGCTGTCCAGGGGGCTCTCAAAACTCTCCTCCAACACCACATCTCAAAGGCATCTATTCTTCTGCGCTCAGCTTTTCTAATGGTCCAGCTCTCACAACCATACATTACCACCGGAAATACGATTGCTTTGACTATATGAATTTTTGTTTGCAATGTGATGTCTCTACTTTTTACTATGTTCTCCAGGTTTCTCGTTGCTTGCCTCCCAAGAATCAGTCGCCTTTTTATTTCATGGCTGCAATCACCATCTGCAGTGAGCTTTGATCCTAAGAAAGTAAAATCTGTCACTGCTTCTACTTCTTCCCCATCTATTTTCCAGGGACTGAGAGAGCCTGTTGCCATGATCTTGGTTTTCTTTATATTGAGTCTCAAGCCAGCTATTGCACTTTCTTCATTCAACCTAATCAGGAGCTTTTTTAGTCCTCCTCACTTTCTTCCATTAGGGTGGTATCATCTGCATATCTCCAATTGTTGATGTTTCTTCCAGCAATTTTGATCCCAAATTGTGATTCCTCCATCCCTGCATTGTGCATTATGTGCTCTGTGTATAAGTTGAATAAACAGGATGACAAAATGCAGCCTTGTCTTACTCCTTTTCCTATTCCAAACCACTCTGTCATTCTGTATTCTGTCCTAACTGTTGCTTCTTGATTCATGTACAGGTTTCTCACGAGGCATATAAGGTGTTCTGGTGTTCCCATCTCTTTAATTACTTGCCACATTTTGTTGTGGTCCACACAGTCAAAGGCCTTAGTGTATTCAATGAAACAGAAGTAGACTCGTTTCTGATATTCCTTTGTTTTTTCCATGATCCAACGTATGTTGGCAATGTGGTCTCTAGTTCCCCTGCCTCTTCTGAATCCTGCCTGCACTTCTGGTAATTCTCTCTCCACGTGCTGCTGCAGTCTATTCTGTATTATCTTGAGCATCACCTTGCTAGCGTGTGGGATGAGCGCAATTGTTCGATAATCTGAACATTCTTTGGCATTACCCTTTTTGGGGATTGGAACGTATACTGATCTTTTCCAATCTTGTGGCCATTGTTGTTTTCCAAATCTGCTGGCATATAGAATGCAATAATTTGATTCCATCATCTTTTAGGGCTTTGAAAAGTTCAACTTGGATACCATCATCTCCACTGGCTTTGTTGTTTGCAGTGCTTTTTAGGGCCTTTTGCAAGCAAACCCCAAGTGCTCTATCACTTAACTATGGCTCCTGTCCTACACTGTGGCCCTAAGGCAGTGGTCGTGAACCTATGGCACTCATGTCAGAGGGTCACTCACAGCCCTCTCTGTGGGAACGTGCATCATTGCCTCAGCACAGAGTTCACCCCGCCTGTCTGTCCAGCAGCTCAATGGGAGTGCTTCCTCTCTCCCCCAGCACAGATTTCACCCTGCCCCTCTACCCAGCAACCCAATGGCAGCACTTCCTCTCTCCCCCAGCACAGAGTTTGCCCAGTCTCTCTGTTTAGGCACTAAGTCTCTAAAAGGTTCACCATCACTGCCCTAAGGCTTTCCACTGGAGGCACAGAGGTCTAGTCTGGGCCAAAGAAGACATTTGAAGTAAATAGCACCAGGGTGGTATTATTGTTTATTTAAAAAAATGTTGTTTTTTGTTGCTGTTGTTGTTGCATATTTGTTACAACTAGTAGGATGCGAGATCGAGATGAAATTTTATTACTAGTAATTGTAATGTAACAAACTTGCTCACTATGTATTATGTATTTTGATGTTTTCTTTTTGTCTTTTTAAAAAAAATATTTTTTTTTAAAAAGAAGACATTTGAAGATGAGATTGCCACTTTTGTTGTTCATGATGTTTTTATGATGTCTTGTTCACTGGCCAGAATAGCTTTCTAGCGGGCAGCATGAAAATGGAAGGAAGGAAGGGATAGATCGCTAAAGCCAAATGATCTTTCTGTTCTATATCAGAGCACACAAACAAAGGGGGCCAAGGGGATCAGGACTCTGAGTGTGTGCACACATGTCTGGGGAAACCCTTCCCATTGTATTCAGGTAACAGAGCTGGACCATTAGGAAAGCTGAGCACAGATGCCTTTGAGATGTGGTGTTGGAGGAGAGTTTTGAGAGTCCCCTGGAACATTAAAGACAGATTTTGTTCAATGTGAATGCCCATCAAAATACACTTATTCAAACATGGAAATACTGGTTCCTGCAATTTTTACATGCTGGGGGGGGGGGGGAGCCAACACTGCACATAACTGCATCATTGCACGTGGCTCTGTCCCACAAAAAACTGGGATTGAAAGCTGCAGGGATACATGAACTTCTCGGCTACAGACTGCCCATGGTGTAGTTCATGAAAGTCTGTTAAATCACCAATCACAGTGATGGTGAACCTTTGCACTCCACCTGTTCTTGGACTTCAATTCCCAAAAGCCCAAGTCCCTGTGAATCCACACAAATGGGTTTACTGGATTCACAGAGACTTGGGCTTCTGGGAATTGAAGTCCAAGAACAGGTGGAGTGCAAAGGTTTACCATCACAGACATAGCATCTCACTAAGCAACATGTTCTAAGATTAGGCATTTGTTGTTGTTCAGTCCCACAGTCGATTCTGACCTTCTGCGACCCCATTGACCACTGTCCACCAGGCACTTCTGTCCTCCACCATCCTCCTCAACTCGCTCAGTTTTGTGCCCATTGTGTCTACAATACCATCTAGCCATCTCATTTTTGGCCGCCCCCTTCTGCTTTTGTCCTCCACCCTTCCCAGCATCAAGGCTTTCTCAAGCAAATCCTCTCTTCTCATTTGATGTCCAAAGTACTTCAGCTTCAGCGAAGATTAGGCATATCAGAAAACAAAACAAAATAAACATAATAAAATAAAAATAGAATAAAAAACACTGTAGCACTTTAAAGACTAACTGTTTTATTTTTATTGTTAGCTTTCGTGAATCAAGTCCACTTGTTCAGACAAAGAGTGAAACTGAAGAAGTGTCTGACGAAGTGGACTTGATCCACGAAAGCTAACAATAAAAATAAAGCAGGTAGTCTTTAAAGTGCTACAGTGTTTTTTATTTTTATTTTATTTTGTTTTCTGACATGCCTGAACCACAGACTAACATGGGTACCATTCAAAAATGTTCTAAGATTGTACAGGATGGGGCCATGACAGTAACACCGATTTAAAGTAACTTCAGAAATCTTTCAAGGCCTGTCATCGAATTTAAGGAAGGGCTCAAGGTTGGTGGCCATGCCTTTTGTGTTTGTATGCTGAGATTTTCACAAAAGTCTCCCAGATAGATGTGCACCTGACATTCATAGGAAAAGCATAGCAGCTCTGCTGGATCAGAGCAAGGGTCCATCAAGCCTAGCACTTTGTTCTACACAATGGAGAACAAGATGTCCCAAAAGAGTTCTCAAGCAGGACCACCACGTTCCAACATGCATTGTTTCTGAATGTGGAACTGGCACATAATTTTTTTTATCAAGAATAGCTGACAGACCAAAGCTAGATAAAGGGATTTTTTGGGATGATAACTCCCAGACACCCCAAAACTATATAACCCAGACAGCACGCCATACAAAAAGCCAACTTTCCAAGCTCTGTGACAAGTGCAGATGGTCCAGGTTTGTCTAATTCCTGAAGCTTCAGGCCAGTCAAAGTATACTGTTACACTGAATTGCATAAATTATTATCCACCATTATGCCGTACAAATAATATTATGTGATTTATTTATTTATTTATTTATTTATTTCCTTCAACTTATTATCCCGCCCAATCGGGTAAAAAACCCAACTCTGGGCGGCTTACATACACAGTTTAAAAATACATAGCTAAACCACAACTCAATATAAAACCACAAATCAATCTACGATACCCTATTCACAGTTAAAATATAAATTAATACAATAATTAAAAGTTAAGCTAAAAGAAATTAAAACAGTTCCAAGTTATAAAATTATGTAATTATTAAAAAACAGAACCAGGGTAGGAAGGTAAGAACAACGGGTGGCTGTCTCATCTGATAATCCATTGGTAGAGTTTCTGCAACCCCAAATTTGGGGAGCACTGCAAAACAAGGAACAAGAAAGAGTGCCCACTCCTAGTTGGTTGAGCTGAAGTTTCTGACTGCAATGTTTACAGAACATCACAGATCAGAATAAACCCCGTCTTTATGAGATATGTAGACCACTCTACAGCACATCTGTTGGGAAAGATGTCTTAATAGGCCTTGAAAGCATGATTGATTTACTTGCTCCCAAAACAAGCTGCTTACGATTAGCTTGCCAGCACAGCACCAAGGATACATCCCACCCACCCCAGATTCTGGCACTGGATTAGTATCCCAAAGGCACAAATTATGTTGAGCATGCCACTACCTCTTAGCCTCAATGCTCCATTTGAAAAACTGAAGCATAAACAACAGATAAGCATTGTACTCTTCCTTGGACAGGAGACTGATTACAGAGAAAACTGACAATGTTAATGTCATATGTTGACCCTCTCTCTAAATCTATGGTTCTGCTTCTGCTACAACCAAGCAGTGCGCCTTACGTCTGGATACAACAATATGGCCAGTGGCTGGGGGAAAAGAGAGATAAATTATTACACGATCTGGTAAGAAGAACGGCTCTTTGCTGGATCTTCTCCTTTAGAGTTCAGGACAAGGGTTATGCGCGGCATGTTTGGAACACTGGGTGGAAAAAAAGCGGGAAATAACCTTTCATGGCTCTTTTCCAGATGCAAGAAAAGACGAGGAGGGGGTGGGTGGGTGTTGAGGATCTCTGCTCGTTTGTTACCTCGTTTTTCAAACACTGGAGCTGTACGCTGGAATGAGTCAATCAACAGATGATATTGGTATAGCTGACGAAGGAACGAGCAAAGAAGCTGCTTAGAGGGCGAAATGTAGAGGAAGGAGTGAGGAGGACTCAAGGGACCCATTAAGCATGTAAAATTACGGAAGAAACAATAGCAGCAGGACAAAGAGAGGGAAGCATCGAAGTCATTCCCCTGTTCTACCTAGTGATAAAAAGAAGCTCTGTCATAGAGCAAAGCCGACTGTGTTTCAAGATACAATTGCGGGAATGCGTGGCTAGTTTGGAAGAAAACAAAGCCATTGAGGGACAACATTCTAAAAATCCATACGTGACAAACCAAGAATATTAAACACTTTGGAGTAATGCAGCCTATTCAAACGCTAACAGAATTCTAGAATCCGAGCAACAAAAATCGAGGTAAGAGACTGGTTGATTTCAAAACTAATGGAGCTGTAACTATTGCTGTGAAAGTGAGAATTCTAACATGTTTTATATATTAAGAAGAGCTATAAGATAAACAAGTCCAGTAATGGGATCCTTAGGGCAATTTTTAATGCATCTGTTCATTAGAGGAAAGACAGATAAAGGTTTTCTTGCATTCCATATCAAAAGGGTTACTGTTGAAGAATTCACAAACTAAATTTTATCGTGCAGTTAAAAGAAGTGACTTCCTCCCAAATCATTCTAAATTGTAATTCCACATAAACTTAAGTAAGGAATAAAACCCAGTGAATTCAGTGGGGATTACTTTAAGCAGACATACAATAATAGACTGTGGGTTAGCCTGATTAAAATGTCTTGAATTGTTACTTGAATACTATCTACAATTCTGTCTAATGAAAAGGCAGACATAGGAGAGATCTGTATCCATTTGCTGATCACTATATTCTTTTAAAATATGAGTTCTGAATAAAGATTTGATTGTTTTTTAAAATGTGCTTGGTACTCAGGGAAGAAGAAATCCGTGCTGAAATAGCATCTCTGGCATCATCTGCAACCCTTCATTCAAATTTCAAGATTGAGTTTTTGCAGCATTACAGAACGTAACGATCAAGCTGTGGATATTATAAATATTTCATATAAATCAGTCTGTTACACCTTCACATTCGTTACCAATTCCAGAAGAACAATTTAAGGAAAAAAGATGGCATGCGTATGATGTCTCATCTAGGAAGACTTCTTCAAAATAAATACTTAGAATGTGAGTGACAGCGTGCAAGGGAGCTAATTTGCAGTCGCACTCAACAGCTATTCATTTCTGCCCTGTCCTCTTTCAAGATTAGCCTGATCAGTGGGAGTTTTAACTAGAGATGGACCCAAGTTTAACACATTCATTTTTGCACTCTTTTTGCAAGCAGCCAATGAGACAATTTTGGAAATGTGTGATCAAAACATAACCACTTGTAGTAGCTGATGAACACTGTACAATGCTGATCTTTCACCAGGCTCGTAGCAGGCAGGAGGGGGAAACCAAATTCCTAGACTTTAAAAAATGCCTGAGCAACACACAATCTCTGAAGACATCTCGCTGGGCTCCAAGATGCCTCTGAACACATCGGACAATGGATCTGTGCAATCAGCTTCCGGCACACTACGTTGGGCTGCTTTGCTCATCTTAATGGTCATCATTCCTACCATTGGGGGGAATATTCTCGTCATACTGGCTGTATCGTTGGAAAAAAAGTTGCAGTATGCCACCAATTACTTCCTCATGTCTCTGGCAGTGGCTGATTTGCTGGTCGGACTGTTTGTGATGCCACTAGCCCTTCTTACAATACTGTATGGTAAGTACTGGAATCCTATCCTCTTAAGAAACAAGGTATGTGTACATATGGGTAGTTAATGCACCGCACCAATTCCATTCTTCTTCTTACGTGTCTAGGTCAGATGTGAAACTGCCAAGATGAAGGCACCTTTTGGTGAGTTCATTCTACAGTTCTTTTCACCTGACCTAGTGTAAGAAAGATTAGCTGGCAACACAAGGTTGCCATTACCATCGTACGCCCAATTGTGGTTCCAAACTACCACACTTTTTGAGGGGCCTCTTCCTGTGTACCTCACCAATCCCATTAAAAGTTTTCTTATGTCTACTGCCTCTTTGTCAAAGGTAAATTAAAGCAACCCACCCCTTACTGAAACATAGCCTGGCAAATACATAAAAACAAGAAATGGAGTTTCTAACTTTTCTAAGCTTGATATGAACTTGCCATGATTGCCCCTGATTGTCCACAGTCCACTGATTTGACACTCAAGCTCATTTTTGCTACCGTGAATATTCCAATTCCTAACAAAGTTTATCCGTGTGATGTAAGAAACTAATGTTGTCATTTAGTCCCACTTCAAGAAAATAAAGTCCATTTTTGTTTTGCCATTTTACATTTTTTTTGACAATGAGTTAAAGTGGCCTCTGATTTTAAGAAAAGTTTTAGTCACATTACTTGAGTGGAATTCAGTTAACAATAGGAATTTCAGTAGCATTCTGGTGAATTTAAAAATAATTATGGGCAAGTTCCAAGAGGATGGCTCTAGAATTGAAGTCACAAATTTTTAGTAATAATTGCTAATATAGGAAAATAGGAAAACTGCACATTGTCATCTTCCAGGGAAAGATTTTTGAGTGAGAACAGAAATGTCAGCAATGTTACTCTGTTGTTGACTATTTCAACAACCATGTAAGGGAAGCCTATGTTCAAATACTGTACTCAAATTTACTGATGGCAAGAGAAACCAAGAGAAGTTGGGGACTAAGTTTATGACAGAGGAAAGAGTTGCCACAAAAACCTTTCTGACTTGTAACTTAGACTTTTCTGATTTGTAACTTAGATTTGTCAAGAGGAGACTGTATTTTCAATTTGACATTTCACTCCAATAATATCTGTAGGCAAACTGATTCTTTTGAACTACAAGACCCAGAAGACTCTCATTAGAAATGACCACTAGTCATGCTTCCTTGGTTATTCAAAGTCTTATAGTCCAAGAAAAGGAGCTTTCCTATTTGTGTGCCTGATTCAGATAGCGAAGGGGCTGTGGTGGTTAAGACGCTGAACTTGTTGCTGGAAGGTCAGCAGGTCAGGACCAGAGTACTGCACAACGGAGTGAGCTCCTGTCTCTGTCCCAGTTCCTGCCAACCTAGCAGTTCAAAAACAGGAAAAATAGGTACTACTTTGGTGGGAAGGAAAAAAGCGTTCTGTGCACTCCAGTGTCTAGGCATGCCTGCCACATGTCCATGGAAACATCTGCAGATGCAGACAGCATTTGCTCTTTGGCTATAAACAGAGATGAACACTGAACCCTAGAGTCAGATACAACTGGCTTTTGAGCAAGGGCGACCTTTACCTAAGCTGGATAAAAGGGGTTTTTTAAAATTTCTAAGCTAAAATCCTGTTGCTTAGCATAGGCCACAACTACTGCAGGCCCACCGAATCAGTGTGATTTACAGACGTGTTGACTCACCAAACCACTGACTTAATGGGCCCATTCTAGCTGCAACTTAGTACAATTAACAGGATTTTAAGCTATAGAAACTAACATAGTTTGTTTAATTTCGTGAGGTTCACTGCGATCAAGTACAGGTACAGTATCTCCATACAGTACTTCAACCAAGTTCACAACTGTGTGTGTGGTACACACTGCAGCATTATACACACAAGTAAAGAATTTAGGATGGAAAGACCACACAAAGCCATCAGAGACCAGCAGCAAATTCTTTTTTAAAAACTCACAGACATTTTAGTTTGCATTTCACTAAACTTCCTAGCGTTTGACATTTTATTCTCTTGTTTTCTTTTCTCATCGCTATATAAGCTTCCAATTAATTCCCAGCTGAAGCTGCTCCAAAGAAAGTTTAAAAACACACTAAGAATCTTAATTTTAAAATTGATCTTTCATGTTGCAGGAAGTTAAAAGGTGAAAAAAGTTGGAAATTGTAATTAAAAAATGAACTTGCAGTGAAGTTACTTCCAGGGACTTTGGAAATGCAGCCGACATAAGAGCAAATTGAAAATATAGCCCCCTCCTGACAAATCTAAGCTACAAATCAGAATGATCTAAAATAAAAACAAAGTCATTTTTTCCCTTCCTTGTGAGCAAATTGCTTAGAAAACATTTATAGAAAGTTCACATTTAGAGCAAAAAGCATAGTGTTAGCAGACTGACAAAAGGACTAGTAATCCCTTAAAATTTCATTAGTCAGATAACTGTTTAAATAAAATGTCATCAACATTGAAGGCAACCAATTAGAGCCTTTTGAGATGTGAGTGTTTCCATAATTATACAGAACCTCAATGCACAACACAAATATTGTTGCTATGATTTCTGACAGTTATTTGTGTGAAGGAACTTAGAGAGGAAACGTGTGAACTACTTGGCATGGGGAATATTAAGGTCTTATGTTCCTCTGGAGCAGTGGATTTTAAGCACCCAAAGGGACCTGAACAGAGAAGTTTTGAAAAGAAAACTAGGTAATAGTGGTTGAGCTTCCTTGCAAAACATATTGTACCTACTTGCCTCAGGATCATGGGGTTTACTGGCTTTTAATTAGAACCCTAAATCCACCCAGAACATAGAAAAGTTACTTTTTTGGACTACAGTTCCACTGGCCACCTTTATTCCTAATTTCAGAATTACTGAAATTACAGTTTCAGTCAATGAAACTGAAGCCAGGTCTTCTCTTAGCCAAGCTTTACTAATTACTTTCAAATCCTACTGCTGCTAATGCTGATATAACATTTGAATCAGATGGTGAGGCTAAAGCAGAAGCATGTAGTTTGGCAAAGTTGGTATCCACATAGTCAAGGTGAATTTAGACTAGGGACTGCTTGACATGTAACTCTATGTCAGGCTCTGCTAAACCATCTCACCTTCGCAGGTATTGTTGCCTCCTGTACCCAGTGGTGGGCTCCAAAAAAAATTACTACCACACTATGGGTGTGGTATGGTGGGTGTGACCAGAGGGAAAACCCTGCGTTGCACTAGAATTAGGACTACTTTATTTCAAAAGTTGGATGAGTGTGGCCAGCCAGAATTTCTGCTACCGGTTCTGGAGAACTGGTGCAAACCTGCTGATGCCCACCACTGCCTGTACCGTCAGCCATTGTCTACTAAAGAGATCCTTAATATTCCCATTTCATCCTCATGAATAAAACACTCATCAACCAATGATCACATGATTGTCACTGAATAAAATGCACTACTATACTTTAGTGGGCTACAAAACCATGAACTTCTTTGCTTAAAATTGTAGCTAGCATCTGTTGTACTGCCTGTCACTGAAAATAAAAGAGAAGATAACAGAATTTTAGTGGGGTGTCAGGGATTTTTCCAAGCATTTTTTTCTGTACTGTATATACACAGAGACCGTCTGTTTTGTAGCTGTGCTAAATCCCACTCCTCAAAAGATTCAATAGAAAGTGATGGCATGTAACAGACAGTGCATAAAAGCAGAGGGAACACTGACTCATTCATTGGAAATCGAGACATCATCCTCTTAACATGTAAAGCATACACCTCAACACGAAAAGACCACACATAACATGATTTCAACACTATGACTTCAAAACACATGAAAATTGCTTGCTTTGCTAAATAGAATCATACCGTTTTAAACACACCACTTTTATTGGTTACTTGAAGAGTTTGCTTTTTCTGGCACAACTGCACTTGGAGAAAGAAGTTTTCAGAACCCAGCATGTTATTTTAAATGCTATCTACTACTCTTTTTCAAAAACACTTTTGATTAGTGCTCTCCAACTCATAAAACCAAACTAGTTTTTTTAAAAAAGCTCTTGGCTTTACAACTGCTAAGAGCTGCCTAAGGAACAGTTGCCATGGAGTGTTATACTGCAAGTCAACCAGTTCCAAGACAGAAACCACTAGAAACACACACTATGGTTCGGAACCTTGGGTCCCCAGATGTTCATGGACTACAACTCCCAGAAGCCTTCAGTATTGGCTGTGCTGGCCAAGATTTCTGGGAACTGTAGTCCAAGAACATCTGGGGACCCAAGGTTCAGAATCATCAAAATTGTGGTAGATGCATGAAATCTACGTGAAGGGAGGGATAAAATACACCTGAATTTGCCTTGTTCTCAATTTCTCAAGATAAAAGAGACACACAAATAGAAGTAACAGGAGAAAATCTGCACTGCACTCCTTTAGAAAGCTGAAAGTTAAATATTTTCAGATGAAAATGAGACACCACAATTACCTCTAATACAGTAGCTTCCTTCTTCTTCTTCAAATGCCATATCTGATTCTGAATACTGGCTCTCATCATAGCGATCAGCCGTGAAGATTGTCCTGGGAACAATATAATGCAGTGGTCTTCCGCATCGCCTTCCACATCCCTACAGGGGTACCCAGCTACAACTCCCATACCAGAATGAGAAAGTGGCTGAACTGTTCAAAAGCCATACCCAAATGTAGGAATTAACACAGTTTGTCCAGAACTTTAACCTTCTTCATTTACAACTTTCATGTACAAACAACTTTTTTGAATAGATTCTGCATATCTGTTGGACTATTGCGAGCAGTCAGGAGGGGACTGCTTAAGAAAAGGCTTTTAGACGTGGCGTCTGTGATGCCCAGCACCAAGTCCACCCATGCCAGCCACATCTCCCCAAATGTTCGCAACAGTTTATTTGTTTTAGAACTTGGCTTTTCTTTAAAGACTTGCAGAAGCATAATATTTCTCAGTTACGTATAACAAACATGGTTCTTGTCAATGCAATAGCAGAGTCAGCCATGCATATGTCAAAGCAGTGTTTCCCAACCTTTGGTTTTTGGACTTCAATTCCCAGAAGCCTAAGTCAATTCCCAAATCGGGGGGACGGGGTTGGGATGGGACACTGCAGTACTTTAAAGACAAACTGCTACATTTTAAATGTGAGCTATGTCTGATGAGGTGGACTTGATCCACGAAGGCTCACATTTAAAATGTAGCAGTTCATCTTTAAAGTGCTACAGTGTTTTTGTTTTCTGATATGTCTGAACCACAGACTAACATGGCAACTATCCCAAAAAATTCAATTCCCCAAAGCACTGATCAGCCAATGTGCTGATTAAGGCTTCTGAGAATTGAAGTCCAAAAACCAAAGGTTGGGAAATACTGTGTTAAAGAGAAGACATAGAGTGCCTTCCTACCCGCACCCCCAAATAACATCCTTTTGGATGGAGATTGGCAGGAATTGCATTTTGATGGTGGAACTGGAGCCACCAGTGGGTACGGGCTGGGCCGCCCCTGTTCTTCTGATGTTTTTCTCTTTTCCTCTATCCACCCATGCAGACACACCCTCCATTGACACACACTTCCTACATATGTTCATTCTCTTTCTCTCTCACACCCACACACTGCACTCCACTCTGATGCACAGCTCTCAAATCACCCTTACAGCCACCTTTCACTGAAATTCTAGATTCACACAAGTGCTCTTCTCTCCCTCGCGCTAGCCTTAGAGCTTGAGCACTGCCAAGTCACAATAGTTCAGTCTGCTTCTCCGTGGGGAACACTGCCCATTCTGGACATCTAATAGGTTTGTGCAGAAAATGTAAACTCCAGACAAATGTAAACTCCAGCATGGCATCTAATATACTATGACAAATAGGCAAGTCACATACAGTAATACCTCATATAACATTAGTATCGAATAACACTAAAATCGCATAACATTAAGGAATCTGGGGGGAAGAATTGCATCAGATAACATTAAGATCCTATGGGATGCTTCAGATAACAACCGCTAAAGCCTGTGTGGTTACAATGTATCTCTATGGATCCCATAGAGGATCAGATAACACTAAAAATCATATAACACCAAGACTTATGGAACCAAGTTTTAGTGTTATATGAGGTTTTACTGTACCATAAATACATCTGAATGGCATGTTTCAAGATCACTCCACTAGTTTTAAAAAATGAAAAATGGTAGGTTGTCTATTAGACATGGATGAGCCTAAGGCTAGTACTAAGTGCTATGGGGCAGTAAGGTTGCCCTTGCTTCAAAACCAGTTATATCCAACTGTAGGGTGTGGTGCTCATCTCCATTTACAGACAAAGAGCCAGCACTGTCTACGTCTGCAGGCAGGCATGACTAGACACAGGAGTGCATGGAATGCTGTTTACCTTCCCATCGAAGTGGTACCTATTTATCCACCTGAAATGTCTTGCTTTTGAACTGCTAGGTTGACAGGAGCTAGGACAGAAATGGGAGCTCACTCCATCATACAGCACTAGAGTCTCGAACTGCTGACCTGCTGAGCATCCAGTCGTCAAGTTCAGTGTCTAAACTACTAAGCCACCACAGTCCCACTACTTATATGGGGCAGTATATAAGTGTAATTGCTATCCTGTTCCACTTGAGGCCCAAACACTAAACAGGACAGACGGGGTATTTCACCTGTATCCTGCTTCTTTTATTATTATCTCTATTTAAGACAGGGGTGCCCAAACTATGGCCCACGTGCCAGATCCAGCCCCCAACGCCAATTCATCCGGCCTACACTGCCCTCCTCATTCCCTGAAGCAAAATGCATCTGTATGGTTGAATTGGCATCAGGGGGCGTATCTGGCCCACCGGCTGTAGTTTGGGCACCTCTAATTTAAGCAGAGAAAATGGCAGCTTAAAATATATCTCATCCGGTTGCAAAACAGATTGCAAGGCACATTTTACTTCCGCTTCCAGTGGAAGGCACCATGTGACTGACCCGCTGAACCACATCACTGGCCCAAGGGAAAATTCTGACTCTTTGCGACTGTTTTTCAGAGCTGGTGTGGCCTCTCCCACGGGACCTGTGCCCTGTTTGGCTATTCCTTGATGTCCTCTTTTCCACGGCCTCCATCATGCATCTCTGTGCCATTTCGCTGGACCGCTACATCGCCATTAAAAAGCCAATCCAAGCTAGTCAGTACAACTCGCGGGCAACAACTCTAATCAAAATAACGGTCGTGTGGCTGATCTCCATAGGTACGTAGTGAGCATTAAAGGGACAGCATGTTGTTCATTTGCTAATTGGTTTAAATGGGGAAAGGGAAAAAGCAATACTGGCCAAATTGGAGCAGTTTGAGCCAACTTTTGTTCATGTCCAAGCATTTCTATCCAGAAAGATACTGCAGCTCTGAAGTGCAGCCAGCACCCAAAGCAGAACAGAAAAAAGAGCTTCTCACCACAGACCCCCCCCCCCCGAGTTACAATGGAGGTCCGTTCCAACAGCCTCCATCGTAACCCGAAAAAATTGTAAACCAAAACATCCATAGGGATTCATTGAAACATTTAAAAAAATGTTCTGAATTGATAGTTGTAAACTGGAAAAAAATACAGTACTGTACATTAAAAACTTGTAAACTGAGACGGCATTTCCATAGGATTTGCCATTGTAAACTGCAGCAAACTTAAAGCGAGTTGGTTGTAACCGGGGTTTTGCTGTTATGTATACAACCCTTGCCTAACCCTAACCCTGCCTATCTCTAGAACTAACCTTGCACAGCTCTTTTCCCCTTCTATGACCAAAAAGGACTTGAAAGCCTGAGCACATACATTCCTAAACAGCTCCTAGTCCAGTCATGACAAACCTCGGCACTCTAGGTGTTCTTGAACTTCAACTCCCAGAAGCCCAAGGCATATGCGCAGTAAAACGTCTGTGTGGATTCAGAGTCTTGGGCTTCTGGGAATTGAAGTTCAAGAACACCTGGAGTGCCAAGGCGCGTCATCATGGTCCTAGTCCAAAATGGATGCTAAAGAAATTCCAGAGACCTTTGGTCAATACAAACCGAAGCATAAAAACAAACCAAGATCATGGAACCCTACTTAAAATATTTTTGCATGTGGCTCTTATGTAGAGGTGGCTTTCACTTTCTTCCTATCTCACTTAAAATATTGTAACTGTAAAAGCTAAGTTTCTACCACTAAACTCACAAAACAGGGAAGCTCAGATTTTGGCAGTTTAGAGACTTTAAGTCTAGGCCAGCATTGACTTTTTAGTGGGAAGGAATCTGGCCCCCATCCCAACTTTTCAGTGTTTAAAATGGAGTGCTGCATTTACAATCTGAATGTAAAGTCCACCTGCAGTTACCCATCAGAAAGAAAGAACCGTAGGGGAGGGGGGTGGCGGAACCTCTTAGTAAGGATGCAAATGAAGAGGAGAAACTGTGTGTGTTATCAGAAGTGCGCTAAACAAAAGGACCTAATAATAAATGAGGTGCAAAAGAATAGTTTGTTCTATGCTTCTCCATGGAGAACACTGCCCATTCTTAATGTCTAATAGGTTTATGCACAAAATGTAAACTCCAGACAAGAAAATAAATGAGGGGAAGGGAAACTGAATCAATGACTCTGAACTGCTGGCTAGCTATGACTATAGAGCAGAGAAAGCAGACACCAAAGATTAACTACACAGAAAGGAAGGCAAAGAGAATCCAAAACAAGGTCAAGAATAAAAATGACTTACTGAGCCATTGCAGACAATGGAAGGGCACAAAAGGATTTAAAAAACAGGATGGAAGATCATGATTTCCATCTTGACTAAATTTATGAGTTTCTTGCAATAAGAGGAAACAATAGGCAAGGGTTGAAGCCAAAGAAAAGAAATAGATAAGACACAGAGTGCCTTGAAAACTGTCCTTTTAAAGGGACATTAATCAAGTATGTCATGGCATATCACCTATTAAATATAACTGTAACTTCCTCTAGCTTTAGATGACTTTCAAAAACTGATTAGAAAAGGTAAGTCAAGGTCTAGGCAGATTCTTAGCTTCATTTATCAAAGTACTCCTTATAGTCTAAACTGAACTTTCCAAGTCCAAGGCTGGTTATCAACAGGTGTGAAGTGCTGTCTCTAGCCCATAAAGATGAGCTTCTCTGAAACATCAGTCTGCACAAAGGTGGATTAATTATTGACCAGCAAAAGCTCCTATGATTAACATGACCCTAGCGATGCAGTGGAAGTCCTTTCCAGGTGCCTGGAGGCTGTCAGGGTCTGGATGGGGGACAATGGGCTTCAGCTGAATCATGGCAAGACATCTTTGGTTCCGGATGGGGCGGTTCTGCCCCAAACAGACCCGGTGCGTAACTTGGGGGTCCTCCTGGACTTGCAACCCCTGCTCAAAGAGCAGGTGGCAGTCGTGGCCAGGAGGGCTTTTGGACAACTTCATGTTGTGCGCCAGTTACACCCGCTCCTAGATCGGGACACCTTGCTCATGATCACACACGCTCTGGTTACCTCAGACTTGATTACTGTAATTCGCTCTACATGGGGCTGCCCTTGATGACCATTTGGAGACTTCAACTGGTCCAGAATGCGGCTGCCCGGATGGTGTTGGGATGTGAGCGGTATGCACATGCCTCACCGCTGCTCTGGGAGCTGCACTGGTTTGCCAGTATGTCTCTGGGTGCAATTTAAGGTGCTGGTTATTATCTTTAAAGCCCTACATGATAGTGGGCCAGGATACTTAAGAGAAGGCCTCATCTGTCCGTCCCACCGGACCAGAGAGGCTCTCTAGTTGTTCCATCAGCCAGATAGGTGCATCTCTCTGGCACCAGAAGTAGGGCCTTCTCTGTGTCTGTTCTGGCCCTGTGGAACCTCCTGCCAACCGAGCTATGTCTCCAGACGGAGTTACTGCCCTTTAGGAAGAATTTAAAAACATGGCTGGCAGGGCAGGTATGGGGTGCGGGAGGTATAATGACTTGGGCTTCTGGGAATTGAAGTCCAAGAACACCCGGAGCCCCAAGGTTTGCCACCACTGATCTATGGGATGCTGAGCATGCTTTACCTTCTTCAGAGATATTGCTCCAAGGGGAGACAATATCAGTTTGTGTGTGTGGTGGTGCAAAAAGTGCTTAATTTCAGTTATTCCAAATTGCACCAGTTCCATGGCATGGACTTTTAAAGTTCTCCATTCCAAAGGTAACCCAGGACTATTGCAAAATAATATCTCTAAGAAGTGGTATGTTTCATTTTTCCTCTCCTGTAAACTAGGATGCTCCCTCTTTTGTGATGACCTTGTAAAATTACTGCACTTTCATTGTCATTACCTAATGCACTAATTGGGAACCAACACCAGAACAATCCTACATTCTAATATGTGTATTACTTTACTCATATATTTGGACTATTTCAAACCCTAACAACTAAATAAGGTTTCTATGGTGGGGTTATAATGAATTTAGCATACCTTAATCACAGCCCTATTGCTTACTCGTAACAATATAAGTTCAATGGCATTCAGTGCAGCAGCAAACATTTTTCCTTATCACATGTCAAATGTTCATGCAAGAATGAATACAAGTAGCAAATCTGAGTCGCCACGGCGAATGGGCGGCAATATAAATTTGAACTAATAAATAAATAAAATAATAAATAAATAAAATAAATCTCTAACAGCAGTTTGCCATTGCAATTTACACTATGCTGAAATTATGCCAGCCTAAAGAACGGATGGGATTCTAGACAATGAAATGGACAAAGGTTGCTAAAGTTAGGAAGAAATGTAAATTTCTCCCTCCTGTCAGATATTGCAACTGCTAACCAACATCTGAATATCTGGGATGACTGGCAGCAGCACATTGAGCTCCTCACAGGACAAGATTTCCCACCCTGGCCACCATTACTTATGTAATTTCATCATTCCAACCCTTGGTGGCATGTAAATGAGGCATGTCAGGAGCAAAATATCCACACACACCTCAACTTCTATTTAACCATTGCAAAATTTTGCTCACTCAGTTTCTATTTCCTCTCCAGGTATTGCCATTCCAATCCCTATCCGCGGCATAGAAGAGGGTGGTGAGAACTTCCCCAATTTCACTTGTGTATTAAGCCCAAAACGTTTTGGTGATTTCATTCTCTATGGTTCGGTTGCTGCCTTCTTCATCCCTCTTGCCATCATGGTAGTGACTTATTTTCTCACAATTGGAGTACTACGCAAGAAAGCCTACTTGATCAACAAACCACCACAGCGCATGACCTGGAGTACTGTGTCCACCGTTTTCCAGCGAGACATGACTCCTGGATCATCACCAGAAAAGGTGGCCATGTTGGATGGATCTAGATTGGACAAACCTTTGCCTAATGGTAGTGAAGAACCAATCATGCGCAGGACATCCACTGTGGGAAAGAAGTCAGTCCAGACAATCACCAATGAACAACGTGCTTCAAAAGTCTTGGGGATAGTATTCTTCCTCTTTCTGTTGATGTGGTGCCCATTTTTCATAACCAATATCACTTCTGTCCTCTGCACATCCTGTAATGAGGAATTTATCCAAAAACTTATGGAGATATTTGTTTGGATAGGATATGTTTCATCAGGTGTGAATCCACTGGTGTACACTCTTTTCAATAAGACGTTCAGAGAGGCCTTTGGCAGGTACATCACTTGCAATTACCAGGCCTCGGCTCCTGGAAATGCTCTTCGGAAATGCTCCAGCAGACTCTCATTCAGGAATTCTGTGGCAGAGAACTCCAAAATTTTTATGATGCACCATGGAATGCGAAATGGGATTAATCCTGTCATGTACCAAAGCCACAGGCTTTGCAGCTCACCAATCCAGTCCTCATCAGCCATTCTCCTTGATACGTTACTACTTACAGAGAATGAAGTTGATAAAACAGAAGAGCAAGTCAGCTATGTATAGCTAAATGAAAAAGACTAGGCTTTAAACTCATATTCACAAATGTGGGTGTCGTCTCTGCATGGTTTCATCTGTTATTTATAAAATTATTGTTTCATGCATTTGTCTTCTAAATGCATGGGCTCCTTTTGTCCCAGACCAAATCCATGTATTTTAAATTAACAGCAATTCAACTTGTTACAAAAAACCCTCCCACAAATTTTTGAGTGCTATAGTTACATAAACGCAGGGGTTCAAATAAATGCAGCTATGGCAACTCTCATATCTGAGATCCTGGATCACATCTCCTTTTTTCAAAAAGCAGTTTTCTTAGAACAGTGATGGCAAACCTTTTAGAGACCAAGTGCCCAAACTGCAACCCAAAACCCACTTATTTATTGCAAAGTGCCAATACAGCAATTTAACCTGAATACTGAGGTTTTAGTTTAGAAAAAACAACTCATACATTAACATCTTTTGTCTTAAAAGAAAAACACAATAGAGGTTTCAATGATACAAACATGTTGGTCCGAGGGCTCTGCTCCCCCCCAGCTCTGCTCCCCACCATAGGAATCACCTTCACCACAAACTCAACATGTGCCGTCCATGCAGTAATGGGTTGTTACAGGTTCGCCCGAACTGGTAGCACCCATCAAAAGGGGGTCGCCAGGGTGGTGACAAACTCCCGGGTGACTGGTTCAGTCGCCTCTCTGCCCCCCCCTCCAGACATGTATTTCCAGGCAGCCAGGAACTGCGCATGCATCAAAGCTCTATTTGACACATGCGCCGTAAAAAAAATAGAACTGTGCATGCGTCAAATTGAGGTTTGACGCATGCAGCGTTCCGGGTAGGAAAGGAAGTGCAGGCAGCACCTCTACAAGAGGTAGCGGCAGCCTTTCCTCGCCGCACCGCCAGGCCACCGCAGCAGCGGTTTGCCACTGCACCGCTGTGGTTCCTGCCTGCCTGCCCGCCAAGCTAGGTAAGTTACTGGTTTTTTTTTTGTTTGGGGGGGGTGGGTGGGTGGGTGGTTTGAGGTGTGTCTGTGTTTATTTTTATTTATTTATTTATTTTTCTTTGGCTCCGCCCACAACGTCATGACTTCATGACATCAGCTCCGCCCATGATGTCATGACGTTGGCCCCCCCATGACGTCATGACGGTATAGTAAAAAATTTGACATCTCATCACTGCGTCCGTGCCACACCCTCATGTTGCATGAGAGTCTCCTGCCTTACCCCAGACAGGTGAGGGAGGAAGTGCTCCCATTGGGCTGCTGGGCAGAGAGGCGGGTGATGTGAGAAATGCCCTCAGGAGTGCATGGGAGGGGGACAGTCCAGCCTCACACCCCTCTGGCTTTCTAGTAACAAACTCCGGCGAACTCTGTGCTGTGGCAATAGTGTACATGCCTACAGAGAGGGTTCTGAGTGTCCCCTCTGGCACACATGCCATAGGTTCACCACCATTGTCTTAGGATGTATTTATGGTAAATAAAATCTGTCCTAAAGCAGACAAGGCCTTCATATAATAATCCATTTTACAAAAAAATGGAAAGACTTGCTCTTGAAATGCATGTAAACTTGCAAATTACCAAGGCATTTAAACCTTTCAATTTAGTACTGGACTCAGCCTTCAGTGTACACATCTTAAAACCATACAAGGATTCATCACAACATCGCCGAAACAGAACACATACCGCAACGTTCTCTTCTATTGTTATAATCTAAAAGCTGTGACACTTTCACTTAAAAATCCAGCCTAAATTAATAGAAGTTCAACTATATAATTTGAATTATGCAAAGTAGCATAATTTGCATGATTCATTTTGCATCCCTGCTCCTAACCAATGATGCACAGCTCCTCAAAAGGAGATTATGGCTTGAAATCCCCACTCTCAAAATCACTTATCATAAGAAGGTAATATAAGGCATGCTGCCCCTGATCACAATGACGGATCAGACTTATGCAACAGCACCACACCTGATGTTTCTGAAAGCTCTGTCATGGCTAACAGTTATCATGTCTTGTTTAGGGTCTGACCAAGGAACCCCCAACCTTCATGTACAGTATAGCCCTTGGTTTCAGAATGTTGCTTTTATGAAAAGAAATAAAATCTATCACGAATAAAAATCTATCACCGCCCAGAGTCCACCGGATTAGGGTGGTATATAAATCTATTAAATAAATAAATAAATAAATAAATAAAGCTGGGAATACCCCAATGGGCAGAAGGATCATGATGATCCAAGATTTCGACAAAGATGTTTTGATCAGTGGCTGATCAGAAAATCTGTTCAGGATACTGATGTTGCAAAAATAAAAAATAAGGTGTGGCCTGGGAGTAAATTCTTACACCAAGGTTGGATTATTATGATAAATGTGAGCTTTTGACTCCTGCAGGTTTTTAATGAATCTAATGGTCAAATAAAGTATTGTACTAACCAACCTTGATTCTGGGTAGTACTACTGTACTGGTGTTTATATCAAGCCTAGCCGCTGAAGAAACTGTTTAAAACCTATTGTAAGGAAGAAAATTCAAGTTACTCGAAACCTAAAATAATGAGATCTAGACATAATTATTTACCTAAATATACATGGCAAACATAAGGACATATAATAAAGACTTGCAGAGTCAAGAGAACTTATCCTGCAAAGTACAGAGATGCCAAGAACTTTCCTTATTTTTCGATCAGAGCATCACACAATTTAAATTTTTTGTAATAGTAGCCGTGTTAGTCTGTGGTTCAGGCATATCAGAAAACAAAAACAAAAAAGTAATAAGTAATAAGTGGACTTGATCCACGAAAGCTAACAATAAAAATATAGCAGTTAGTCTTTAAAGTGCTACAGTATTTTTGTTTTATTACACAATTTAAAATTAGGTACGTGGTAAGCATTGAAAGGGACAGCATGTTGTTCACTTGCTAATTGGTTTTAAATGGAGAAAGGGGTTTGTTTCCTTGTCCAACCATTATTAAAGTGTTTTAGGAGCCGTTCCTATATGTTTAGCCCAAAATATTTAATCTGCTTGAACTGGATATCACTGAGCCCCACTGCTTTGTCATTCCTATTATAACTTCTTATGGTTTCCTCAAGTCCTGCCAATATGAAAGCAGCAGAAAATTATTTGGATTTCTCTGAATATCCCTTTGAAGTTTTATTTTTATTATCCATTGGTTGGTCTTCTACGCCAAAAGCAACTGGTGTTCTATTTGGTTTGGGATTATATTTGCATACAGTGTCCTTTAGTTTGGATCGTTGTGCAGTTTGCAAATGAGCTGCAGAAACCAAACATGTAAGCAAGATATTTTGGGCCTTTTCCTGCCCATACAGAGGCTGGATGATAATTCTAGCTTTGAAAATATTCCAAGCACAAGTGACTTATGGTATTTTATGGCTCACAGAAATAGGGTGATAGTGAAATATGCGTAAGAGAGTTAGAAACAGAACTGAATAAAAATCCCTAGAGCTTGTTAGACCTTGGTCTAGAAACTCTGGACCTGACCTATAAAGCAGTGGAAATTTGGCTCTCAATTAAAGTATGGATACTTATGCTGTTATTGAAATCTCTTATAATACTGGAAGAATCACTGATAAAAGAGAATTTGTCTTCAGGTAGGAATGTCATTATTCATAATTTGTTATGTGTTTAATTAGCACTTGAATGGCCGGTGATGATGATGTTTACATTAAGAAAAGTGAAGAGCCTATGCTTAATTAAGGAAGTTAATACAGGAGCACTTTTGAAAACAGTGAAGAAAGCTAAATATAGAAAGGAAAGGGTTGAAAGGTAAGCTACAAAATGGAAAAACAAGCTTATAAATGGCCAATACATGAAAAACATAGAAGGAAAGGCTGATCAAAAGCTTATATGGGGCTGGTTAAGAGCACAAGTGTTGAAAAAGGAAAGTGAATTATTTATCTTGGTAGCTGAAGAACAAGTATTGCTAACAAATTGCATGAAGGCTAAAATACAGCATATCTCAAACAATAGCAAATGTCGACTTTGCAATGAAAAGGATGGAACCATAGATCATCTGTTAAGTGGATGCAGCAAAATTTCACAGACTTACTATTTGCAATGCCATGAGAAGGTTGCAAAAATTAATTGGAAACTTTGCCAGAGGTTTGGGTTAGAACACAGTAAAAATTATTGGGAGTATCAGGTTGAAAAATATTAGAAAATGAGAGTCAAGATCCTGTGGGACTTTAAAATTAAAAGAACAAATCAAACACTTCCTGGCTGAAAAGCACTTCCCAAAAATTCTGCTTCAGTGCCATTTGGCTTCAGCCTATTAAAACCTAATCCAGTCCCAACAAATGAAATGAAACCAGGAGAGGGAGGTAAGTGTCAAGAACATTTTTCTGAAGGGTTGTATTTCCCAGAACACTCCATGCACCCGAGATATCTCTAAAGGTCAAGGTTGCCCTTGTTTGAACCCCAGTCATATCTGACTCTAGGCTGCAGTGTTCATTTCTGTTTACAGCCAAAGAACCAGTGCTGTCTGTGTCTGCAGAAGTTTCCATGGTTATGTGGCAGGCATGACTAGACACAGGAGTGCACGGAATGCTGTTTACCTTCCCACCAAAGTGGTATCTATTTATCTACTTGCAATTTCTTGCTTTTGAATTGCTAGGTTGGGACAGATGATGTGAATTCACTCTGTCGTGCAGCACTCGGGTCTTGAGCTGCTGACCTGCCAACCTCCCAGTCGTCAAGTTCAGCGTCTTAACCACTAAGCCACCACAGTCCCTGTAGAGATCTCTCTACAAACATACGAAGTAGAAAATTCATAACACATTTAGAACTGCACTAATACATCATGCAAAGATTTATTTCACTAAATAACCTTAAAACAAATTACTGCTATAGTAAGTGCCCAGGCACATTCCCTGTTTCCTGAAGCAGCAGTGTTTTTATGACTGCAGTTCATAGCCTTCTCACTGTTTTTACAATTAGTGGGCAAAAAAGTTAGAAATCTGGCAGGTAGGAAACCCCAACTTTTCCAGCCTCACCTAGCTTTCTGAAGAGGGGAAAATCTACCTGCTGTATCAAAGCGGTGAGCAGTAATGTGTGGGAAGATGTTCTTAGCAGGAAAGGAAGTGGTCTAATCCTAGGTGTTTGGGGGCATGGCTAGCAACATGTCATGGGAGAGTTGTCCACTTCTGCTCTACATGATGTTGATAACCGTTTACCCTCTAGGCAATTCTGATTTATGGTGATCCTTTCCAGGGTTTTCTAGGTAACAAGTAATCCAAAGTGCTTTAACATCCCCTTCTTCTGGGGACAACCTGGAACTGTACAGCTTGCCCAGGGCTACAAAGAAGGCAATATGGGGAACTGAACTCCCAATCTTGGCTCTCTGCAAGCCAGATAACCAAGATCCTGAGTTATCTAGCCAGCTCTACATGATAAACAACGCCACTGCAAATCCCTATCAAGGTACACAGTAGGTTAACATTCACACAGGAGGAAGAAAGACGGAGATAACTCTAAAATAAAAAACAGACTTTAAATTCTGTTTATAAACTTTTAAAACTGAAAGCTCTGTGTGAGTTTTTCTGCTTCTACTCCTTATTATATATAGCAAGGCTCTGGCACAGTAAGAAGTATATACAGTAATACCTCAGATAACGTTTACCTCGGATAACGCTAAAATCGCATAACGTTAAGTAATCTAGGGAGGAGAATTGGATCGAATAACGTTAAGGTCATATGGGATGGATCGGATAACAACCACTAAAGCCTGTGCAGTTACAATGTATCTCTATGGAGTGTTGTTATCCGATCCATCCCATAAGGATTTTAACATGCATCGGATAGCACTAAAAATCGGATAACACCAAGACTTGTGGAACCAAGTCTTAGCGTTATCCGAGGTTTTACTGTACTTTATAAGGTGCATCCTAACCAATAGCTTTGAACATATGACTAGAGTGTCATCAGGGTGGATTCTTTTAACAGAAGTGAACTCTGAGAAATTCCACATGATGTGAATGATGGTGACACAACCTGCTGCTAATTGCAAGACATGGGAAAAACATGCTGAAGGAGGACATGTATTATTTAACTTGTTCTGTACAAAGATCTCTGCTCCCATCCCCAAAGAGAGAGATGCCACAAAGCTGGGCAAATCCCAACCACTTCACTCAGCTGCTTATCATTCCAGGGATTTAAGACCATATGTTCCTTCAGCCTTTGGTGGGAAGGTAAACAGCAGGACAAACAGTGAAGGATAAAGGGCTTCTAGTTCCAAACATTGGGAAGACCTCACATGTTTGGGATGACTCTTCCAGAAAGCAGAAGATAAATTCAGAAATATCAAAAAATCAAAATCAAAAAAATCAAACTATGACCTGAATCTCAGCAGTGGTTATTTCCATAACATGTGGTGCTGCCTAAAACTTAAGATAAAGCGTAAAGGTCGCCCTTGCTTAAAAGCCAGTCATATCTGACTCTAGGGTTCAGTGCTCTTCTCTACTTATAGCCAAAGAGCCAGTGCTGTCTGAGTCTGCAGACATTTTCCGTGGACATGTGGCAGGCATAACTAGACACCAGAGTGCACGGAACACTATTTACCTTTCCACCAATGTTCCCTATTATCTACTTGCAATTTATTGCTTTCGGACAGCTAGGTTGGCAGGAGCTGGGACAGAGACAGGAGCTCACTCCGTCATGCAGACTTGAACTGCTGACCTTCCAGTAGTCAAGTTCAGCATCTTAACCACTAAGCCACCCCAGTCACACCTAAACTTAGGTTGGACCATTTCCTCCCCATCACTCTACTGCAGTTTCTTCTAACATGTAGTGTTCACCACTGACCTCCCCACCTCATGAAGACCCTTTTCCTAGCTCTCCTGCTACATGACCATTTCAACTAAAGATGGCAAATGTCTGCATGCAGAGCATTTGCTCTACCAGTAAGCCATTGAAACTGATTAATTACATAATCTCCCCACAGTCTGAAATAAGCTTTCTCAAGGTTAAAACCATCTGAGAGGCAGAAATGTAAACTTTAGAACAAACAGAATTGATTTTTATTTGTTTTATGTTGAAATATGATTCCAACTGTAGACTCTGTCATTTTTACTTCTTTTGTTGCTTCCTGTGGATCACCACGAAAGTATCCATTAGGGAGAATAATTGAGGGTCTGGTGTATTTAAAAATTGATCCGGTCAGAGAAGGAAATTAGTATGGCATCCATCAGAACACTTAGCCGTTAAATGCCTTTATTTATTCATGGAAGAGAGCAATAACATCTCACAGTATCTTTTAAACAAAACTGGTAAAAAAAATTGTAATAGGCTGCATCCTTTGTTTCAAGGGTGCCCACACTACACCCCGAGTGCCGGATTTGGCCCCTAGCGCCAATTCATCCGGCACACACCGCCCTCGTCACTCCAGTAGGGCACGTTTTACTTCCACTTCCGAGAGCAATGGCGGCGGTGTGGGCTGGATGAATTGGTTTAAGCAGCCTAAAATCTATCTCATCCTGTTGCAAAACAAATCTGTTGCAAAAGATTGCAAGCCGTGTTTCACTTCTGCTACCAGTGGGGGGAACCATGTGACCAACCCACTGAACCACATGACTGACCCATGACTCAAAAAGTGTGGGCACCCCTGCACTGTTGGTTAAGGATAGACAGCAGAAAGGCTGAAAATCTCAAACAAAAGCATTTAGGAAACAGCAGAACTGTCAACCATCCATCCCCTCCTCAGGGGAGAAAGGGAAAAAACAGTGAGTTGATAGGAATATCTGAGAGAAAAAATGTACTGTACTCTACTGCATGAATAAATTGCTGACCCAAGGAAGAAACAGGTGAAAGAAAGAGAGAGAAAACTCTGAGTTATCAAAGATTCATCTTATTTGGAATACATCACTGTCATGGTTTACTGACAATGATTTATTCTAAATAAAAAAAGCCTTTCTGCCTCCTTGCTACAAATCTCCTTGGATTATCATTTGAAGTTATTTTCAAGGCATGACAGGAATGAATTCTGACGGAATTTTGGAAATTACAAACATATCTCAACACCCATGGTAAAACTGAGCTACTTATTTTATTAGTTGAATTTTTTGGAATAGTAGCTGTGTTAATCTGTGTTGCAAGCATATCAGAGAATAAACAAAACAAAAACGCTGAAGTAATTTGAAGACTAACTGTTATATTTTACTGTTCGCTTTCGTGGATCAAGTTAGTTGTAACAGTTAGTCTTCAAAGTGCTACAGCGTTTTGTTTATTCTCTGATATGCTTATTACATTAGGGATAGGAAACCTTAGGTTCCCTGGATTTGATTTAATTTTTAAGGCATCTCAAAAGCCCACCAAAAAATTCAGGTGTAAAATCAAGGTTTGAGAAGGCAGACATATCCTAAAATTTACTTTAGGATTTCCTCCAAGCTTTCTTTCTTTGAACAGCCTAATTTAAGAGAGAGAAGTTTCTGAGCTGCTTCCACCGTTAGACAGCGAGAATCTGTTGCAAATCAGATAAAGCATACCAGATCTTGACCTGCTTTTCCTCCTGCCTGTGACTTTATATCATCACTTCTTTTTTAAAAATTCCCATTTGCTCCTCTTCAATTAACTCTTAAATCAACCACTTTACAAAGAAAATGGAATCACAACAGAAATGGATTCAGTAGGAGTCCTTTGATTTCATCTTGAGCAGAGAATATCATTTTCAAAGTCAGATTTTAAAAACTACCGTATTTGCTGGCGTATAAGACGACTTTTTACACCTGAAAAACAAGCCTCCAAGTGGGGGGCCGTCTTATACGCCAGGTACACTTCAGTTGAATAAAATACAGTAATACCTCGGATAACGTTTTCCTTGGATAACATTTTCCTTGGATAACATTTTCCTTGGATAACGTTTACCTCAGTAACATTTACCTTGCACAATGTTAAGCAATCTGGGGAGGAGAATTGCATCAAATAACGTTAAGGTCCTATGGAATGGATCGGATAACAACTTTTAATATCAGATGATGAACAGGAGTTTGAAGGCTTTTAAAGGGAAACTGTCAAGCCAGCAAACTTGCTAGGGACTTGCCTGGCACTTGCTCTCTCCCTCTATTTGTTATCTTCCTTCTATCATTGACAGTTCCAGTTTGGTTAACAAATTAGAAAACAAACAGCATGGCAGCTCCCATAGGTTTATTGTTCCATTCAGCTTTAGTGAATTGTCTTTGGTGAATAACGTTTAATAAACTTGCACTGTTTTATGTTTACTGTACCTGTCTGATAACATACAGCCTTGTGACAGTTTTTCTGCATGTCATAAGCATTTGAGTATAAATTAACATGTTTAAATCAAATCTGATGTTCTTTTA
The DNA here is from genome assembly GCA_030440675.1 of Furcifer pardalis. Taxonomy (NCBI): domain Eukaryota; kingdom Metazoa; phylum Chordata; class Lepidosauria; order Squamata; family Chamaeleonidae; genus Furcifer; species Furcifer pardalis. Next base: position 290,965,033 of record CP126890.1, read on the forward strand.
CGTTTTATTTGGTGTGTGGAAGGTGTGCAGAAGAGGGGGTAGTCTTATACAGCGATTATATAACAAACTCTATATTTTGAGTGGAAATGTTGGGGGGTCGTCTTATACGCCCAGTCGTCTTGTACGCCGGCAAATACGGTATGTAACAACTGGAATTGAAGATCAACTGGCAATTGACCTTGGTTTGACCAAGCAAAGCCTACTGAAATCACAAAGGTCCTTTCTGTTTGTTACAGTGGTCAGCCAGATGTTGCTGGATATTTATAAGCAAATCACAGACATGGCCCCATCTGTTCATCCTTAGCATCTGGTGTTTAGAATTTTTTGGAATAGTAGCCGTGTTAGTCTATGGCTCAGGCATATCAGAAAACAAAATAAAATAAACAACAAAACAAAAAACACAACTTTAAAGACTAACTACTATATTTTTACTGTTAGCTTTCGTGGATCAAGTCCACTTCTTCAGACAAGGATTGAAACTTACAGGCATGGTTTTTATACACCAAATTCAGGGGTCAAAGGGAGACGGGTGTGTTCAGAAGCATCCTTATTTGTATATGGATTTTAGGAGTGAAAACTAAATGGGACATACTTAGGTGACTTTTAATAACAACTCACAGAATCAATGGAACTGCTGATGAGGAGTTGTGGTCCACAATGCATAATTTGCCAATGTATCTTTTTCCAGATTATTGCCCATCCAAACTTCATGTTCCAGACAGAGGAACAGATATACAATAAGACAAGCCAGTCTTCTTCAGATGAAGAAAGCAATTTTGAAGTTTGCTGTTGCCCTGCATCATTAAAATGGAATCGATTTATAGTAACCTTAATAGGGCTTTTAAGATAAGAGAGACACTTAAGGAGTAGTTTTACCAGTTCCACTCCTCTTTGAGTTTCTATGTCAAGCAGAGACTGGAACCCAGGTCCCCTGGTCAGTGCTTTGGGGAATTGACTTAGGTTTCTGGGAACTGAGGTCCAAAAACCAAAGTTTGGGAAACACTCTTCTAGAAGCACCTGACAAAGTTCTTCCAGAATACAGTGATTTTATTTCAGACGACTGCAACGGAATTTGCACAACATTGCTGAAACCAAACCAATGTTTCTTTGAACAAGATACTAAACACCACCACCCTTTCTACTGGTCCATTTCCATCAGATATGTTAACTGGTTTCCAACTCAATTATATTTTATGGCTTTGATGCCTCACTTTTTTCCTAGCTGAAATCTCAGCAGCCAAATACACTTTAAAATGTTGCTCTAACAACAGAGGCTGTTTTGTTGTTATACAAGGCAGGAAAGGAAATAGCAATTTGCTTTCCTTCACCATGTAATAAGAGATCACTGGTGATTAATCCTTAGGAAAATACTCATTGTTAATTGGGGGGGGGAACTCCTCTAGAGGGGAGTAGCACCTTAAAAGGGATTTTTCTCTTAATAACACAAATCTATTCTGGCTACTTGGTGATTAAGGTGCTGAGCTTGACAACCAGAAGGTTGGCAGGTCAGCAGTTTGAGAGCCAAGTGCTGCATGACTGAGTGAACTCTGTCATCTGTCCCAGCTCCTGCCAACCTAGCAGTTCAAACGTAAGAAAATGCAAGCAGATAAATAGATATTGCTTTGTCAGGAAAGGTAACTGTGTTCTGTGCACTCTGACATCTCGTCTTGGCTGCCACATGACCACAGAAACATCTGCAGATGTAGACAGCGCTGGGTCTTTGGCTGTAAATGGAGATGAGCACAGTCCCCTAGAGTTGGATACAACTGGCTTTCAAGCAAGGGAGACCTTTTTATCCTAATTAGAAAGCTTTGCTAATCACTTCATTGACCATAACTTTTCAGAGTTAATCTTTGCCCAGTGTAGCAAAAGCAGTATTTTCTTCTTGCCAAAATGCCCTTGCTGCAAATTCCCCAAAGGGTCGCTTTCAATGTGACATTGACTGTGAGGTTCTCTTTGTCTTTGGACTGTTCTACCTACAGTAGGGCTCACAGCTTCCACATGGGCAGCAGTTTCAGCAAGTGCCCCGGTTAAAGCTGTTGCCTTGAGAGTTTTGATCACTCAGAGCTAAAACTAAACACCCTTAAAGGAGAGTGCTTCCCAACCTTTGGTTCTTGGACTTCAATTCCCAGAAGTCTAAGTCAATTCCCAAAAGCACAGCTCAGCCAGTTTACTGACTTAGGCTTCTGGGAATTGAAGTCCAGGAATCAAAGGTTGGGAAACACCGCCTGAGACCCTCCCGGGTGAGATGTTTTCATTCTGGGTGGTTTGTTTTATCTCTGCATTTTACTGTGTTGGGTTAGTATGCCTTTATTAGGCTTTTAGGCTGTACTGGATTTTAGTAATTATCTGTGAGTTCATTGTTTTATTATTATGGCTTCAACAGTCGTACAATGCCCGGAGAACCCATTTTATGAGGCATTAAGGATATACAATAAACTCTGGTGTGTTTTCTGCTGAAGACGAAAGCATACTATTGCATGTGGTTTTATAGGCAAGGTCAAACATCAACAGTTGTATAACATGGCTAAACTAACCACTAATTCTGCAAGGTCAGAACCTTAATTCCAGTCCGATATCAAGCTGGAACAGCAGCTACAATGGCACTTAATGTTTATTTCTGTGTTCCAAACACCACTGTGCGTACACCTCTCCTTTAATGGTGTTTAGTTTTAGCTCTGAGTGATCAAAACTCTCACTCCTCTTGGGAGGCAGTCAGTCGGAAGGGAAACTTGTAGATGACCCAGGGAGCCAGCACCAATTTCCAGGATCTGACCAGTACAGTAATACCTCATATAACATTAGTATCGAATAACACTAAAATCGCATAACATTAAGGAATCTGGGGGGAAGAATTGCATCAGATAACATTAAGATCCTATGGGATGCTTCAGATAACAACCGCTAAAGCCTGTGTGGTTACAATGTATCTCTATGGATCCCATAGGATTTTAACATGCATCAGATAACACTAAAAATCATATAACACTAAGACTTGTGGAACCAGGTTTTAGTGTTATATGAGGTTTTACTTGTACTGTACTTTGTTTTCAATTGAGAAAAACCAGAGTCAGCAGTGGTTAAACTTCTGTCCTGCAACCAAATGTTGAGTTCAATCTTGACCAGGGCTCAAGGTTGACTCAGCTTTCCAAGGTCGGTAAAATGAGTCACTAGCATGTTGGGGGCAAAATGATAATTAACTTGTGAACTGTCCATGTGCTATGGGGTGGTATATAAGTGTGATTGCTTTGTTTGCTTTGCTTGGCACTCCAGGTATTCTTGGACTTCAGTTCCCAGAAGGTCAAGTCATGTATGCAGTAAACCCATTCGTGTGGATTCACAGAGACTTGGGGTCTGGGAACTGAAGCCCAAGAACAGCTGGGATGCCAAGGTTCGCCATCACAGCCCTAACCTCTCAACAGGGGGAGAACACAAACCCTAACATTTCCAAGGTCTTTTATAGGGCCAGGTGGGATCTGACTGCCCTAACAACTTACACCTCATGTGATTGGACACAGCTTAAAAAAAAAACATGTCAGTTTGTTGGGGGTGGGGAATCAAATGTAGAGGCCCACAAAAATTTATGAATCTGGAAACTGACTTTGCTAGACCAAAAATTGAATGCTGCTGCTTGGTTAAGCAAAGGCAAGACCTTGGCACCCCTGTGTATGTGTTTATGCCCAGTAAAGATTTATGGTTTTTGAGTGGTGAAATTGAGCAAGGAGCATGTTGCATGCTGTTCTTCAATATTTGCTCACATAAAAGCTTACAAACAAGCTCATTTTCATACTTTCTGTTAAGTCTGCTTCAGAAACTTTGGGAGTTATTTTGCAATATATTTATAATCTTCCCTTTCCCAAACCCTTTGGTTCTGTTCTCCTTGGGTTGCATTCAAATAACCCCACAACCACTCCCACATCCTTAAAAGGACTTTAAGGGCTTGCATGTCTTTACCGGGAAGTCAAAGGGCCAACGGCAACCCACTTCCAAAACTGAATTAAGAAAATAATGATTCATCCAGGCTTGCACTCAAACACCTACGCATGCTAAACATAGGATGGTGGAGCTCAACAAATGCATAATTTGATTCTTTTATTCTAACTGTAACCTTGAAGAGTGAATTATACTGGACTAGTGGAAAGATAGCCTGTACTGTTACTGCAGTGGCTTAAGTGGTTAAGACACTCAACTGGACGACTGGAAGGTCGGAGTTCGATTCCCAAGTACTGCATGACGGAGTGAGTTCCCATCTCTGTCCCAGCTCCTGCCAACCTAGCAATTCGAAAGCAAGAGATTGCAAGCAGATAAACAGGGACCACTTCGGTGGGAAGGTAAACAGGATTCTGTGCACTCCGGTGTTGAGGCAAGCTTGCCACATGTCCACGGAAACGTCTGCAAACGCAGAAAGCACTGGCTCTTTGGCTATAAATAGAGATGAGCACTGAACCTTAGAGTCAGATATGGCTGGCTTTCGAGCAAGGGTGACCTTTACCCTTTACTTATGTTCCAATGGCTTGGATCTAAAATAGCCGAAGATGGAACACTGTATGCACTATGGGGCTTTCAATAGCAATTCCACTTATATACTGCCCCATAGTGCTTAGTCCACTCTCTGGATGGTTCACAAGGTAATTAGCATTTTGCCCCAACATGCTGGGTACTCTTTTTACCGACCTTGGAGGTAGGGAAGGCTGAATCAACGTCAGTTTAGAAGCTTCCATCCATTCCTACACACAATTTCCATCTTATACAAACACTGAGACTTGGATTACCAAAAAGGAAAAGAAGTCTGTACAATATTTCAAAACGTGTTGAAAGTAGAAGCACATGGACATGGTCCTGTGCCGAAACAGTTCCACCTTCCACTTACTTTGTAAAACAACAATATGACAACAATTGAACTCATTATTCTGGAGACAGAAAAGGTCTTCGGTTTAAAACAAGGAATGATGGCCGAAACTGTACTCTCCACCAAAAATAAAAGAAAATTCAGACCACAGATCACTCACCCCTCATAAAACATGCAGAGTGATACACCCATCTTAAACCTTTTGTTCTATCTCACATTCATACAAGAGGTAAGCTCCTTCGTTTGATTTTTAACAGTGAAAAGGTTTCTGGTTTCCTGGGACTCAGCCCACTAAATATGAGACTTCTTCCCCCAAAACACAGATCAATTGGAATCAACTAGGAATGCAGATGTAACTTTAGATCAGGCTGCACTGCTAACTTACTCTTTGTAGATGTTAACATTACCGAAGCCTGTACTTAATTTCAGCTTACAGGCACTATTGTTCTTATACGCTGTAAAGTTGCCATTAACTTTTGGCAACTGTATAAATGAGTCACCTCCACGCACACAAAAATCCTGTCTTCAACAGTCCTCACCTTTTGCAAACTCAAGACCATTGGTTCCTTTATGGAGTTCATCCTGTTCATATTTTATCTTCCTCTTTTCCTGCAAGTTTCAACTCTTATCATTACTGTGTTTTCCAGCAAGTCTCATTTTCCTCATGGTGTGCCCAACTACAGTCCAAGTTTTATTATTTACGCCTGTGGAGAAAGTTCAGGCTTGATTTGACCCAGGATGCATTTGTTTGTCTTTCTGTTGATCCATAATATCTGCAAAATTATCCTCCACTACATTCTGAATGAATTTATATTCTTCCTGTTGGCTTTCTTAACCATCCAACTTGAACATCCATCTACACTCTTAACTCAGTGGTTCCAAAAGTGGGGCCCACGCCCCAAAGAGGGACTTCCATTCCCAGAAGCCTAAGTCAGTACATTAGCTGATCAGTTCTTTTGGGAATTGACTTAGGATTATGGGAATTTAAGACCAAAAACCAGAGGTTGGGAAACACTGGTCTAGTTGAAATACAAATGGAGCAGGCTGATCTGGCATGCATCACTGAAACCTGGCTGGCACCAGAGGATGGGGTTCCTCTGTCAGAACTGTGTCCAGCCGGGTTTGGTATTTGGCACCAGCCAAGGGTTGATGGGAGGGGTGGTGGTGTCACGATTGTAGCCAGGAGTCACTGGGAGTCGCCAGAGCCACTGTTCCCCAAGTTCCGGGCTGTGAGGCCCTCCTCCTGCATGGGGCCCCTAAGGGTCAGTTGGGAATCTTGCTCCTGAACCTGCCTCCCTGCAAGGAAGCAGATTCCCTGCCAGAGTCACCTGAGATGCTTGCTGACCTTTGGTATAAGAAAGCAACGGCGGCCTTGGACGTAATTGCACGACTACGGCCTCTCCATGCTCATAGGCAGCGCTCTTCTCCGTGGTTCAAAGAGGAGTTGAGGGTGCTTAAATGGGCAAAGAGACGGCAAGAGCGCTGCTGGGTGAAGACTCAGAGTGAGTCTGACCCAACACTTGGTAGAGCTGCTATTAAGGCCTATCAGGTGGCGATGGGGGTGGTGAAATGTCAATATTTCACCGCCCTCATTGCCTCTGCAGATAACCGCCCACCGACACTGTTCCGGGTGACGAGGTCCCTCCTCGGAAGAGGGGGGTCAGGCCCTGGGTGGCAAGGGTCAACTGAGGCTTTCGCTGATTATCTAGCAGAGAAAATTGCTTGGATTCAGTTGAGGTTGAACCCCAGTGTGGAAATATTAGATCTGGGGTTGTCCGAAGTGCAGTCTGGTCATGCTGTCTGGGATCAGTTTGAACCAGTTGTCCTTAAGTGGACAGGCTCCTGGGATCTGTGTGTGCCACTGCATGTGAATCAGATCCATGCAACGCCTGGCTGGTGAAATCTGCCAGGACAGTGACAGGTGGTTGGGTCGAGACCATTATTAACTCTTCGCTTCGGGAGTAGTTTTTTCCTGCTACCTTAAAACATGCTTTGGTGTGCCCCCTCCTAAAGAAGCTATCCCTCGACCCTGCGGTTATGACCAACTACCGGCCTGTCTCTAACCTTCCATTCTTGAGTAAGGTTTTGGAGAAGGCAGTGGCATGGCAGTTACAGGAGATCCTGGATGAAGCGGATTTTCTGGACCCTTTCCAGTCAGGATTCAAGCCCAGATATGGTACGGAAACTGCACTGGTAGCGCTTGTGGATGGTCTCTGGAGAGAGCGGGATGGTAGACATCCAACTGTCCTGGCTCTTCTTGACCTCTAAGCGGCTTTTGATACCGTCGACCATGATATCCTTCTGGAAAGGCTCCAAGGAGTGGGGATCCAGGGCACTGTGTAGTCCTGGTTTTCCTCATTTCTGAAGGGCCAGACCCAGTCAGTGTGGTTGGAGAGTGAGAAATCCAGCACTAAGCCACTTCAATATGGGGTGCCTCAGGGCTCAGTGCTTTCACCTCCTTTATTTGACATCTACACGAAGCCGCTGGGTGAGATCATCCGTTCCCATGGGGTGAGGTATCACCAATATGCAGATGATACCCAGATGTATATCTCGGCCGGTGGGGACCCTAACGATGCAGTGGAAGTCCTTTCCAGGTGCCTGGAGGCTGTGAGGGACTACATGGGGGTCAATGGGCTAAAACTGAATCCCAGCAAGACTGAATGGCTATGGGTCAGGAGTCCTGCATTATCGCGGGAGCTGCCATCTTTGGTTCTGGATGGGGCAGTTTTGCCCCTAACAGACCCGGTGCATAATCTGGGGGTCCTCTTGGGCTCACGACTACTGCTCGAAGAGTAGGTGGCAGCCGTGGCCTGGAGGGCTTTTGCACAACTTCGTGTAATACTCCAGTTACACCCGCTCCTACACCGGGACTCCTTGCTCATGATCACACACATTTTGGTCACCTCCAGACTTGAGTACTGTAATGCGCTCTACATGGGGCTGCCCTTGGTGACCATTCGAAGGCTGCAACTGGTCCAGAATGCAGCTGCCCGAGTCGTAATGAGGTGTGGGTGTTATGCTCGCGCCTCACCATTGCTGCGGGAGCTGCACTGGTTGCTAGTGTGCCTCCAGGTGCAATTCAAGGTGCTAGTAATTACCTTTAAAGCCCTATATGGTAGTGCGCCAGGATACTTAAGAGACTACATTGCCCTAAGGACATCTGTCCATCCCACCAGAGCGGACCAGAGAGGCTCTCTGGTGGTACTGTTGGCTAGAGAGGCGCACCTCTCTAGCACTAGAAGAAGGGCCTTCTCTGTGTCTGCTCTGGCCCTATGGAACCTCCTGCCAAGTGAGTTGCGTCTCCAGACGGAGCTGGTGCCTTTTAGGAAGGGAGTTAAGACCTGGCTGGTGGGGCATGTGTGGGGTATGGGCCAGACAGTTGCCTCAGTTTGTTAGCTCATCTAACCCCCCCCCCCTTCTCTCTGTGACTTGTTTAATCTCTTTTAATTTTTGTAACTTTTCAATACTGTTTAATACTGTTTTTTATACCAAGTTTTTGCTGTGTTTAAAGTCTTTTTAAAGTTTGTTAGCCGCCCTGCATAAAAGTTTGATTAAATAAATAAATAAACAGCACTGCCAAACTTGGCCTTGGCCTTCCGTCCTTACACTTGAGAGTCCTTTCTAGTTCTTTCACAGCTGCCCTTCTGAGTCTCAGTCTTTTTTCTGATTTCTCAGCTGTATCCACCATTTGGACTGATTGAACCAAAGTATAACAAAATCTTTAACAATTTCAATCACAGAATCATTGGATAATTAGGTTGGAAGGGCATATGAGACCCAGAAGAGTAGCGTGCCTTGGCGGGGCACCGTATAAAAATTTGTTTGGGGGCCCTTAGGAAGGGTAAAGATTTGTTTTGCTTACGCACGTTGGGGGCCCCCGTGGCCCGGGGCCCCCGTATAATTGATACGGCGGTAGCTACGCCTCTGATGAGACCATGAAGCTCAACCTCTGTTCAATGCAGGAATCCAAATCAAAGCAGATGTGACAGAAGGTTGTCTAACTGTTTCTTGAATGCCTTCAGCGCTGCCTCCACCACATCCTGAGCTCAGTGGCTGTAACATTTCAGATGGTTTACCTGATTCAGCCTATATCTGGTTTCTTATAATTTCACCCCACTGCTGTGTGTCCTGCACTCTGGGAGTATCGAGAGCAGATCCTGCCCCTTCTCCTCTTTATGACTATCTTTCAAATATGTGAAAAGTGCTGTCATATCCCTTCTCAGCCTCCTTTTCTCAAGGCTTAACATGTCCACTTCTTTCAGTCTTGCCTCACAAGGCATGATTTTGACTCCCTGATCATCCATGCTCTCCTCTGGATACCTATCTTATTGGTTAGCATCCCTCTTAAATATAGATGTGGTCTGACTAGTGCCAAAAAGAAGGGAACTAGTACTTTACTGGTTTTGGAGGCTATATTTATGTTAGTGCAGCCTACAATAGCACTCACCTATTCCTAGTCTGGTCAGGTCAGCTTGCTATAGTAATAGAGTAGAACATATTGCTAGTGACTCAACACTGTGTGTCAGGCAGCGGTTAACTAACCTGACAACCCTGAGGAGTAGCAACCTTGGGTGCTCATGTCCCCAGGGATGGGTGATGGTCCCCAAGTAGATTAAATCCCACTTGAATCCATTTTGATGGAGGGCAGCAGCTTCATCAATACTGGCTGTAGCTGATGAGGACTTTGTATGTCAAAAGGGCTCAGGACCAGAAAGTGAATCGTGGAATTGGATCAGTGGTATGAGTGTCACACTGTGATGCAGAAGGCAGATGAAAGGCCACTGCATTATATTCTCAGGACAGTCTTCATGGCTGATCGCCATGAAGATAACCAATATGCAGATTCGGACACAAGCAGCAGAAGCAGAAGCAGTCTAAAATAGTACTGGCTTTTTTTGCAGCCACATCCCACTGTTGAATAATAATTTTCAACTTATGTTCTACAACAATTCCAGGATCAAGATCTTTTTTTAATTCTGTCCCTGTTGCTACAATACCTCCACAAATTTGATAAGCACTACAGTCCCTCATCCAAGTATTTAATGACAACGTTAAAGAGCACCAGACCCCCTCCCAGTTTGAGAAGGAGCCATTAATAAACACTCTCTGACTACGATCCTGTAACCAAGTACAGTCAACCTCGGTTAGCGAAAAACTCGCACAACGAGCAGGTTTTTCAAAAAGCGATCCGATTCGCGTAACAAAAATTTTCACCATGCGAGTCGGACTTTCCCTATGGAAAAACTCGCATAACAAGCATTTCTACGGGGAAAACTTGCATAACGAAAATTTTTCGTTATGCAAGTTTTTCTATAGAAATGCTCGTTATGCGGGTTTTTCCATAGGAAATTTCGCTATGTGAAAAAACTCGCATAGCGAAAAACTCGCTTAGCGAGTAGCCTTGCAGAATGAATCATTTTATGTGAAGTATGTATATATCTACATGACACTTGTGGTATGCAGGCCACACCTAGCTAGTTTGCTAAGCAGAACACCTTTGCCAAAGGTTTTGCTGAAGTCAAGTTATGTTATTATAGAATTATTTGTATTTTTGTTGCTTTTAATGTGTTTTATTATTGTTTATGTCTACAATTTTAATATATTTGTTTAAGTCATTTTTTTATTGATCTGGTGTTAGAAAAATTAGTCGACAAGGTTTCCACCCAGGGTACACCCAATAGTATTCATAATCTTCAAGGAGGCTCTTCCTGTCTATATATATACCCTCTTGTAGGTATTGTTTCACCTATGATCAGGACAGATGTAGCAGTGAACGCTGAGAAAACTAAGTAAGAGAATGACCCTCAACATCCTCTGAATGGATAAGAGCCTCATACTGGAGTTCCTAGAATTTAATGCTAAGAAGATGGAGTCGCTTAGGCTTAGAAATGTGTTAGATTTCTACAGAATGCTTGTAGGCCATTACTTTTTATTAATGCTATCAGCAGGTGCTGGATTTTCCTGGAAGAAGCTATTGCAGGCCTTGCCGGGGCCATAACAACTGTACTGTAGTTTATATGTGACCATTAGGTGCAAGAATGTGGGGAGAATGTAAACAATATGTCCGTGAGAACACTGAAAATGTTTTGGGAACATGAACATGTTATGAATAAAGTAACAATTTGATTGGTTGTATACTAGTGAGCTAAGCTAGACGCTGTGTTTAACATACTGATTCATAGACTAGAGAGTCAGTTGTTTTTTCGAGTCTAGCTGGGAATCAGAGAAGCCGGTTCTGTTCCATCATAGATTTACAAGATGTAGTTTACTAGATTAATACTGCTGAAAGGATGCAGAAGTTACCAGACATTATTATTTAGCGTAATCAGATTCTTTTATGTTTGAGGGAAGGAGATTGATCTGAATGTCTCTGATTCATTTTTGATTAGCATTCAACATACAGTTGTACCTCGCTTAAAGAGCATAATGCGTTCCACAGGATTGCTCTTTAAGCGAGTTTGCTCTTTAAATTGTAAATTGTAAATGACCAATTGTAAATTGTAAATTTAAATTTTAAATTTAATTTAAAATTTAAAATTAAATTGTAAATTTAAATTGTAAATGACCAATTGTGGGGGAGATTGCAAATCCCGATTTATTTGTTAAGCGAGTTTTTGTTTGGTTTTATTTGTTAAGTGAAGCGAACATTCAGAGAAAATTCTGCTCTTTAAGCGAGTTTCTCTTTAAGTGAGGCGCTCTTTATGCGAGGTTTGACTGTAATTCTATTTTTGTATCCTGAGAACCTACTGAAGACCTAAATGCTTTCAACTATCTTTTTATTCTAAATAAAGAAGACTTTCTTCACCAGCAATGGTGTGGTTATTGAAAGTGGTGGAAGAAGAGTGCTTTGGCAGGCCAGAGGGTGGAGAGAGACCAATCACATCTCTCTCTTTCCCCCTTCCTTGTAGTTTAAATAAAGGGAGGGAAATAAAGACACAAGGATTCTCTGCGACTACAGTAGGGTCGGGTAAAAGGCGGGTGCTTTTCACCAAATCTACTGCAGTCGCAGAGACCGCTGTGGGTGGGGGGTGGATTGGGTAGTTCTACCCAAACCACCCCACACCTGCAGACCATTGCATTGGATAACACTAAGAATCATTATCCAGAATCGTTATCCGATGCAAGTTTTTCCCAAAAAACTTACATAGTTATCCGATTCTAGCGTTATCCGATGCAATCGTTATCCGGAGTATTGCTGTACTGTACTTATGTTTTGAGCCTCCCCCTCCCCAGGCATCACAAATCATTGAAAAAATGGGGTTTTCCCCCCCCAACTAGCTATGCTAAAGTATTTAATAAACCATGTCAATCTAGCAGAGGAGCAAGGTTTGTTCTCCACAGCTGTGAGTAGGAAAGGTAATGCTGAAACTGCTAATAAAATAAATAGACACCTCGCATGCTCTCCATATACAGTAATCCATTATTCCTACCCTCTCTCTCATGTTCCTTGCTCATTAGAATTTATTTAAGTTGATATAGTCACTCATTTTCCTTCTGCAGCTATCATAATTAAGGATCAGAACTACAGAATATCTGTCATATAAGAAACCTTCAGGGTTTCAACTGCTACCCCTCCATAGCAGGGTAAAAGCCACCATATGTCAAGCATCAATAAAGCTTATTCACATAAACCTTTCCCTCAAGTCTGGGATGTTTTAATCTGGATTTAAAAGTAAACCACAAATACAGCAGGCATACAAAACATTGTACTGTGTTCCCCACATACATCTGATGAACACTTCTAGATGAATTTTGAAAATCTTCCCTAGCTGGAAGTGGTTTTTAACTCATCAGAGACTACAGAGCAAGCAGCAGTTTGTTTATTTTACTTATCTCCCACCTTTCCTCCAATAATGGGACTCAATAACTTAAAACACCCATATATTTAAAGTCTCAAGACAGATATGAAACTGATTTTAAATCTAAATAATGTTTTTAAAACCCCTAGTTTAAACATATTAAAACAGATATTAAATAACTGATAAAAAAAAGCTGTATCCCCTACTAAAAACTCTTGCCAGGGCATTGACAGATCACAGACCCGGTTAAAAAGAAAGGTCTTCACTTGCCAGCAAAAGGACTTTTAGGATGGAGTCAACCTAGCTTTCTGTGGGAATTGTGCTATATGCAGGCATGAGAGCCTGTATGAATGTGAAGGATAAGATGCAATGAATGCTCCTTTCAGCACAGAATCCAGCTCATTTACTGGTCTGCTGATTGCTGCCAGAGACTTGCACCGATGAGGACTTGGCAGTTCAAAAGCAAGAAGTCAAAGGGCCAATGGCAACCCACTTCCAAAACTGAATTAAGAAAATAATGATTCATCCAAGCTTGCACTCAAACACCTACGCATGCTAAACATAGGATGGTGGAGCTCAACAAATGCATAATTTGATTCTTTTATTCTAACTGTAACCTTGAAGAGTGAATTATACTGGACTAGTGGAAAGATAGCCTGTACTGTTACTGCAGTGGCTCAAGTGGTTAAGACGCTCAACTGGATGACTGGAAGGTTGGAGTTCAATTCCCAAGTACTGCATGACAGAGTGAGTTCCCATCTCTGTCCCAGCTCCTGCCAACCTAGCAGTTCAAAAGCAAGAGATTGCAAGTTGATAAACAGGGACCACATCAGTGGGAAGGTAAACAGGATTCCATGCACTCTGGTGTTGAGGCAAGCTTGCCACATGTTCACAGAAACGTCTGCAAACAAAGACAGCACTGGCTCTTTGGTTATAAACAGAGATGAGCACTGAACCCTAGAGTTGGATATGACTGGCTTTTGAGCAAGGGCAACCTTTACCTTAATGACAAAGTGAAAAAAGTGGCTTCATTTTGGCAGTCTAGGGGTTGATTGGGATACAAAAGTAGAAGAACTGGGCAGATTAATGAAAAGACAATGCGATCAGAGAGCACAAATGTTCTGTCCAAACCTGTGCGGAGGGGGGAAAATCCCTAAAAGAATGGTAAATGTGCACGGAATCTGCCTTCTGTATGTACATTCAGTTCATACAAAAAGACTCATGGAGGGTTCAAAGAGGCAATATCAGCTGCTTTTGGGAGAGGACCATTCAGTGCTTGTTTGCAGCTACTACGTGGTTAGTACAACAGCTCTGTAGTGACACCTTCTGTCAAGAAGGAGGAAGAGGAGAAGTATAAATGGATTATGCACAGGATGGTCCATCATGGGCAAGGAGTCGGACAGAATGTCCTTATCCCCACCCCCACCCCCGCAATGCTGCAAGCAATGGCCCGACCTCTCATAAGCTCTTCTTCTTTGCCTACTCTTTTACCCCATCGGTTGTGGAGGGAGACTTGTTTTATACTTGTTCCCTCTATCTCAATATCATGCTGTTGTTTCCTTCCAATTGCCATGATCTCTGTCTTCTCTTATTGATTTTCATATTATTTATCTTACATCCTTGGTCCATGAATGTAAGGTATTGTTGTAATTCCTTAACTGTACTTGCTATCAATGCCTGATTATATGAAAAAAGTAATTGATATTGTTTCCACCCATGGGATTCGCTTTTTTTGCTTATGCTGTTTGTTTGTTTGTTTGTTTATTTATTTATTTATTTGAATTTCTATTCTGCCCTACTCACATTGGGCGACTCAAGGCAGATTACAACCGATCAAGTAAAACATATAAATTACAATTTAAAACTCTAAAAACAATTTAAAACAGCATCTCGTTCCTTAGATAAAGGAGAGGGTAGGTGGGTATAAGAGTTAAATAAGCCAGTGGGGAGGCATCAATATACCATCAATACCCCCACACCATTCCCGCCAGCCAAGTCTTCACTCCCTTCCTAAAAGCCAGCAGCTCCGTCTGGAGACAAAACTCTAGAGGCAGGCGGTTCCGCAGGGCCGGAGCGGACACGGAGAAAGCCCTCCTTCTAGGGCCAGAGAGTTCTAGATGATGGCACAGCTAGGGAGCTTCTCCGGCTCGCTCTGGTGGGACAGATGGATAACCTTGGGGAGATGTGGTCTCTTAAGTATCCTGGCCCACTACCATGTAGGACTTTAAAGGTAATGACCAGCACCTTGAATTGCAGCCGGAAGCAAACTGGTAACCAGTCTATGTAGGTGATGAATAATAGTAGCAAAGATACACATCCCTGCCTCACACCAGAGGTTACTGCTAAAGGTTCTGATTTTCCTTGGCTTGTTCTAACTACACTTCTGCAGTCACTATAGAAGCTTTTATATAATCTGATAAGATGTTCACTTACTCCATATTGGGCCAATGCTTGCTATAGCAGTTTCCTGTCAATTCTATCAAATGTCTTCGCTTGGTCTACAAATGCAACATATAAATTCTTGTTATATTCTATATCCTCCTGTTGTTTTTCTTGACCCCAAATTCCAGAACTCACCATTTGAAAAGTTGCACTTGCCAGACTCACATCTAAATTATGTTTACCTGGAGAATGTCTAGGATAGTGATGGAGAACCTTTTAGAGACCAAGTGCCCAAACTGCAACTCAAAACCCACTTATTTATCACAAAGTGCCAACACAGCAACAGGGGAGGAAGGAAACGCTCCCATTGGGTTGCTGGGGCAAACTCTGTGTTGGGGTGACTGGACGGGTGCCCACAGAGAGGGATCCGAGCGCCACCTCTAGCAAGAGTGCCATAGGTTCACCATCACTGGTCTAGGAGGTAAGGCTTCATCTGGATCAAATTCATATCTCTGATGCTCTGCAAGTATCCTGGCCCATCAAACAGCACATATATACCCACTGGCTGGTAACCAATGAAAACCCCACCTTCACCCATTACATTGCCAAGTTCTGCGCTCCAGCATGTAAAATCAGAAGAACAATCCTGGAAGGTCCTTAGCTAAATAAACCATCAGCGCTACATCATAGGTTTAGTAGTAGTTGTAGAATAATTAATCTTAAATACTAATTTTATTGCTCCCTTAGTTCTGAGCAGAAACCATCCTCAAAATATATTTTAAGTACAGTTGTACCTTGTTTAAAGAGCATAATGCGTTCCACAGGATTGCTCTTTAAGCGAGTTTGCTCTTTAAGCGAAATATCACATAAATTGTAAGTGACCAATTGTGGAGGGATTGCGAACCCTGATTTATTTGTTAAACGAGTTTTTGGTTGGTTTTAGTTGTTAAGCGAAGCAAACATTTAGAGAAAATTCTGCTCTTTAAGCGAGTTACTCTTTAAGCGAGGCGCTCTTTATGCAAGGTTTCACTGTATCCTCATTTTAAACTTTTGTTTCTTGCTGTACTATGCTGGTTTTGGACTGCAAAGATTGATTTGATTTGAAACAAATAATTAAATTAAAAAAACAAAACTGCACAGGTTCTTACTCTAACCTCTGATCTCAGAGTTTGAAAAGACATTCTCTAGGTCGAAATCCAGGCACAGGCACTCATTCTTAGCCTATCACTGATAGTTCTGATTCTATACAGTCCACATTTAGTGTGGGCTCATCTGATTTTCAGAAATTCTGTGCAATTTACCAGGAACCTGCATTGGTCATTTACTAGTGAGATGAGTAGCCGTGGCTGCTGGTATTCACAATCATCATTCATTAAGTCTCCAAAGGATGACTAGCAGCACTCTTTGCCCCAGACAGGAAATATCACATACATAACAAATCTTTCCAGACATGAAATCTGAATTATGTTTCCCTACTTGTGGGCTAAATTAGTGTGCAGACAATATATCTATTATTAAACATTTCAGGAATTTGAAGATGTTTTAAACTCCAGACTCATGCCTTGGAAAGACTCAACTGAGGTGTCATTGTGGAAGAGGTTCGTGTAAAGCCTTCATCCACAAGAATTATGACACTTCCTTTTTCCTTAAAGTTACTAATATCCACTGTTTGCACATTATTTATTCTTGATCTGATACTTCCCAGACACTTCACTTAAATGATGTCCTCTTAACACAACTTCACAAACTTAATTCCATTGCTGGCAACTCACAGTGGAAACTTTCAATAAAAATTACAGTACAGTAATACCTCGGATAACATTTTCATCAGATAACGCTAACATCGCATAACATTAAGCAATCTGGGGGGAGAATTGCATCGAATAGTTACAAGATCCTATGGGATGCATCAGATAACAACCGCTAAAGCCTGTGTGGTTACAATGTATCTCTATGGAGCTTTAACGTTATCCGATGCATCCCATAGGATTTTAACATGCATCGAATAACGTTAAAGCTCCATAGAGATACAGTGTAACCACACAGGCTTTAGCGGTTGTTATCCGATGCATCCCATAGGATTTTAACATGCATCGGATAACACGAAAAATTGGATAACACCAAGACTTGTGGAACCAAGTTTTAGCGTTATCCGAGGTTTTACTGTATATTGAAGTTGCAGAGAAAAGCCCTGGACACTGGTGCTTCTCAGAAATGCACTTCACATACAACGCTTTGCAGCTCTGCTAAACTAAGGCCAGCACCATCACCAGCGGCGGGAACTTTGAAAAACCCCGGACCGACTGGGCTGCCTGCGCTGCCTCCCCCGCTGCCTCGAGGAACACCTGCGGCGGGGCAGAGGGAAAGACGCCGAGGGCCAGCACCAGCACCAGCGGCGGGAACTTTGAAAAGCCCCGGACCGACTGGGCTGCCTGCGCTGCCTCCCCCACCACCTCGAGGAATGTTCTCCCTTGCCGGCCGGGCGGGGAGAACGAGGAACACCTGGGGGCTCCAGGCAGGCGGCTATAAAAGAACTTTCCTGCCGCCGCCGCCGCGAGACCAACGCCGGACGCTTCGGATGTTCTCCCTTGCCAGCCGGGCGGGGAGAACGAGGAACACCTGGGGGCTCCAGGTGGGCGGCTATAAAAAGAACTTTTCTGCCGCCGCCACCGACTAAGGACGCCAGTCCCGCTACTACCGCCACAGCTGAACCATGGCCAGCCAATCCTCCAGATAAATGTATATTTACTAATTGAAATATTTATAAAGGATGAGGACTTTCCCTATTGCTTTGTACTGTATATCCATGATTGTTTTTTGCATTTCTTTGACTGTAATGTATTTATATTTTTATTATTTTTTTGAAGGTTTTGTTGACCACATTGATTGTATTATTCTTGTTATATTGTATGTATATTATGTTTTCTATTGCAACATTGTTAGCCGCTCTGGGTTGCTTCGGCAAGAAGAGCGGCATATAAATGTGAATTTAATAATAATAATAATAATAATAATAATAATAATAATAATAATAATAATAATAATAATAATAATAATAATAATAATAATAATAATAATAATAATAATAATAATAATAATAATAATAATAATAAGGCTGCACTAGATCCTTCAGGAAAACCAAGATGCCTCAGAGGGCTTTACGACGACCAACATGTTTTTTCACTACAATGAACAAAATCATTCCTAAAACCCTCAGGAAGTATGTAATTCACAAAGATATACAGAGAAGGAAGGTTTTTGAGGCAAGTATCTGAAATCAAAGACTAGAGAAAAATTATGTTTCTCACCTATTTCATTTTATTGGTTTTCAGGTACTTTAAGTGCAGTAATACTGTACCTTGGATAACGTTTGCCTCAGATAACGCAGAGATCTACCAAGGTAAACATCGCTGGTTTGGTTGCGAGGAGATTGGACATGTGCATGATCTCCCCCCAACCAAACCAGTGCTACGAAGCTCACAACAGTGGAGTGGCTGGAAACAGAACAGAGGCTCCCAGTCGGCTTCCCAGCCATGCCGCCGCCGCGCCCTTGGCAGCACCACCGCTGTGCCCTTGGCAGCACCGCCGTATTTGGGAAGCCTACCAGGGAGCCCCCATTTGGCTTCCCAAATGCACCACTGCTGCAATCGGTGCTTGGGTTGGGTGCGCCCCCCCCGGTTCTTTCCCCCAACCCAAACATCGATCCCAGCTTCTTTTCAGGAACACCCACACCCACACCCATTGCTAAAGGGCTTAGCCATCCAGGTGGGTGGGTGGGGCTTCTGAATAGAGGCTGGGGAAAGGGTCCCTAGCCTCTCTTCAGAATGCCTCCCCCCCGGGCCTGGATCACTCAGCCCCTTAGGGATCCTCGTAGAATGAATTACTGGTATTTTCGTTATACGAGTTTTTACTGTACACAAGATATCAAGGCAGTGCAAAGTAATAAAGCGACTATGCAAGTATTTGTTAAAACAAAGAAACCAACAACTATGCATTATAATTAACAGGACACATTAAACATTGAAAAAGGTTTATCCAGCCACAAATGTTGAGGGATGTTTTCAACACACCTCTAGAGTGTAACAAAGTTGGCATGTGTTTTATTTTCAGGGTCAGGGGACATTCTAGTACCTGGGTACCAGCAGAAAAGTCCTCCTTTTGACTACCATGAGACAGAGTATCAGACTTTACCCAGAAGTCTCAAAAATGCATTAAACCTGACAAAACACAGGAGCTTTAGACAGCAGGCCAAACTATCACAGGGCTGAAGTACAGCTGCACAATTTTAAATCACCAAATACAGCTGAGATTAAGAACTAATCCACATAGACACAGCAGCTCTGCCATGCAGTTGTCCCTGGCAAGTACAAACCAGTCCCCTTATTTTTAAGGGAGTTTTCATAGTGATTCAACACCTCACAAGCTTTTTCTTCAACATAAACAGTTTATTAAGCTGGCTGAATAGATCAGTAAACTAGGCATCTGGCTGCAGAGTCAGTAATTGGGAGTTCAATTCCCACTCTACTTCCAGAAAGAAGATCCAACTTGTGTAGCCCTGAGCAAACTGCATATCCCAGGATGTTCTCAGAAGCAGGGGATGGGAAACCACTTCTTAGTATTCTCTACCTAGAAAGCCATGAAAAGGGCTGCCCTCCCAATCCAACGCAAAAGGATTGCACTCCCAATCTATTTTTTTTAAAAAAATATTGTCCACATACAAGGCTACCAATCAACAAAGCTTGCAAAAAAGGCCACCAGTAGTCATTAAGCAGCACATTTTGCCTCTGACCCATCTAGCCAACGAAGCCGTGTTGTTCTACAGGTACTGGGCAGAGACTAAGTTCACATACACAGAAAGCCACATGGATTAAACCTTAGAAGAACATCAGATGAATTTTATTTGAAGCCACAAATTGGGAGAAAGAGAAACGTTACCTGAACAAAATGAAACCCAGGGATTCAACAGCTGCTCGTCTCACATCATCATTGACATCACTAACCTATTCACAAAGAAAAAAGATGTGAGGAAATGTAGCTACACACAAGGAAATAGCTCTCATAGAAGGCATCCGTACAATTTCATCTGTCCAAAATCCACAAACATCTGTCCCATCTAAACACATATTTGTTAGCCAATATTTAAGTTTTTTAAAAAACAGGTTTTTGACTTTCTGTTGTAGCTTTATTTTTTACTGAGAATTTTGATACACTGCTTCATCTTTATGCATTGTCAGCTGGAACATCTTCTACAAGGAGAGAATAACCCAAGTCTGCAAAACCATTTTATAAAGTCACGCTGCCTTTTCACACATGACCTCCATATCTATTACTGCTTCACACCAGAAGCCCAATAATACAACTGCCAAACTACCACACGTCTTTTCCTTTGGAAATATCTGTTGACACTGTTAATCTAGTTGGGCAGAAGAAGAAATTGCAGTTTCTCTCTTCTGATCTGTAATGTTATGTTTAGGTAAAGGTTGCCCTTGCTCGTGAGCCAGTTGTATCTGATTCTAGGGTTTAGTGCTCATATCTGTTGACAGCCAAAGAGCCAGCACTGTCTGTGTCTGCAGATATTTCTGTGGTCATGTGACAGGCATGACTAGACACCAGAGTGCACGGAATGCTGTTTATCTTCCCACCAAAGTGGTACCTATTTATCTACAGTACTTGCAATTTCTTGCTTTTGAACTGCTAGGTTGGCAGGAACTGGGACAGAGATGGACACTTATTCAGTCACGCAGCACTCGGGTCTCGAACTGCTGACCTACTGAAATTCTAGTCATCAAGTAGATTGTCTTAACCACTTGAGCCACCACACTCCCCACTGTTATGTTTATGCAATACTCGTGCCCACTGTAATACGTTAGAATTTTCTATGCTGCTCACTTCACTACCTTCATCCACTGCCAAAATGCAATGGAAACCTTATTTTCTGTGCCCCCCCCAAAAAAAAAACAAAGATGAATTAAAAAAAATCAAACCAAATTTGTACTACACATGTTGAAAATAAACATCACTTACACAATAAATATCACGGTCCAGTTATATTGTTTCTGAGTGTATATAAACCATATGCCCTGCTTTTTTAACATTCAGAAACACAAATATTTCTAAACGATGGCTTAGAAAAAGGTCACTTCTGGTTGCCTTACAAGAGTTATGTGCACAGTAGTCATATTATCTACTCCAGAGCCTGAAGTACTTACAGCAACATGCAAGAGGCGTCTGATTGCCTTGTTGTTTCCTGAGCCACAGTAAGCCATTGCAACAGTATACATTCCGGAACGACGAAGGATGGGATCCTACAGGAAGCAAACATGTCAAACTTTGAATTTCTATTCATTTTGAAGAGGAAATCAGTTCAAGCTCAGTGCTGCAGAAAGTGAGTGTCACCCTGCATAGAACTGGAAAGAACCTGATCAAAATTCTGGGCTTTCTTTTCTTTCTTTGTGTCAAGAGGCACCACTAGCATATAACAACATACAAAGCTAAGGTTAACATATTTAAAACAAAAAAAGAATTAAAAGGACTAGATGACATCCGCTCAATATTGGGCCACATCAATAGCATTTCCTCTTGCCAACATACGGCCTTCCTCAGCGCACGTTGAGGGGTATCGTGTACACTGTATCATATGGGTGATAGTTTGTTCTTTTCCGCATTCACACAGGCTACAATTCTGGGCTGCCACCGCTAGTTAATGCAAAAAATATTGCAGATCACATTTGTTAGAATTATAAACAGCCAGATGATTAGAAAGGAGAGTCTTTAACTAATGAAAGAACCTGACAACCACTGTAGGAATTGGTCTTGCTTCCTGCAATATGCAAACTAGTTTCCTTTGTTTAATGACTGATCTCTAAAAAGTAAACATGGAGTGCCTTTTAAATTTTATTTCACAAACCTGTAATTCTACATCTGGCACCTCTCCCTATCACTAATCTTTCTGCTCTCTCATTCCAAATATTGGTTAACATCATGGCAATCAACCATGAACAATATAATGCAGTGGTGTTCCATTTGGCTTCCGCATCTCATGGCACCCATACCACTTTCATACCCATCAACTTTCTGGCCCTGAGCCCTTTTGGCACGCAAAGTCCTCCTCAGCCCCAGGCCAGGATGGATGAAGCTGTTGCCCTCCATCAAGATGGATTTAATCCACTTGAGGACCATCACCCTTCCCTGTGGACTTTGCCACCCAAGGCAGTTAGTCTTCAGGGTCGTCTGATTAATTAACCGCCACCTGATGATCAGCATAGAGTCAGTGGCAGTATGGTCTACTCCACAGGTCTGCAAATGTGGCTCTCCAATGTTCTTGTACTTCAATTCCCAGAAACTTTGATCAGCAGGTGTGTTGACTTGGGCTTCTAGTAACTGAAGTCCAAGAAACACTGGAGAGCCAAGTTTGCAAACTCCTGGTCTACTCTATTACCATAGCAGGATAACCTACCTTAACTGGCTCGTGACGGGTTGATATAACTGATTCTGCTGCTTGACCAACTAAAAATAATATCCCATGTTACAGACGTATTTTAGTTTCTCAAGTTAATTTAATTTAATTGTTCGATTTTTATGTCCCCCACTTGCCTAGGCAAGTGAACAAACAACATCATAATGCATACTTCCAGGATATCCCCAGATGTCACAGTCTTGGAACTAGTGTAGTGACACACATGGACACCCTTCGTTTCATTATGGCAAATCAACAAACACACTAACAGTGCTAATGCTGACACTTTTAGACCTTTAACTGAAAAGATGACAAGTTTCTGAACAGTGTTATTAGCAGTTCCATAAGAGAGCAGATCATTTTATGGAGAGAGCCACCCTCCCATACTCACCTTATCTCTGCAGAGGCTCTCGATGAGGGCATCTGCCTCCTCCATTCGCCCGTACATCACCAAGGCAATGCCAACAGCCAAGCCCCGCAGAATCTTCTCATGCTGGGTTTCTTGGGCATAGCCCACCATGTCCTCAATTGCCTGGGCATTTTTAGATCCTAGCATCACCAGCCCCAGAGCCAGACCAGCTGCCTCCCCTGTAGTGTGGAATGAAAGAGGCACAATCTCAGGACTGTCTTGGTCTACCCAAGGAACACAGTACAGGAGAAGGGTGCAGCCAATTGCTTCAAGAGCTCTAGTGGCTTAGTGGTTAAGACACTGGACTTGATGACTGGAAGCTCAGCATGCCAGCAATTCAATACCCAAGTGCTGCACGACAGAGTGAGCTCCCGTTGTCTGTCCCAGCTCCTGGCAAACTAGCAGTTCGAAAGCAAGAAATTGCAAGTGGATAAATAGTACCACTTCAGTGGGAAGGTAAACAGCATTCTGTGCACTCCGGTGTCTAGTTATGCCGGCCACATGTCCATGGAAACATCTGCAGACACAGGCAGTGCTGGCTCTTTGGCTATAAACAGAGATGAGCACTGAACCCTAGAGTCGGGTACAACAGGCTTTCTAGTAAGGGCGACCTTTACCCAATTGCTTCCATGTCAAAATGAAACAATCCAGTCTCTTTTTGGTACAAACACAGGATAGATTATAGGATCAACCCAAAAGCCACTAAATCCTAGAGCTGTAAGATATATACTGTATGATCCTTAAAATTTAGGCTCTTGCTACTTTAGGCAGCTCTCTCATCCAGACACTGATGAAAACTTTAGAACCCCTTCCACAGTACACTGGAGTGAATCGTAAATGAGAACATGACTCCCGCAATCTTTAGAACAGCACTGAAGGGAAGAAGGCATCCAGTTTTACATCAGAAACATCTCCAATGGTCTTCCATGTAGTAGCCACCTTGTCAGAAATTGGGGGGGGGGGGGGCTCCTCAAACACCAGAAATATGATTCAGAAGTGCTGAAGAAAGGCAATGTTTAAGAACATAAACATGTTCATGGTCAAACAAGATTATAAACACAAGTGGAAGGCCACTGAACAACAAGGTCAATGGTCTTTACCAGCTATCACAGGAAAGAACAGTAGTTTATAAGTTCAGTTTACATACACTA
This sequence comes from Furcifer pardalis, assembly GCA_030440675.1. Taxonomy (NCBI): domain Eukaryota; kingdom Metazoa; phylum Chordata; class Lepidosauria; order Squamata; family Chamaeleonidae; genus Furcifer; species Furcifer pardalis. The sequence continues at coordinate 290,989,082 of CP126890.1, forward strand.
GTACCTCAGATTGGTTCCACAAGTCTCGTCGTTATCCGGTTTTCAACGCTGTGCGATGCATTGATCACACAACGTTTAAAAAAAAACCCTGTTCCCTTTCCAAAGAGGAAAGGGAAGAGGGGGCAATCAGCCTGCCTCTTTGGAAAGGACAGTGGGGACTCCATGAATGGAATCCGCCCTGCCCTTTCCAAAGAGGCAGGCAGATCACAGCGTGGGATCAGCTGCTTGGGTTGGGGGTTGAACCAGGTGCGTGCCCATTCAATCCCCCAACACAAGTGCGATCAATGCTGTGATCGCAGCACCCTGGTAGGTTGGGAACAGTACGGATTAGATCCCCCGACCTCCCTGCGGCAGGGATGTCAGAGAGGCTGAAATTTTAGGTTCTCTGACACCCCTGTCGTCTCCGGGGAGGTCAGGGGACCCAATCCCCACTGTTTCCGAAGTTCTCCCATCTCTCTGGAGGCTGCAGCAAGCCGAAATATCGGGATTCAAATCCCGACGTTTTGGCTTGCTGCAGCAGCCAGAGAGGTGGGGGAACTTCAGAAATAGCACGGATCGGGTCCTCTGAACCCCCCCGGAGCCGGCAGAGGGGTCAGAGAGCCCGAAATGGGTGGAAAAATAACTTCTGTTTTTTCACCCATTTCAGGCTCTCTGACCCCTCTGCTGGCTCCGGGGGGGTTCAGGGGACCCGATCCACAGCTGCGGGGTGGATGAGGAAGCTGACGGGGACTCCCTGTCGGCTTCCCTAGCCATCCACCCCTGCCCCCACAGCTGTGGGGTGGCTGGAGAAGCCAAAGGGGCAACACCCCGTCAGCTTTCCAGCCATCCCACCCCTGCCTCCGCAGCTGCAGGGTGGCTGGGAACCCAAACTGAGAACCTCGTTCAGCTTTCCAACCACCCTGCTGCTACAAATGTCTGCATCGGATAACGCTAACAGATCGTTATCCAATGCAAAATTTCTTTAGAAATTTTGCATCGTTATCTGATTTTAGCGTTATACGATGCAGTCATTATCCGAGGTATTACTGTATAAGGCTTACACCTTGGCTTCAATACCTCAAACTGCAGATAAAGATAATGCGGCTCCTTTTGAATTCCAAAGCAGAAATCTTGATTTTCAGTGAGACAACTTTAAGCTTAGCCTTCCGCCCAATAGACTTGTTTTCTATCTTTAATAATCATTTTCCTTGAAGAAGCATACCAGTATACCAATTCTTAATTATCTAGTGCCTGATCTATCTATCTATCTATCTATCTATCTATTTATTTATTTATTTATTTATTGTACTTATATCTTGCCCATCTGGGATATTTTCCCAAGTACAGGATTACAACCCGCTGAGTACAAACTTATTTCCTCTGGTGCAAGTATGTATATATGCATGCACATATCACTTCTCTTAAAAGCTGTTGCTTACCTGTCACAGCATCATCCTGGTACAAGTTTGTTTTCAGGAGGTCATAAACATCCTGGCGTGCTGTTCCCATGGCTGCCAAACCAAGTCCCAAGCTGCCCCCATGTCGAACAATCTAAAAATATATATGAATAGAATGTTTGCACATTTGAAATGCCATTATTCAATTCAACCAGGTTGACCAGAAAGAACTAAACCTGCTACTGTATTTAGTATACTTTGCTTCTCTATTTAGTATTGCAGCTTTTGTTCCAGAGGGCAGACTTTCTTTTAGCTGTCCTGGAAAGACGTAGCAGGTTTGTGTATTCATAAAAATCTATTTTTAGTTCATTCTTGTCTTTTTCCTGTCTTGGTGTAGCAGAATGTCCAACAATTAAGGAAAGAAAACTAGTAATTCACTGGAAATGGAGAGCTTTACATTTTATTTACTTAAGACAATTTATTTATGGGCGGGGGGGAGGTCAACAAAATCTTTAGGATAGCCAACAGAACTGTAAAGTAACTCCTCAAAGCTCAAAGAACATCCGGCTACCCTAAGGTGTCCGCTTTCCCATGCATGTCCCTGAGATTATACATACATCATTGCTGGCGTTCTTCAGCTGGTTCAACAGGTAGTCTATGATGTCACCTCCATGATTGGCATGGATGAGACCAAGGGCATAAAGTCCACCCCCTTCCTGATAGGCTGACCCTGGAGATGTGTCTTTTGGCAGATACGTTGCCATCAGCTGAAGAGCTTCCTTCTCATGACCCTGAAAATTCATCAAAAGGAAAGAAGGGAAACCATAAGAAGAGCCCATGTCTCACCTGCTCCCATCCTATCAATTGACAATACTGTAGCCATCTGCTTCAGAATAACTTCTGGGGGGATAGAAGGTGCTTCCTTATTGAATGTGGACTTGAATTTTTTTTTACCTAGCCATGTGTTAGTTAACATCTAAGTCTAACAAATCTCAAAGACATTCATATTTCCACAGTACAGGACTAAAATATTTAGATGTCAATATTCCCTACTCTGATTCTGAAACACCAGTTTTGGTCCTGTATAAGTTGGACCCAGCACTGCCGATATCTCTGGCAAGGAATAGCCACATTCTGACTGAACACATTAGCAATATCAATCAAGGTAAGTGAGGTGTTCAAGGATAGGCTTTACCCTGCCACCCTCTAGCAAGTACCCAGGGCTGAGCAGGCATCTGAGCCCAGGTCTCCTAAGTCCTACACCACACTGTCTCTCGCATTTATATGGTCTATACACAAAAAGACATTTTAATTGAAAATGTTAAATAAAGGTAAAGGTTGCCCTTGTTCGAAAGCCAGTCATATCCGACTTTAGGGTTCAGTGCTCATCTGTTTCAAAGCACTGACTGCTTCTGCAGACGTTTCCATGGTCATGTGGCAGGCATGACTAGACAACAGAGTGCATGGAATACTGTTTACCTTCCCACCTATTTATCTACAGTACTTGCAATTTCTTGCTTTTGAACTGCTAGGTTGGCAGGAGCTGGGACAGAGATGAGAGCATCGTGCAGTACTTGGGTCTCAAACTGCTGACCTTCCACTCATCAAGTTCAGCATCTTAACCACTGGAGCCATCGCAATCCCCAAAGAAATCAGTACCAAATGACTAATTTTCCTCACTGATTTCAACAGGAACTCAACTGATTAATTCAGTCCAGATGCAACTCCATGACCAATATGGAGGATAAAGGCGCCCGTGGTCACGGGAGGCCGAAAACGCTGACGCATCCTCTTCGGCCCTCCCACCGGTGGTTTTGGTTGGGGTGCTATGGCTGTTCGAGTAGTGGCTTTTGTGTTGTTGTTGTGGGACTTTTCAAATGAGTGTTTTTCTCTTTTATAATGCTTTTTGATACTGTGATTTGTGATGATGATATGATATTGTTTGATTTTACTGTGTTCTGCTGTACTGTAATATTGTAATTATTAGATGTACATTAGTACCCCGGATAACGTTATGACTTGGTTCCACAAGTCCCGTCGTTATCCGGTTTTTAACGTTGTGCGATACATTGAACACACAATGTTAAAAAAAGCCCTGTTTCCCTGGAGGCTGCAGCAAGCCAGAACGTCGGGATTTGAATCCTGACATTTTGGTTTGCTGGAGCCTCCAGGGAGGTGGGGGAACTTTGGAAACAGCTTGGATCGGGTCTCCCCACCTCCCTGGACCCGGCCGGGGAGGGGGGGGTCAGAGACCCCAAAATTGGTAAAAAAAAAAAGTCCATTTTTTTTAACCAATTTTAGGGTCTCTGACCCCCCCGCCGGGTCCAGGGAGGTGTGGAGACCCGATCCACGCTGTTTCTGGAATTCCCCGACGTCCTCAGCCAGTGCAACAAGCCAGAATGTTGGGATTCGAACTCTGACATTCTGGCTTGCTGCACTGGCTGAGGATGTCGGGGAAGCCCAGAAACAGCTTGGATCGGGTCTCCACACCTCCCTGGACCTGCCCGGGACGTTTTTTTTACCAATTTTGGGGTCTCTGACCCCCCCCCCCGTCGGGTCCAGGGAGGTGGGGAGACCCGATCCAAGCTGTTTCCAAAGTTCCCCCACCTCCCTGGAGGTTGCAGCAAGCCAAAATGTCAGGATTCGAATCCCGACATTCTGGCTTGCTGCAGCCTCAAAGAGGGTGGGGGAACTTCAAAAATAGCGCACATTGGCTCTAGGGAGGTCGGAAGACCCGATACGCTCTAATTTTGAAGTTCCCCCACCCTCTTTGAGGCTGCAGCAAGCCAGAATGTCGGGATTCGAACCCTGACATTTTGGCTTGCTGCACTGGCTGAGGACGTCGGGGAAGCCCAGAAACAGCTTGGATCGGGTCTCCACACCTACCTGGACCCGGCGGGGGTGGTGGTGGTGGTGGTGGGTCAGAGACCCCAAAATTGGTTTAAAAAAATGGATGTTATTTTTACCAATTTTGGGGTCTCTGACCCCCCCCCCCCGGCCGGGTCCAGGGAGGTGTGGAGACCCGATCCAAGCTGTTTCTGGGCTTCCCCGACGTCCTCAGCCAGTGCAGCAAGCCAGAATGTCAGGGTTCGAATCCCGACATTCTGGCTTGCTGCACTGGCTGAGGACGTCGGGGAAGCCCAGAAACAGCTTGGATCGTGTCCCCTGCCTGCTCCAGAGAGATCAGAGGACCCGATCTACAGCTGCAGGGTGGCTGGGGAAGCTGACGAGGACTCCCTGTTGGCTTCCCTAGCCACCCACCCTTGCCTCCGCAGCTGTGGGGTGGCTGGGGAAGCCAACGGGGGAGCCCCCCGTCAGCTTTCCAGCCTCCCCACCCCTGCCTCTGTAGCTGCAGGGTGGCTGGGAAGCTGAACAGAGAACCCCGTCCAGCTTTCCAGCCACCCTGCTGCTAAGAACGACTATATTGGATAACGTTAAAAATCGCGTTATTCGATACAAGATTTTTCCGAAAATCTTGTAACGTTATGTGGTTTTCACGCTATACGGTACTCACGTTATCCAGGGTATTACTGTATTGTGATTAGATTGCATTGTGATTGTTGTTAGCCACCCTGAGTCGTGTAGCGGCCCAGTGTTTCCCAAATGCTGGTTTTTGGACTTCAATTCCCAGAAGCCTAAGTCATTTCCCCAAAGCACTGATCAGCCAATGTACTGACTGAGGCTTCTGGGAATTGAAGTCCACTAGTGGGCTGTGTACCCCTTGTTGGGAACCACTGGTGTAGCCAATATGGGTGGCATACAAGTTTAATGAACCAATCAAATCAATCATGGCCTCAGTTACAATAGACACACTGACTCAGTGGGATGTACTTAAAGTGTCGATTCCCCATTTAGCAAATGATTCAATACTTGAGATCTAGCAGTAAATCACAACTACAATTGGCCCACTGAATTAGTGGGAATTTGGTGAGTTAATACCTATGTAACAGGTCTACTCTACCTGCAACTTACTACAGGATTTCAGCCGTAGAAAACTGAATGCATAAAAGTACTGAATGAACAACGTAAATAACACAAAGAATAAAATAATGGATGTATCAAATTAATACAATACAGCAATTTGGTATTACCTTATGTATGACACCGAGACTGGCTGTAGCAGTAAACTTTGCCCAGTTGGTAGCTCTGGCAAGCCACTCCAAGTTATCCCTGCAGAGACATATGCTGGGAATTGAGTTGAGCTTCACAGTGGTTCAAATCTCCACAACATTGGAATGCAGTGCTGAGATACTAGTAACAGCTGAATACATATAGAGATTCCCTGCTTTGTTTCTTTTGCAACATCCATTTTGGCTCTGGATAAATTGGACCCCACACAACCAATATCCCCAATCGGCCACATCCTGACCCCAAAATTTACCATCTCAGAACTCAAGAAAACAGCATTAGTTGGTTTAAAGAAAATTAGGTAGTTAAAAATGCTCCTCCAATTTGCTTAAAAAAAACCAGCAGAAGGACTTATACATGCAAAAGCTCTATGAGGCTAGTTAAACCAAAAGGAAGCTCTTCTAAGGGGCTGGTGGATTTGAGAGCTTAAAATCTATGTCTTCAGTGGAACGTCACACTGGGAATGGGGAAACAAGCCAAGTGCAGCAGTGAAGTTGTCAAACAGAGATATTACAAACCCTTTGATCACCCATATCAGTTTCAAATGAACTGTCCATCTCGAGACCCATGAACTAGAAACAGAAGGTTTTAAAAGCTAGTCTATTCAGCAATGACACACATTTGTATGCATGCGATGTTGCAGACAAACTGCCCTTCTTCTTCTTCAAGCTCTAGCACAGGGGTTCCCAACAAATGGCCCACAGGCCTAAGCCAGCCCGCAGCGCTAATTAAGCTGGCCCACAGTGGGAAACCAGGCACCAGAAGAAGCTAACACCACCACCAGAAGTTCCAAAATGCCAGTTTGTGTGGTGGCAGCAATCGTGGCATTTTTCAACTGCTTTGGCAGCCTCCACCACTTCCCATGGCGGCAAGAGGGTTTTTGGAGTATTTTGTCTCCATTTTTGGAATTTTCATCATGTTTCTGCTGTGTTTCAGCAGCTAAAACGTGGAATTTTTGTACTTCCAGGTTCCACAGTGGGAAACCAGGCACCGTCAGAAGCTTGGTCCGTCACCAGAAGTGACAAAACACCATGTTTTAGCTGCTGAAATGCAGCAGAAACACGGCAAAATGTTCCAAAAATGGAGCGAAAATGGTCCTAACTCCTGCCACCATGGGAAGCGGCAGAGGCTGCTCAAGCAGCAGAAAAATGGTGTGATTGTGCCCACCAATGCCACAAATGTAAGCACTGGGAGCAACCACACCTCTGGCCCGCACAGCTGAGTGTAGGGGGTGGATCTAGCCCGTGGTGGGAAACCATTGGGAACCCTTGCTGTAGGAAAAGATTTAAGAGAAGGCTTAATATAAAAAGATGCCTTGCTAGTGAGAACACAACCCTCACAGCAAAGGTATACCTACTTGACCAGTTGATAATTCTCTAACAAGAGTCCTATCCTAGACCTTCTATACAGGAATGGCCCTGTACCACTGTCCCATCCTGATATGGCCAACGAAGGACTACTCTCAAAACAATATACCAACCCACTGCCACCTCCTGACTAGCACTACAAAAAACAACAACTCCACATAGAAGTCTCCTAAGGGTTAGACCAAAGAATCCTTCTGCTTCTTCAGCTGCCGTATCCACTCTGGTTATTGGTTATCATCATGGCGATAGCTTTCCTGTTCTTAGCTCCTCAGAACAGTTCTTCCAAGGACATCTATCTCAGGTTCTTCAGTCATGAAGTCCGTCTATGTCCAGGGCCTCTTTCCCCAGGGATCTTTATCATTGGAATGAAACTTATATATTGAGTGGTTCCTGACACAGCATCCGAGCTGATTATCATCCACAAAGGACACAGTTTACCATAAAGTTTTAGCTGGACAGAGCATGATTTTTAGAACAGCCTAAAAACAATCCCAATATCATTATCAAAGAGACCGATAAAGGCAGGACTATTGCTGTCATAGAAAGGTTGAACTACACACACACAGCTGGGAGAACACAGTCCAACTCTAAATTTTACCAGGTTCTAATCACAGATCCAATTGGCAAATATCAAAAGGTATTACAAAACCTCCTACCTGATCAATCACAAGAACCTCAAGCAGCCAACATTTGTCTTGACAAGATTCCCTTTCAATATTTACTTTACACCTTCGCTTTATCTCTCCAACTGAAAGTTCAGAGGACACCCAGTGGATAGCTTTACCTGAGAAATTGATCACTGGTGGTTCCGCAGTGCATAAAGGAGTTTGCTATAACAGTTGCTGTGTGACAAACGGAATTCCTCACTGCGTCCTGGAGAGGCAAAACAGCCAAGAGTCACCAAAGAAAGCAAAAAAGCTCAGGCATGGGTGTCAGAACGCACTTATCAGCACTGACACCCAAAAAGGGATTTGGAAAGAAGAACAGTAATCAGAGAGTCCAGAAGATGCAAATAATATTTTTAAAAAACTGCATCCTTGGCATACTGAACGTCTTTTTGCATGTGTAGTGTTAGACTCTGGCTGGTCTGTTGACATCTCCTTTGCATTATCAGTCTTTATTCCAGTATGCTGCTGAAATTTCATTTTGGACTGATTGAAAATAATTCAATCATTTAAGAAAAAAGAAACTTTCATAGGAAAGAATCGAGGCAATTGGATATATTTAGCATAAGACAGATTGTTGTCCGATGCAAATGTTTGCCTCAAATTCCCTAACATTGATCTCCGCCCCAAAGCCTGCAGGGCTAGAGAGCAGCCCTGCGGGCTTTGGGGCAGAGATCTACCGAGGCAAACATCACCGGTTTTGTTGGGGGGAGATCAGGCGCGTGCACCTGATCTCCCCCCCGACCAAATCGGCACAACGAAGCTTAGAGTGGTGGCGTAGCTGGAAGCAGACCAGGGGCTCCCCAGACAGCTTCCCAGCCGCGCCGATGCTGCACCCCTGGCAGCGGTGACTCATTTGGGAAGCCGACGGGAGAGTTTCCGTTCGACTTCCCAAATGCACTGCTGCGGCGATCGGTGCTTGGGTTGGGTGCGCACACCCCCTGGTTCTTTCCCCCAACCCAAGCACGGATCACAGCATGTGATGTCCAGCTGGGTTGGGGAAAGAACAGGGAGTGCGCCCGGTTCTCCCCCCCCCCCCACATGCCAGCAATCGCACGCTGCGATGGCCAGCTGAGTTGGGGAAATCCCAGCCTCAACAGGCACAGCATAAAAAGCCCAGTGGGATTGAGGCTGAGGTTTCTGTGTCTGTTGAGGATGGGATTTCCCCAACCCAGCTGGCCATCGCAGTGTGTGATTGCCCCGGGGGGGGGGGGGGGCGGGGCGGGGCGTGCTCCCTGTTCTTTCCCCAACCCAGCTGGTCATCACAGCGTGTGATTGACGGCTGGGGGGGGAGCAGGCACACTCCAACCTAGCTGGCCATCGTAGTGTGCGACTGTGTGTGTGTGTGTGTGTGCGCGCGCTCCCCACGCTGGGACTACCAGTTTGCTTGGTGAGGGAGGGCACTTTCTCTCCCCAAGCAAACTGGATCAACCCCCTGTTCCCTTTCGTCTTCAGAAAAGGGAACAGGCCTTTTTTTTAATGTTGTGTGATCAATGCATCGCACAACGTTAAAAATCGGATAACGTTATGACTTGTGGAACTAAGTCATAATGTTATCCGAGGTACTAGTGTACCTGAATTCAAAAAATACTATAGAGCTTTTCAAATCAGAACAATTGTAAGAATACTCATAGATGAAAAACTACTCTGGGAAGAAATTGAGATGGGAGGTAAGAGTAATAAGAAATTACTGTTATTAATGAACAATTTAAGGGGGAATTACAAAAATAAAATAAAATTGATTGCAATCCATAAAAGCTCAAAATTGAAATTAATCTTCTAGAGCCACAGCCTAGCTGGTTTTATTTATGTTATACATGACACCCCAGCCCCTCAAATAAGTTGAGGAGTTAAAGCCAAAAGAGGTGCATTTTCATTGCTATTGCCAGAATACAGAATATCACATAATGATAAAGCAAAGGATTTTGGACTTTCTTCCTGACAATTCACAAGCAACTTATGCACAGAGACAAATTGGTACAAAACCAGTCCCCCTAGAACCATGATGGCAAACCTTGGCACTCCAGGTGTCCATGGACTTCAATTCCCAAAAACCCATGTCTCTGTGAATCCAAGTCCAAGAACACCTGGAGTGCCAAGGTTCACTATCACTGCCCTTGAATTCTTCAAATTGGGTTGGATTGGGTGGAGAACATAAAGGGTACTTACCTTTGTGTTTTTTAGAATCATGAGGTCTGTGTTGTTGTTTCGTATTAAGAACTGCAGATGTAATTCAATGGCCATTTCACCACTTAAAATTTTTATCATTTTAGGTATCTGATCTTTTGACTCAGGAGTCTTCATGCACATAGAGAGAAAAAGACACACACACACACACACACACACACACACGAACAGTTAACAAACTGAGCACAGTTATCCCACCATTTTTGGTTATTTGCAACGCTTAATTATAACAAGCTACTGGCTAAAAACCCTTCTTCAAAATTACACATACTAGGTAAGGCAGGTTCATACTGTATTCTCTGCATTTATACATAAAGAACTAAGTGGACTTAAACTAAAATAAACAGAAGAAGAAATCAAAAAAGACTTTTGGCTATGCAATAAAAGTAGGCATCTTGTAATGCTGCATCTTCTTAACTGTCTGTTTTCTTAAACTTCCTTTTTATTTACAAATCTTTTTATTAGTTAGCAGCCATAAAGACCTTGCTGCTACTGCTATTGCTGCCTTCATGACCACCTCAGGAACATCACAGAACTCTCCCTGCCTGCTGGAGAGGGGGAATGAGGGCCAACTGTGTGGACCAGCTAGCTCAGCCATAAAGACCTTGCTGCTACTGCTGTTGCTGCATTCATGACCACCTCAGGAACATCACAGAACTCTCCCTGCCTGCTGGAGAGGGGGAATGAGGGCCAGCTGTGTGGACCAGCTAGCTCAGCCATAAAGACCTTGCTGCTACTGCTATTGCTGCATTCATGACCACCTCAGGAACATCACAGAACTCTCCCTGCCTGCTGGAGAGGGGGAATGAGAGCCAACTGTGTGGACCAGCTAGCTCAGCCATAAAGACCTTGCTGCTACTGCTATTGCTGCCTTCATGACCACCTCAGGAACATCACAGAACTCTCCCTGCCTGCTGGAGAGGGGGAATGAGGGCCAACTGTGTGGACCAGCTAGCTCAGCCATAAAGACCTTGGTGCTACTGCTGTTGCTGCCTTCATGACCACCTCAGGAACATCACAGAACTCTCCCTGCCTGTTGGAGAGGGGGAATGAGGGCCAGCTGTGTGGACCAGCTAGCTCAGCCTTAAAGACCTTGCTGCTACTGCTGTTGCTGCCTTCATGACCACCTCAGGAACATCACAGAACTCTCCCTGCCTGCTGGAGAGGGGGAATGAGGGCCAACTGTGTGGACCAGCTAGCTCAGCCATAAAGACCTTGCTGTCTCTCTTGACTGTATTGTATTTTTACACGGTATTTTATTGTATTGTTTTTTCTTTTATGTAAAATTTATTGATTGTGTTATCTGTGCTGCATCTGTTGTTATATTTTTATATTATGCTGTATTTATATTTGAGATTGTGATACTGTATATGTTTATGTTATGTGAGCCCCTCTGAGTCGCCTCAGTGAGGTGAGTAGAGGGGCATATAAATCTAATTTAATAATAATAATAAAAAAATAATAATAATTACAGCAAGTATATTACCAGCAAATGCTGGAACACAGTTAATAGACTGTCACAAAGCACTTTCATGCTTCTTAAAAGGCCATTGTAAAGTCAGCCCTCAGATGTGTTTAAATAATCACAGAGAGGGTGAAAGGGATATTCCATGAAAAGCAGCCCTCTTTTACAATTTCAACAACAACTCAAACTTATTGCAGGAGTTTGGGAATGGTTGTCATTTTGGAGGGGCACACAATGGGTAGTGAAGGGGGGTGAGCCCCGCAGAAACCTGTCTGGGATCACACTTTCTAAAATGAAGAGCCAAGTTTAATTTTAAGCGTAAAAACAAAATTATGCTTAGGACACAGATGTCTTTTTTCCTTACTCCACACTTTCTCCTAAGACTCAAAGTCTGACTTCAGCAACCTAAATATTTTGCCACTGCCATAAATGACCAAATAAAGAATTATTTTGTTTCGTACTTTCAGGGACAAACCTTATAAAACACATCAATGCCCAGATTAGTAAAATAGCCATAAATCTTAACACAACTTCACAAGCCTGCTGTGCCCTTTCCTTGAAGGAGAAAAATAACAGCATGAGCAAAAGAAAAGCAATCACACTTATATACCACCCCATAGAGCTTAGGTCACTCTCTCTGGGTGGTTCACATGTTAATTAGCATTTTGCCTCCAACATGCTGGGTACTCATTTTACTGACCTCGGAAGGATGGAAGGCTGAGTCAACCTTGAGCCATGGTCAGGATCAAACTCACAACCTTTTGGTTGCAGGACGGCAGTTTAACCACTGCGCCACCAACAAAGCATTCCATCGCCCAGACAATGTGCGCTTAAGTCCCACCAACCTCAGAGACACAACTGGTGACAAACGCAAGGGAGGATCTTCTCAGGGGCTGCTCCTAAACTAAGGAGGGAAGCTAAAAGCTGGACTCCAATTTGTGTTGTCCTTCTGCTCACAAGCAACAGCCTATTTATCGAGTGTTGCCAAAAAAGGGTTTTTTAATAGTAAATGTCATTCTACTTTCTCCATCACGTTTTATTTTTTTTAATTGTTTCAATTTAGTGTTTGTTTTTAATATAATTCCTTGTAATGTGCTGTCAAGTTGTCTCGCCCTTCTGGCAAACTTAATGGGATTTTGATGTATGTGAAATGTTTAAGGAATGGTTTTTCTCTTCACCAGCCCCCAGTGCTTTTCCATGGCTAAGCGGGGATTTGAAACCCAGGTGTCCTGAGCCCTGGTCTGACATTCTCTATCCAGTACACAGCAGTGACCATCATCGTGCACCTGCTTTTATATATGGCTGAAGTACAGCAGTAAATCACAATTAGAGCACAACTGGGGAATTGTTGGAACTTATGGAGGCATTTATCTAACTCCTTCATAAGTTCCACTGATTCAATGGGTCTATTCTAGCTGCAACCTACTACTGGATTTCTGTCGATAACATATTATGCTTTTAGCCATATCAGTTTTAATCCATGGTCTGAGTTTACATTAAAAACAGATACGTAAATAAAAAAGTCACTTCTACACCTGAGCAAACAGTTTTGAAGGCAATAAATCCATAGCAACAAAGGGTCAAGAGCCCAAAGCCTAGGCCTGCTTTTCCAACCTGGTACCCTGTACAGGAGGTGTGCTAAGCTACAAGTCCTATCCTACTTGCCTTACAAGAAACAACAGGCATGTTGGTTAATGGGTGGGTGTTTTTTTTTTTTTTTTTTTTTTTTGGGGGGGGGGGGACCACAGTCCAACATGTCTGGGAATATACCATGTTAGCTGCATAGTATTCCAAGGCCATTCAAATCAACACTGAGCCAAAATATGTGTTAATTGTGTATGTACAGCCTGGCTACTTACAGTTTGAGCAGACTTCGCTACAGCAATTGGACTATTTGCCTTTTCTTCTGTCTCCATGGTGTCACTGAAAAAGGAACAAATCCCCATTTGTGCCACTGTGATTATGACTAAAATGTTAAAACACATACTATATGTGAAAATTAAATGGCAATCTAACACATGGACCCTAACACCCCACCCCATCCTAAGCCCTCTACATGCCTCCCAACTTCTTGAAACGTGTTTTCCAGGATCAAATTACTGTGGGTGCACCCAAAAGCATCAGGTGAATAGTACCAGTTCAAGCTACACTGGTGGGGCTGCATATTTGAATTCTTTTTTTAAAAATGAGAGGAAGAGATCCTTTTCTTCTGAACATGTAATTTTTAATGCTTAAACTTTCATCCTTATTCATTAGTCTTCTACAGGCAATTTCAAACAACAAGATGAATGCTCAGATACATCCTTCGCCCTGTCTGAAATGATATAATTCTGCCCAAATTCACAATTTATTCTATCAGAGGTAGAAGATGGCTCTCTGCAAAAGATGCATTAAGGGGCAATGGAAAAGGAGAACATTTTGTCCTAAGTAAGGAAATCAAAGAAAAAGAAGAGAATGTGCAAACCAAATGCATGCTCATTTATGTTGCCCAGAGTGCCTGGAAGATTCTGATAAGGCAAGGCTGACAATGCTGAGGTCACATTTGTGATGTGAAAACCTGACTCCTTCGTCTTCATTGAAGATCAGGGGAGAAGTAGCAGTGGACGCCAAGAGAACTGAGAAAGAGAAGTTCCATCGACATCCGCTGAATGGAGATGAGGCTCAGGTCCACTGACTCAGATCCAGGAGGAGATTTATGGCAAGAACAAAAACCCTATTTGTTGGCATAGAAGACCCACTTTCCCACCCTTAAAATACACTGGGAAAAATGGAATGTGCCTTGTACTGTATATAATGGGTTATAGTGGGCTGTTTTGGTAATAACAGGGTACATCTTATACTCCAATACAGTACTCTTGAGGGTACGCAAGAGCAAAACATTTACAAGGTCCAAAGTTTGACTGGGACATGAAAAAAGAAATTTAATGGCAGCTTTCTAACAGGCATAGTAGTAAAAATTAAAGTACACTAGTACCCCGGATAACGTTATGACATGGTTCCACAAGTCATGACGTTATCCGGTTTTTAGCATTGTCTGGGGTATACATTGAACAATGCTAAAAAAAAATGAGAAGAGGCGCTTGCACGCGCGTGAAAAAGCGCGCCAGCGGGAGCCTCTTCTACCAAACGGGTATAGCAACGGGGATCGCAAGTCAAGGCAAGGGATCAAAGCGGGGGGTGCCACCCCCACTTTGACCACTTACCTTAACGTGCGATCCCCGTTTTGCGCGCCTGGGCAAGGGTCGGCTTTTCCGAATTCCCCCCTCCCCCGGGAGGGGGAAATTCGGAAAAGCCGACCCTTGTTTAGGTGCTTTGCGATGGGAGTTTGAGTGCCGGGTTGAATCTACCCAATCCAATCTACCCAATCCAATCCTCCCCCCTCTCCCGATTGTTCCAGATAACACTAAAAATTGTGTTATCCGAAGTAAGATTTTTCCAAAAATCTTGTAATGTTATGCGGTTTTAGCGCTATCAGGTACAATCGTTATCCGGGGTATTACTGTACTTCTCCACCAGTTTTCCCACATGATTGTAACAATTTGTACATACTCTGAAAGCTTCTTAAGTTTTCAAGACATGTAGCCGTTGCGTGAAATAAACAAAAAGAGAAAGCAAGGCCAGTCTCTCCTATTGCGTTCTTCAGAGCACATCCATACTAAATATTTAAAATGGATTTAATGATCATCCCTACAATTCCTTAAGGTAGCACTAAACATATCAAAGAGAAGACCACATGCTTTCACCAATCCACAAAGGCCCAGCTTTGCACCAGGGGATCAAAATGAATGTGTGGTTTTGTAGTACAGATGCATCTCATGCTTCATCAGTATTGAAACATGCTCCATGTCATTTGCTTTAACCTACTTGGATTTTCTGAACCAAAAACCTAGCCAAATCTACACCCTGTGACTTGCTAAATCCAGAGATTGGCTTTGTCCCCCAGTGACACACTGGCCTATATTTCTAGACACAGTGCAAGGCTACTGAAGCAGCAGCGCTGCTTTTGACAATGCTGCTGGCTCAAGCTGCTTGGAAATGTCACCTTACCCTTCTTTCTCTGACCCAGGGACTGTCCCAGAGTTGGTGGAACCAGGCACTGCTGCGATAGGGGTCCCAACGGTACGAAGGTTTTGAATCACAGAAGAGAGGAACTGCTGGCTAGCACTTTCGTACAAGTCAAAACAAATCTGGTAAGCCATGAGCAGGTTGTCCTCCTTCACCAACTTCTCCAAGATGTCACTGACCGCCTGAGGGTCATCCAAAAAAATGAGGCACTACAAGAAAGAGAAAGAAAATGAAGCCCAAAGGTCTCTCTGGGTGGAAGGAGAAGCTTCTTAAGTCCCTGCCAATGATTTACAAATAGTTATTTGAACCCAAAGGAAATATTCCACACAACACATTAAACAAGGACAAGACAGCAAACAATGTGTCTGTTAGACAAACTTGATCTTTGTCCATCTTCAAAGTTGCTCATGGCTACATATGTAAGGAATCTGCCATATCCATCTTCGCAAGAACCCACTGAGTTTAGATAGAGCAAAGCTCAGTCCCATCTGGTCTCAATCCCTATACCTCATAATAGAGTGGCTTCTCTTAACTACTTAACTCATTGAGAGTAAACAAAGTAATCACCACAATACTTTGATCAAAGCAGCCATGAGAACACTAGAGTAAGTACTTCACCCCAGATTTCATCAAACAATTGTTTCAAGTTCCTCTTGAAACATAAGCTGAAAGGGGGGTTGCAGAGCAAGTAGTCCAAAAGTGGAAGTACAGAGAAATATTTTAGCAAGCCCAGTTACTTACAGAAAAGAACCAGTGCAGTTACTGAAAACACTTTTTTTCCTCATTGATGTCTCTAGGTATTTGAGACAACATTTTCATCACGCCCTTCCTCCCAAATGCTTGGAACAACAAGTGCATCATTACTCAGTCAACACTTTCCCTTAGCACAACCTTCCTTTCCCACTGCTCTAGCAGAGAGATTGCATCCAAAGCTACAGGTATGCTGCAAAATGCTACCACACAAACCTGGCACACATTGATGAAGTCAGGTTTCTCTAAGTTCATGTAGATTTTAACCAGAACTCTCAGCACTTGGTTGCGGAACTGCTTATTTTGCATCAAAGACATGCAGAGTTTTAAGCTGTAGGCCAACATCCCAGGAACATCATTCTGACAATAAAAATATTGTATTTAGGGTTAGTTACTATATCAGGCAGTATAAAAGTATGATAAATAAATAAATACATTTCACTCTAATTTTCAAATACTTATTAATGTCTAATGCTTCAGTCTCTTATTTTCTATTGAAAGACAAATGTGATGCAACGTAAGGGAAATCAAAGGTACAACTCATTCTGTATATGGGATAGGCAGTGTCTTGAGAATCAATACAGTGTTGTGTCCAACAGTACAAGCCAAGATGCAAGGACTCTACTGCACAAATTTTACTTTAGCCAAATTAGAGGGTAGAGAAAGTTGCTCACTGGACAAGGAACACATTAGAGGATATGGCTGAGGAACTCAACCTTCCTTACATCACTTGGAGGACCCTGAATAGGCTGAGGGTTGGTGTCCCTAAATGTAAAACCAAAATGCTCAAATGAGGGGCTCCTGGCAGACAACACGATGTGTGAATGTGGAGAAATACAGAATCCGGCTCATTTACTGGACTGCTTATTACTGTCAGAAACATGATAAATTCTAGATAAAACTGTATTTAGTTCACTCTTTCCACCTAATCGTATTCATGGATAGCGTGTCTCAATGCCATTTACCATGCTTACCCTGGCAAGTATTGCATCATCTGCCAAGGGAAATAAAGACTAAGCTGACTGTTGTCTCCAACAATTCTGTTACCCTCCCAGCTGGAGGTTCTGCTGCTCTACGACCCCAAAAGGTATATAGCATGCAATGTAAAAATTGCATATATTTCCCAATAACCTGCAGTTCTTGAACCAATTCTTGCTCTAAATTTCAGGTGGGATGTAAATGTGCAGCAAAATCAGTTTGTGCTTTCACTTACTGATTCCAATATGGTTTTCTCAAAGATATCCAGCCTGCGTGTCTCCAAGGCAATCCCAATGGCTTGCTTGTACTTATGATCATCTAAACAGCGCTGGAACATCTTGTTCACAATCCCTTCCAGCCTTGGATCAATTGCCTTCTGGGCTCCTTCAGGAAGCTCAGCGTTTTCCACGCATTGTTTGGTATAGTGGTCAATGCACTTGGCTGGGAAGAGAAAACACAAACATCCCATCTTCAATCACTCTAAAATTCACAGCAGCATCCTATCACTGTACTGTATCTCCATTGTGTAACACTGACATGGTTGCTGACTTAACCAATGCGACTCAAATACATGTTTTAAGTACTTTTTTAATCAAAATATTAGTATAAATTATTTTTAATTTTAAGACACAACAGTTATTGCCATCTGAACAGAAGGAAAAGGCAAAAGCATAACCACAAGTTGATAAACTCAGCTTCTAAGCATATATGTTGGCTGTGTCATCCATTTCATTCAAAAAATTCACATGGAATCATTTAAGAAATTGATTTTAAGCCATAAACCACTAATTGGAAAGCGGAGGGGGAGTGGTTAAGCCTTCACAATGAAACTCAGCCAGCAAACCAAGTGATGCACATGACTGAGTTGGAACCTGTTAGAGAACCCACTGCTTTACAGCAGAGAAGTCAAATGAGACAGAAAAATAGTTGTTTTCAAATGTTGTATAAATAAGCCTGTTCACAGTCTAAACACATACAGAAAACATCTCTGGCAAGGACTGATAACACCTCACTGTAATACATGTTTACATCTTATGCCTCGGCTTTAGTTTATTATGCTTAGTCTTATTGATAAAGATGAAATAGTCATGAGAACTGAAGTAGCTGTGTCTTCAAAGGTGGCTTTCCCCCCTGCCTCTTGATTTCCTATGTATTGAAAAACAGAAGATGTATCTTAGTCTATTTTTTTTAATATTTTGAAGTTAACTGAATATGTGCCTTTTAACTTTTTTCCCTTGTCTTTTAAACATACACATTTTCAAACTATAGAGAATGTGCCACAGTCTGATTCTTGTAATCATTTTGATTTTAATTGAGATGTTTTTCATGTTTTTTATGTGTATATTGCTCTTAATGTTTTTTATGTGATGCATTCCATCAACCTTAGAAGAATGTAGATGTGTTCAAGGAAAAATTATGCTTCAAATAATTACACCCAATTTTTGTTCTGCATCATTTTAATTCAATGCTTAATAAACACTTAAGATTTTCTTTTGAGATGCTACTTGTTTCCAAGTAAACATACAAGGAGAGTATCTATACATACAGGAACCAAGGTAATTTTTTTCTTGTAAGGATGCTGAGATTTCAAAAGGCTCAAACTTTTCCTCTGTATACATCTTTGTTAGGCTAGAACAAATCTAATGTGGTAGTAGAGTGTTCTGTGATTTCTGTTCTGAAACATTTAGAAACATTTAAAAAACCAGCCACACACACACACACACAGCATTACAGGGATAACAGCTGGACCACTGGTCATCTCAACTTTCATTATGGGGTACACAGAAAGAGCCTCCTCAAAGATTTTGGTATTTTTGAATCACAATCAGGCATACCCTAGTAATGGAAATGTTGTGTTGCCGGCTAATCTTTCTCACACTAGGTCAGGTGAAAGGAACTGCAGAATAAACTCACCAAAAGGTGCCTAGAGATGGCCTAGAGATGGCAGAAAAACCTTCATTATGTAAGAACAGACACGTTTTCATTTCTCAAAAATGGGCCTGCAAGAGATCTTTAGGACTAAGCACTGTGGCTTACTACCGCTACATTTACTTCTACAACGGTCTGTCATCCTTGAATAGCCATGCATCCATGTTCTCCTACGTGCAAAGATAGGTCTCTTCCTATCAATGATACCTTCACCCCCAAATGCCATCAGACCAGAAATTCTGGGCTTGGAGTCATATTACAAGTGTTTTAACAAAAGTAGGCAGTGAGAGAAGACATTTCTGATTTCCAGAATTTGAAAGAGCCAGGAGCCAATTCTGGATGGTTTGTAAATTCTCTCTCTTCAAACATTTATTGGCCTTTCTTTAAAAAAAGGATGATTTGCTAAAATGCTTTCCAGGTGACAGTAGAAAGCCTTACCAATGATCGTTTCCACATATTCTGAGTTGTCATTCACATTGAAAAGGTTGCCTGCTCCCAGCGCATAGTTCAATGACTCTTCAAAGGCTCCAAGGTGATAGAACACCTTTGAAGCCACCAAAGCTGCAAACTCACGACTCCTGAAGCCAACATCTTCGTACAGGATTTCACTACAGAGAAAGGGAGAAGGTGCACCTTATTACAGTCTCCGAATACTAAGTTTATATTTCACACTAGAGAACATCAAGGTGAAGATCAAACTGCAATACTCAGGCCATAAAAATTATCAGTTCCTGAAAGGTGGAATCATATTTTTTTTAATTCATCATAAGAGAACACCACTATATTTTTCCTTATTTGGAATTAACTGGCTAGCTGATCCTAATAATAAAATATGTCTCTTACATTTTATCCACCGACTCAGAGATCTCTGCCCAAAAGTCATTGACAACGGCATTCAGTTTATGAAGAGCAAATTCCTGCAAAGAGAGTAAGATCCAAATAACTTGGGAACATTACATCCAGAATCACAGAAGAACTATGGCAGACGAACATCACTAAAGGGAACTCCAGATCAATATATCCCTCCATCTATATAGCAAGAGGAATCAAAAGCCATCCATCACCAGGTTGCTCAGTAATAAGTGCCTATGAAAGAGAGAATAACCTTTTAGGCACTGGTGGCCAAAGCGCTTCCCTCCAGGTCTTGCTGAAGTGCTGCCCCCTTAAGCCAGGAGTCCCCAAACTACGGCCCACAGGCTGGATCCAGGCCCCAATACCAATTCATCTGGCCCACACTGCCTTCATTGCTCTTGGAAGCAGAAGTAAAATGCACCGAGCAATGACGACAGTGTGGGCTGGATGAACTGGCATTAGGGCCCGGATCCAGCCCACGAGCCAGTTTAGGCACCCATGGTTTAAGCAGAAAAAATGGCATCCTAAAAATCTATCTCATCCTGTTGCAAAACAGATTCCAAAGAGCATTTTACTTCCGCTTCCAGTGAGAGGAGCCACATGACCAGCCTGCTGAACCACGTGGCCAGCTCATGGTCTGAAAAGTTTGGGCACCCCTGTCTTAAGCATTTGCTGGCCTGGCAAACCATTAGAGATGCTGGGACTAGTAATCCACCAACCACTGCAGGATTACACATTCTGCACCCTCCATCTAATCAGTTTTTAAAAAGACATAGTAACCACTACTAAATAAATGCAAGCAGTTACAAATATGATGTGGCAACAATGCCACTTTCTCTATCATCAGATTTAAAGTTAAAATACCAAGGTATCTATCTATCTATCTATCTATCTATCTATCTACCTACCTACCTACCTACCTACCTATCTCTATATATATTAAATCAGAAGGCAGATTTCTAAAGTTAAAGCCTACCTTGAGTTCAGGCTCTTCCTCATCCAGGAGGGAAATGATTCCAGCTACAAAAGAAGGATTTTGTTAGGCATTTCAAATATGAAGGCATCAAAGGACACAATTAAAACAGATTGGATTGAAACTAACACAATAATGAGGAAAATGTGCTAAAATGGTTTTTTAAAAAAACTAACGTTTGAAACAGATTGTGCAACAGTTCTTACATATAACAAACTGATAACCACAGGTAGCCCAATCTTTTAGCAGTGGTGGTCACATCCCATGAAGAATTGCTCCTGCAGTAACCACTGAAATTAACAAAACATAGACTAAAATCTTGTGCAGTTGTACTTAAAAATGTTTAATTTTTTGGAATAGTAGCCATGTTAGTTTGTGTTTCAGGCATATCAGAGAATAAACAGGAATGGACAGACTCCTGGGATTTGTTGGTGCCACTGCCTGTGCATTAGATCCATGGCCCGCTTGGCTAGTCAAAACAACCAAGGTGGTGTCAGGCGGTTGGGTCGGAGCAATCATAAACTTCTCGTTGCGGGAGGTTTTTTTTTCCAGAAACCTTAAAACAAGCTTTAGTTCGCCCCCTCCTGAAAAAACCTTCGCTTGACCATACGGTACTGGCCAATTATCGGCCTGTTTCCAACCTACCCTTTTTGAGTAAGGTCTTGGTGAAGGCAGTGGCACAGCAGTTACAGGAGATCCTGGATAAGAGGATTATCTAGACCCTTTCCAGTCAGGATTCAGGCCCGGATATGGTACGGAAACTGCATTGGTTGTGCAGGTGGATGATCTCTGGAGAGAGCAGGATGGTGAGCACCCATCTGTCCTGGCTCTTCTTGACCTCTCAGCGACGTTCAATACCGTCAACCACGGTATCCTTCTGGAACAGCTCCGAGGAATAGGGATTCAGGGCACAGTTTGGTCCTGGTTTTCCTCATTTCTGAAGGGCCGGACCCAGTCAGTGTGTTGGAGGGCTGCCCTTCAAGACGGGTGTAAAAACATGGCTGGCGGGGCAGGTATGGAGTACTAGCCACTTGGTGACCCCAGCCAGTTGGCTAATCTGAGGGGGGGGGTCAAACTTTTAATTTCTTGACTTATTAACCTTTTGATTCTTGAATTTTAAACTTTTAATCTGAATTCTAGGGAACAGCCTTGATTTTTAATAATTTACCATTTGCCTCGGCGAGTGGGCAGCATAGAAATGTGAATGAATGAATAAATGAATAAATAAAACAAATAAAAACAAAAATGCTGTAGCACTTTAAAGACTAACTATAATATTTTTAATGTGAGCTTTTGTGGATCAAGTCCACTTCATCAGACATGGGAGTGAGACTTTATGCCATCAATTTATATACTGTACATCAGATACAGAGGCATGGAGTCAGATACAGAAGTCAACATGTCATGAACAAATGTCCTCTTGTAACATGACTACAAGAATTAGATTATAAATAATATGGACTAATAGAAGACAAAGCATGCTAGACAGTTGTAACTCTGTAATTTCAATGGGGGGGATGAAACTGGCTGAACACATATCCATCTTTTCCTTTCTGAAAGTCTAATCATACATTATATCTATCATGCTGCTGCATACAAAAATTAAGATCTGGCTACTGAGAAAATATTCAGCAAGAAACCAGCAAAGGAAAATAAACTAATGAACTAACTAACAAACAAACAAAAACATGCCAGTCTATTTTGCATCTATCTACTAACCATTTATAACTCAACAGGGTCAAACTTCACAGCAAATCTGGATACCAATCTGGGATCTTCTATTATTACAGGTTGTAAAAAGTCAAACTGATTGGTAAACTTATCTGTCATGCTAGCCAATGATTGTGTGCCTCTGTACATGATGTGTATAAATTGATGCCCTGAAGCCTGATCCACAAAACTTAACATTAAAATACAGGAGTTAGTCATTTAGGTGCAACAATGTATGTCTTTTTGTTATAATCTGTTTACTCTCTGATAGGCTCGCACAGACTAACACAGCTAGGTAAAGGTCTCCCTTGTTCAAAATCCAGTCATGTCTGACTCTAGGCTGCAGTGTTCATTTCCGCTTACAACCAAAGAGCCAGTGCTGTCTGTGTCTGCAGACGTTTCCGTGGTAATGTGGCAGGCATGACTAGACACTGGAGTGCATGGAACACTGTTTACCTTCCTATGGAAGTGGTACCTATTTATCTGCTTGCAATTTCCTGCTAGGTTGGCAGGAGCTGAGACAGGCGACAAGTCTCGAACTGCTGACCTGTTGGCCTTCTGCTCATCAAGCTCAGCTTCTTAGCCACTAAGGCACAGATAACAAGGCTGCCGCCTCAAAAATTTCTACAAATCAGAGTCACGCTGCATACATGCATCCCATCAGGCAGACCGAAGCCAACGAAAGCTTCAGCTTTACTTCACATGCTGGTCCTTCGAGTGTCACAAGCCTCTTTGTAGCTGGGGCAAATTCTCCAGGGAGGGGAGGGGAGGAAAGAAAGGAGGGAAGAGAAGAGAAGGAGGAGAGAGGAAAGAAGGAAGGGGGAAAAGAAGGAGAGGGAAGGAAGGAAGGAAAGAGGGCACCGCGAAGGAAGCCACCCGGGGCCCCGGCCTGACTCAGCGGAAAGGAACCGGGGCCTCCTCCTCCCCGACGGAGCGGGGGGCGCCTGCCAGCAAACTCGCTTACCGGCTGAGGTGATCATGGCGCCGGCGTCGCGGGTCGGCGCCGGCTCGGAGTCGCAGAGACGGAGGAACGGGAGAGCGAGAGGAAGCCTCCGGAGAGCGGCGCGGCTTGAGAGGAGAGTCAGTGACCAAGCTCCTTCGCCGCTTCCGTCGCGTCCTGAGGAAACCCGGACATGACGTATTGAAATACGCACCCACGACAGGCCAGCTTTATTTAGGCCCCCGCTCCTTAGCAACCGCCCAGGCGCGGACGCGAGGAGGGCTGTCTTTCCCAAATGCCTGCCTCAAAAAGGGATTTATTTTTAGCGCTTTGTACTTGTACACATTGAGTCAACATATAACAAAAAGAAATACTGTATATATAAACTGTACAAACCTAAACATTAATTTATAAACAAACATCCTAAATCATTTATCAAAAAGGGAAGGAAGGCGGGAAAATCTACCCGGTGGAGGGAAGGGGAAATTAACAGGGAGGGGGGAAAGCAAAATGCCCTCCGAAAACGGGCCGAGTAAAATCAGGAGGTTGGGAGTGCAGAGCGTGTCCTCGAGTGTACAGTTTGGAAGAGACAGGACCAGAGGAGGAAAGGATGGGGAGGGAGGAGGAGGAAAAACCAAAACACATCCAAGCAAGCCCCTTTTCCACGGTGGGAATTGTGACATGTAGCTCCCCTAAGTATTACACGGTGGAAGCGGGCAGGGAGAAGTTGAGAGAAAGGCAGCTGTCTTAATCAAAGGGAGAGTAGCTTTGTGCTACATAGGTTTCCTTTGGTAAAAGCTGACATGGGCCACATAGCCCACTGTCCTCTTTCATGGTTCATAAGCCTCTGAAGAAATGAGCTGGAGTCCACCAGAGCTCGTGGCATGTGGAACTTGGTCATCTTAAGGGTACCACAAGATTGTATCTGCTGCATAAAGGGGAAGGTAGATGATATCTCAGGAATGCTAACAGGACTGCAAGGTAAAAAAGAGAGAGCACCAAGGTAGATGAAGCCAAAGGCTTATCTATTCCAGCCACAAACTCCTGTGGGAAGACACAAACCTAACAACCGCTGACTATTTGTGTGCATCATCCTGGTTCTGTATCAAGTGTCAAGACCATAAGGTTTTTTAGACACCCAGTGGTTCTTTGTCTTCATCAGAAATCAAAGAAAAAATGGTCACTGGGATCCTAACTGGTCCCAAACCTCCAGTCTGAAAGTGGCATCATGGCTTAAATGTAGCGCACACACATAAAGCCCGACACTACATCAGGTTGATTTATCTAAGCCTGGAGATTGGGAAAATTCCTTTTTGGAACTAGAACTCCTAGAATCCTTCAGTCAGCATAGATTCATCCCCACAGCTTTGTTACAGAGAAAGGCTGCCAAGTTTCCACATCTCTGGTGTCATCCCAGTAGCAACAGCTTGGTGCATGTAGCACTGAATCAGAGAGTAATGCTGCTAACCATGCTGTGGCAAACCTTGCTACCCACGGTCAGCAGATCCAGCTGTAATTAAAGGGGAAATGAGAGAAGTCATGGCAAGCAACCAGCTGAGTAAATCTTATTTGCCTTTTACTGTACTTGACAAAAGGAAGATTGTGAACCTCTCAACACATGTGCTGTTAATTAACATCACATCAGGATTAACTCTCTCCTGTAGGGAGAGATGCACTTGGAACCAAGACTTTAAAGATGGGATGTGTTTTTCATTAACAGACAGCAAAGCATCTTCCAAAATCCTTGTCATCCTTTTAAACTATAAAACCCACCAAGTCACCAAAATACCTCAGGTTGCGTGACTGCAGCCCAAGAAACAGCCTAAGTAACTATAGAATTGGTCAGTATTGGAATGGACACCATGTGATAAACTGACCATAGTCACTGGCTCTTCAAGGGAACATCATAAAACCCAGCTATAGCAGAGCCACGTTAAAACAAGGCAAGATCACCAGACGATTCAGCCAAGCAACACCCTAAACATGTCTCGTTTCAGACATGGTTGAAAAAAGGCCAAGAAGGGCCTAAATTGAAAAATCTTAGGCATGAAGTCAAATTGGTTTCCCCTGGAGAAGTATGTCATTAAAGTGGACACCACTTTGCAAAGAACACACTCCTGGCCATTCTTTGCGACAGAGGAATCCAGAGTCAGGCCTTAGAATTTGAGTGGAGAATGTTGGAGGCAAGCAGATCTAAGGTGATGGTTTGTAGGGTATGCCAGTCCAAAGTCATTTAGGGCTTACAAATTACATGTTTGAAGTGGAACCCAAATTCAAACAGGTAGACAATGCAAGTCAAACCAAAATAATCTGACAGCTGCACATGAAAGTTTCTTAATGGCAAGCCTGTATACAGTGTGTTAGGTGAACTAGTGATCACTGAGGAAATAATGACCATAGCAAATGTGAATGTTATCAGCTGCATCAATAGAAACTAGCTTAAGTAATCCATCCTTAAGGCAACAATGCATTGAACAGATCCTAGACTGGCAATTACCGAAGTGCATGATTCACTCCTGGACCGGGACGCCTTGCTCATGGTCACACATGCTTTGGTGACCTCCAGACTTGATTACTGTAATGCGCTCTACATGGGGCTGCCCTTGGTGACCATTCGGAGGCTGCAGCTGGTCCAGAATGCGGCGGCTCGGGTAGTGATGGGGTCCGGGTGTTATGCTCGGGCCTCACCACTGCTCCGGGAGCTGCACTGGCTGCCAGTATGCCTCCGGGTGCAATTCAAGGTGCTGGTTATTACCTTTAAAGCCCTATATGGTAGTGGGCCAGGATACCTAAGAGACCGCGTCACCCTAAGAACGTCTGCCCGTCCCACCAGGGCGGATCGGAGGGGCTCTCTTGTTACTCCATCAGCCAGGGATGCTCGTCTCACGAGCACTAGGAAGAGGGCCTTCTCTGTGTTCATCCCGGCCCTTTGGAACCTCCTCCCGACAGAGCTGCGCCTGCAGACGGAGATCCTGCCCTTCCGAAAGGGCGTAAAGACCTGGCTGGCGGGTCAAGTGTGGGGACATAGTAACGCAGGTTCCCACCTAGGATGGCTGATTTAAGGGCAGCCATCCCTCCCCCCACCTTGTATCTGTATCTGTTTTTAGCTGTTTTATCAGTTTTATTGCTTTAATGTTTTAAATTTTTCTATGAACTTTTAAGGTTTTTATATATTGTTATGACCATTACCTATGGCGGTAATGTATGTTGTAAGCTGCCCAGAGTCGGGTCTTCCTGATTGGGGCGGGATACTAAATACGAACAATAAATAAATAAATAAATAAATTCTGTATACCCAAATTTCCAAAGTATGGAAATGAAATCATGAACCTTGAGGCAGGATTTAAACTTTGACTTTTAAATTTTATTTTAATTAATTTTGAAATGCTCTGGACGATTGTCCCAGTGGCTGAAGTTGGTGGCCTTTCTTCCTGTTTGAAGCCAGCCAACACTGGTCTGGGCAGATAATATTGCATATTCCATGCAGTTGTCACAGTGAATTCTGAAGTGCAGACATTCATCCCGACGATTCTCATGTCCAGCTACCCAAGCAAGTTAGTATTGCCTGCTAGACGGATTTATCTTAAATGAGAGCTAGCAACCTGTTTTCAGCAGTAGCATGTCTAGTGTCTGGCCAGGTAATCCTGCCATGGTAATAAGAGTAGACCCTACTGCCAGCGAGTCAATGTGATCATCAGGCAGCAGTTTACTAACCTAACAACCCTGAGGACTAATGGCCTTGGGTAGCAAAATCCACAGGGAAGAGTGATGGTCCCCAAGTGGATTAAATCCCACTTGAATCCCTCATGATGAAAGGCAGCAGCTTCATCAATCCTGGCCTGGGGCTGATGAGGACTTTGCGTGTCAAAAGTGCTGAGGACCACGAAGTGACTCATGAAACTGGATCAGTGGTACAATGGCAAGCCTGTATACAGTATGTTAGGTGGACTAGTGATCACTGCAATGCAGAAGGTAAATTGAAGGCCACTGGATTATATGGTTCTCAGGACAATCTTCATGGCTAATTGCCTCTGCTACAGCACTAGTGATATATTGATAGGTTTCCCTTGCCTGATAGCCAGTCATATCCAACACTAGGGTGCAGGGCTCATATTCCGTTTACAGCCAAAGAGACAGCACTGTCTGCAGATATTTCCATGGTCATGTGGCAGGTATGACTAGATACCGGAGTGCACAGAACACTGTTACCTTTCCACTGAAGTGGTACTTGTTTATCAACTTGCAGTTTCTTGCTTGCAAACTGCTAGGTCAGCAGGAGCTGGGACAGATGATAGGTGCTCACTACATGAAAGAGAACGTAAGTCTCAAACTGTTGACCTGTGAGTCGTCAAGTTCAGCATCTTAACCACTAAGCCATCACAGACCCTTAATGATATAGTGATACAGACAGACAGATGGTCTCCACTGCAATTTCAAGTCACCACCGCCTTGACCTCTTCAGAGATGTACTAAATTTTCCCCAGGTGCTTTAAAAACTGAGTCAATTAACTTCAAATTACGCTTAATGTCATGTTTCCAGCAGAACCTGGTAGAATGTCTGGATTGTGAAGTGGAGGATGAGTTTCAATTCACACAGCCAATTGACCTAACATGTTTGTTGAGGGGCCGACAGAGATTCCAAGGTGCTTTCCAACAGTAGCCCAAGAGGAAGATCCCTGCCAGGGGTCCTTTTTCTTTCCCAAGTATTCCAAAGGCTGGTTGGTTCCGTCTTTCACCAGAAGAGAGCAAGACAACAAGGGATTCTATCCACGTCCTAAGAACCTGCCCTTCCTTGGGCTTCTTCACATTTCCCGTTAGGTGTGATATTGGTCAAAGCCACGCCTTCGTCTGCATCCTGCAGCGCATCTGTGTTGGGAAAAAAGAGACTTGGTTGAGGACATGCCTGTCACAATGTGATACAGTACTGGGATTCAGACATACAGTCATACCTCGTATAACGAATTTAATTCGTTCTGCAAGGCTGCCTGCTATGCGAGAGTTTTGCTATGCGAGTCAGACTCGCATAACGAATTTTTCGCTATGCGAGTCAGACTTTTCCCTATGGAAAAACTCGCATAACGAGCATTTCAAGGGGGAAAACTCATATAGCGAAAAAAATTCGCTATGCGAGTTTTCCCCATAGAAACACTCGTTATGCGAGTTTTTCCATAGGGAAAAGTCCAATTCGCATAGCGAAAAATTCGTTATGCGAGTTGGACTGCTTAGCAAAAAACTTGCTCGTTATGTGAGTGTTTCGGTAAGCGAAACGCTCGTTATGTGAGGTTTGACTGTATTTATTCATTGCCATGCCCCACCCCCCCAAACAGCTTGCCGTCCCAGTGTTGTAGGGCATGAGTTCTCAAACTTTTTAAGCCGGGGGCCGAGTCACGTACCCTTGGGCAGCTTCAGGGGCTGGACGGCCATTTTAATTTAATTTAATTTTTAGATTTCTATGCTGCCTCATTCGCGAAAGTGACTCTAGGTGGCTTACAGAATATATGGCAATACGATATACACATCAATTATACAATACACATTCAACAAAAAACAAAAATAACAACGCTTAGCAACAATAATGATACAATATATAATAATACAGTATACACAAAAATTACACAATACACATCCTACAAAAATGGCCCAAAACAACAACAGTAATATACAACCCCACTGCAGTATTTTACCCTTCCTCCACCACACTATTTTACCACTATTTTAACCTTCCTCCACCACAATGCATTTCATGGTGTGGAGGAGGCAGCATTGCATTGTTGTGTTATAGGGTTGTATATCACTAGTATTTCTATGGGCTGTTTATGTAGGATATGTATGGTATAATTTTTGTGCATATTGTTACTATATATTGGATATTGGTTGTGTATTATCATTATTGTTATGTGGTGTTTTTGTAGGATGTGTATTGTATATATTTTTTTGTGTATATTGTATTATTGTATTTTGGATAGTTACCATGTGAGTCGCCCTGAGTCAGGTTTCTGATTGGGCGGGATATAAGTGTGAAAATTAAATTAAATTAAATTACCAACTTTGGAAGCATGAAAGGTTGAGTCAACCTTGATCCCTGTCAGGATCGAACTCAAATGATGAGCAGAGTTTTGAGTGCAGTACTGCTGCTTAACTGCTGTATCATGTTTTTAAAGGAAGATTAAAACAACTGCTTCTGAACTTTGCAGTCCAAAGACTAACTTTCCCAAACTATGCCAATGCCCTCCAAGCCTTCTTTCTAGCCCACCAAATGACAGGTCCCTGGATAAGTTAGAAAAATGAAGATTCGAAAGCTATTGAATTTTCCTCCCTTTTTAAAAAAAACCCTGAAGTGTCCCATTCTGGTAGGGAGTCAGCCCATATCAGAGGCAGTTCTACTAGGTACACAAACAGCTCCGTACTTAAGCTGACAAAGCCGTATGAACAATAGTAGAATTCAGAAAGTGCGGCCTTTCCCTGGACAACCTGATCACAAAAAAGATGGATGTGTTGGAAGGATCTAAACAGAAGTAAAGATGACACACTTACAATCAGATGGACTTTGCTTTTCACACAACCGGATGCAACCCACACAGTCATTGCAGATGTTTAAAATAGCATTTCTCCCCCAACATGCTGGGTACTCATTTTACAGACCTTGGAAGGGTGAGTCAACCTTGAATCCAATCAGGATTGAACTCACAATCTTTTGGCTGCACCACCAAAACTCATCACCATGTTTCTTTATTTCTTCTTGACAGCAAGGCGAGACAAATGAGAACAGCAACAAAACGTTGCAGTGTGGACAGTAGGCTATCCTGCTCTGGGTTCCAGCCAGTCTTCTTCTGAAATATGTCATTGTGTTTCCTCCCTCCTCATCTCAACTTTCTGGGTTGTTTCCCACACCCCCACACCCCAGCTCAGCCACCAGGCAGAGTCAATAATCACAGGGGTGTTTTGAAAACAAACTGCCTTCTGCCTTTCCTCTGCCCTATTTTGTTTTATGTCCTGTTGGGGACTGACTTAGAGTTGTTCACACTGAGCAGACAAATTCATGACTACTGAGCGTAACACATGTAAGTGACTTAGAAGGCATAGGGCCTTGGGAGAGCTTGAAGAGGCCAATTTCTGGACTACAGTGCCCATGATCCATATCTAAATGGGGAATTCTGAACTCTAGCCCACAAAGGAACTTCCACAAGCTTTTGCTGTGACCTGACGCTTCAGCGTGGTTCTCTTACTACACCAGCCCTGCCATTCAATCCAAAAATGACACACTCAGATGCACCCTATCCGCAACGCTGAACAGAGACCAGTGTCAGTCCCTTAACTCTAGGCCGGGGTGCCCAAACTTTTTG
Source organism: Furcifer pardalis (assembly GCA_030440675.1). Taxonomy (NCBI): domain Eukaryota; kingdom Metazoa; phylum Chordata; class Lepidosauria; order Squamata; family Chamaeleonidae; genus Furcifer; species Furcifer pardalis. Next base: position 291,019,810 of record CP126890.1, read on the forward strand.
GGCCATGGGCCGATCATGTGGTTCAGGAAGCTGGTCACTAAGGCCCGGGGGCCGGGTGTGGCCCCTGACCCCAATTCATCCGGCCCATGAAGCCCTCGTCGCTCCTGGAAGCGGAAGTAAAACACGCCCATATGGGCGGATGAATTGGCATCAATTCAATCGCAGGCCGGATGAATTGGCATCAGGGGCTGCACCCGGCCCCCAGGCCTTAGTTTGGGCACCACTGCTCTAGACCCAACCAGTGTGATCACTTTCTACACCACTTCAGGCATAATGAGTGTCTGAAACTTTATGGACTGACAAAGAAAACGGGAGTGGGACTCCAGCTCTGTCGGACACAAGTGAGAAGCCAGGGCAGGGGAGACGCCTGGCCAGAACCTCACAAGGCACAATAGAGTTGCCCTTCAGCAGACTTGCCTTCTCTGAGCTCCTCTGCAGCTGTTCCCCAATCACCTTCCTTTTGCGGTCTTCGCCTGCCCCAGGGAAGGCACGGCCAAAGGAGAGGGAGCCTTTGCTTCTTGGTGGCCACCTCATCTTTGAAGAAGACCAAGAGCAAATTATTAGACAGGAACACAACAACAATCTTCAGCAACAGCAGGAGGAGGAGACCTGGTTTATTGACATTGCTATACCAGTCACCTCAAATTCCCAAAAGACGACAAGCCTTAGAAATACTTAATTCAGGAATAAGAAACATAATTCAGAGCATTGCTTGGAGAAGAAATAACAACCAATTTATTGGCATCTTGCATGCAAAATGGTGCCTTCTCTATGAGAAGGGACACTTGCTGTATGTCAGTGTACATCTTATACAGAAGGAGGGCCTTCTCCGTGTCTGCCCCGGCCCTATGGAACCTCCTGCCAAGTGAGCTGCACCTCCAGACAGAGCTCCTGCCCTTCAGAAAGGGGGTAAAGACCTGCCTGGTGGGGCATGTGTGGGGTACGGGCCGGACGGTCAGTTCAGCCAACTGGCTCTTTTGAATAATCCTCACCTCTCTCCCTGTTGTTGTTTTTAACGTTTTTAACTTTTACATTTTAAAATGTAATCAATGTGTTTTTAACTGTGTTTTAAATTTTGTAATTTTTTGGAATAGTAGCCGTGTTAGTATGTGGTTCAGGCATATCAGAAAATAAAATAAAAAATAAAAAACACTGTAGCACTTTAAAGACTAACTGCTATATTTTTATTGTTAGCTTTCATGGATCAAGTCCACTTCAATCTAACTGGACACTCTATCCAAGACCTGAAAGTTGCAATTCTGGAACAGAGAAATTACAAAACTAGGATTGAAAGGGAGACAGCAGAAATCAAATACATCCATCTGGTAGATACCCATCACAGGGGGCTAATTATTAGTGAAGGGTTTCTAGGACATTATCAAATTTGATACACAGATTGCTATATGATTTTATATTACAACTTTCCTGCCAATTCTCTTTAGTAAAACAGAAAGAAACCAGGCACAGGTGTTTGCCCCCCCCCCCCACATGCAGGTCACAAGTTGATCAGAGACCATAATGGGCTTTCTCAGCAACCTTGAGATTGAAAGGGAGTCATTTAGAGTTTATCTGAATAATCTATTGTTGCTAATGACTGTGTGAAGCTGCAATCTTGTGCTTGCTTGTCTGTCAACTTGCTTGACCACACCCCTTCTCCCTTTGAGCCCCTGAATTTGGTATATAAAGAACATGTCTGTAAGTTTCACTCTTTGTCTGATGAAGTGGACTTGATCCACGAAAGCTAACAATAAAAATATAGCAGTTAGTCTTTAAAGTGCTACAGTGTTTTTTAGTTTTTTATTTTATTTTCTGATATGCCTTTAATTTTGTAAGCTGCCCTGAGTCTTTGGATGAGGGTGGGGTATAAATGTGATAAAATAAATAAATAAATAATAGTGGTGAACAAACAACTGACGCCATTAGAAACAGCCTCCGCCATGCCTCCGCCCATTAATATATTCTCAAACGATGATAAATGTTGCATACAACTAAATATATGAACTATGAAATAAATGCCAAGGGCATTTGATAAACAAAATGGCTGTCCCTTTGAAGCTGTTGGGACAAAATGGCCACCCCCATCATGCAGGCAGGACAAAATGGCTGCCTGGCCCTTGACGCTGACTGAGAGAGCATGACCTGGCCCCTGGATTGAAAACATTGGGAACCCCTGATCTAAAGGATGCCCTAGAGATATTTGGAAATGTTGGCATTACTGGACTTGAACATCCTCTCTCTCCAAAAACCAAATCTACTAGGAACTGCCTATATACATAGACCAGTCATGGCAAACCTTGGCACTCCAGCTGTTCTTGGACTTCAATTCCCAGTAGCCCAACTCTCTGTGAATCCACATGGAGGAGTTTACTGCGCATGTGGATTCACGGAGACTTGGGCTTCTGGGAATTGAAGTCCAAGAACAGCTGGGGTGCCAAGGTTCGCCATAATGGACTTAGACGTTACCTTAACAGTTCTTAGAACCTGAGTTAGGTCTTGAATTGTTGATTTTATGCCAGTCTTTGTGACTCTAACAGTAGATTTAATATATTAATAAGTGGGTCAATTCACTGCAACTCTTGCTTGTTTTCTAGATATAAAATGCTCAGAAGTAGCTTCCTACTCCCTCTTCCCAGGAAACAGTTGGGCCAGGGGTGTACAGATATCAGCTACGCATGCTGGGAGTCATCTGAGAAGACACTTCTTCCCAAGAGGTGCAGCGGGGATCTGAACTCTTTGCCACTGCTCTGCAGCCACTAGGTCCAACTCGCTGAGTAATCTAGTTAGAAATAGAGCTATTTGGCCTTCCTCCAAATCTGATCAATAGATCAGACTAACTGCACTCGGACAGCTGTTCGAATTTCCCAAGTGGAACCTTCAAAAACTGCAGTGCAGTGGTCCACCTGGAGAAGAGGCTGTCCGCGGGCCTGGTTAGTACCATCAGCGTTTACCAGCTGAGAAGTAATTCTGCATCTATCCAGCAGGAGGCATTGAAGCACTCAATACAGAGGGGCTACAGTGGCTCAGTGGCTAAGCAGCTCGCCTTGTTAGCTGGAAGGCTGGCAAGCCGGCGGTTCAAGACCCAGGTACTACATGATAGACTGAGCACCCATCTCTCCCCCAGTTCTTGGGGACATGAAAAGAGCCTCATATGGGTGTTCCCTGAGGGGAGTTTCTTCCGCAAAAATCCTTTCAACCCCAAGTAATTTCTGACATGAAATTATCATTATCATTCTTACTCAACACAGAGGGAATCACAGAATGGCCAGCTCTTGGGAAAGGGGCTCACAGACTGCACCCCGAGGGATTTACACTGGTCTGACGAAGTGGACTTGGTCAACGAAAGCTAACATTAAAATAAAGCAGTTAGTCTTTAAGGTGCCACAACTTTGTTGTTGTTGTTTTGTCTTTTTCTTTACTCTCTGATTTGTTTGCACATACTTATATGGCTACAATTTCAAAAATGCATCTGGAGACAAACATTTAGGTTTGGGGCTCTCTTTGGGTCTTTTTTTTTATAGCATGTAGTCATAGGGACTGCAGTGGCTTAGTGGTTAAGATGCTGAGCTTGATGACTGGAAGGTCAGCAGGTCATTAGTTTGAGACCTGAGTGTTGCATGACAGAGTGAGCTCCTATCTCTGTTCCAGTGCCTGCCAACTTAGCAGTTAGGAGGCAAGACATTGCAAGTAAATAAATGGGTACCACTTGGGTGGGAAGGTAAACAGTGTTCTGTACACTCCAGTGTTTAGTCATGCCTGCCATATGACCATGGAAACAGCTGCAGATGCAGACAGTGCTGTCTCTTTAGCTATAAACAGAGATGAGCACTGAACCCTAGAGTTGAATACAACTTTGAGCAAGGACAACCTTTACCTTTAGGGAAAATGTGCAGTTTGTGGGGAGGGGCAGGGAGTGTGCAGGTAGCTACTGAGATCAGGTCAGACCAGAAGAAAGGGGTGTCTTAGGGCTTGCTCTGCCATCCCCCAACTGGACACAGGCTTTTCCAGCTGCACATTTTCTGTTCAGCCAGGCAGGAAAGACAAGGCAACGAGACTCTCAAGGGCACATGAGCGAAGCTGGAAAGGCCAAAGCCTAAGCAGCTGGTGCCCCCTCTGAACTCCTTGCTCAAAAGCCAGTCGTATCTGACTCTAGGGGTCAGTGCTCATCTCTGCGTACAACTAAAGACCTAGCACTGTCTGCGTCTGCAAATGTTTGTGGTCATGTGGCAGACAGGAGTAGATGCCAGAGCGCATACAACACTGTTACCTTTCCACTGAGGCAGTACCTATTTATCTTCTTGCAATTTCTTGCTTTCAAAGTGTTAAGTTTCGCAGGAGCTGACTCTCGTATAGCACTTGAGTCTCAAACTGCTGACCTGTCAACCTTCCAGTCAAGTTCAGCGTCTTAACCAGGAAGCCACCATGGGGCCCCTTCCCCAAAGGAAACGAACCCCTAAAATGGGTTGGCCAAGGCGGCAACACAAGGCAGGGGAAGCGGCCACTCTCATCCAAGCTAGAGTGGGTGGACATGTCATGGTCAAGGTCTCACTTCCTTGAAAGCCAAACCTGTCTGTTTACAGCCAAAGAGCCAGCGCATTATCTCCGTAGCCACATGGCAGGCATGACTAGGCACCAAAGCACAATGCACGCTGTTACACTTCCTACTACAGCGGTAGCTTTTGCACTGCTACGTTGGTGGCAGAAGCTGGGACAGAGGACGGGAGCTCACTCTGTTGTGTAGCACTCGGGTCACGAACTGCTGACCTGCCGAGACCGTCTGGTCTTTAATTAAGCTCACCACCTGAACCACCGCAGAGAAAGGCAAAAACAAAAGGGACCGGATCCCTCCCTCACCTGCGCGGAGTTGGAGGGCGGCGCGCAGGGCCCGGCAGGCGGCCTCTCGGACCCCGGCGGCGGCGGCAGCCCCTTGTTGGTCCCCGCCGGGGCGGTAAGCGGCGGCCTGGAGGGTGTCGCCCAGCCCCGGGTGCCGCCGCCGCCGCCGCGCCCCGAAGACCCGCCGGAGCAGCGCCTCCAGGTGCGCCCGCGCTGCCTCGCCCTCGGCCGGGCCCAGCCAGGGATCCGGCGCGCAGCAGGGCGAGGAGGCGGAAGGCGGCGGCGGCGCCTCCTCCTCCTCCTCCAGCACCGCCACCCCGACCACGGCCGCCAAGCCCGCGGGGAGGGAGGCGCGGGGGCGGCGCAGGCGTCCGCGCAGGTCGCGCAGGATCTCGCGCAGGCGGCGCCGCTCGGGGCTCCGGCGCGGCTGCAGCAAAGCGCCGGCTCGGAAGAGGACGAAGAGCAGCGGGCAGGCCAGGCGGCGGCCCCTAGTCCTGCGGCGGCCCCCCTCGGCCCCCACCCGCACCCGCCGCACCCCGCGGGCTGCCCCTGCCGCCGCCCCCGCCGCCTGGTCCTCGGGCGGCTTCTCCTCGCGGGTCGGGGGGGAGGTCCCGAAGAAGAGGTCGCGGGCGAAAGTCTCCAGCAGGGCCCGCGGACCCGCCTCGCCCGCGCCCGCCTCGGCCACCAGCAGCAGCCGGTCGCGGCCCCCCACGCGCCCCACCAGCGCCTCGAACTCGCGCAGCGTCGCCCCTGCTGCCATCATCGCCCGGCCCGGAGCAGGAGGAGGGAGGGAGGGCGGGGGGTCCGCCGGCCCGGCCCTGCTCTCCGCCCTTCTTTCTTCGGCCGGTCCGGCGTCCAGCCAACCCCCGCCCCCTCCGCAGGCTTTTTATTTAAAGTGCCCGGTGCCGCCCCCTCCCTCCCTCCCCTTTTCCTCCCCCAGGCTTGGACCTTCATCCCGGGCGGCGGTCAGTCCTCATCTCCTACCTGGCCCGACTTGGCGGTCGCCCCCGCCTCCTTTTGTGTCCAGGTCCAAATCTAAAATGCCAAAACGAAGCCGCTTTCTTGGATTTGTTTATTTATTATTATTATTATTATTATTTATTAGTTCAAATTTATTATTTCCGCCCACTCGCCGTAACGACTCAGGGCGGCTTACAAACAATACATTACAATACAATATGTTGATGGGGGCGCAGGGGCGGCCAAAATTAAGTTTTCACTGCTGCATGTTTCTAGTAGTAACCGGCAGACCAGGAAATGAGCCGGATTCTGTCTCTGTCCAGACAGAGTATTGTTCTCTGCCAGCAATCCCCACTTGTGCCTGTTGGTCTTGCGTGTCGGCACTCCAACCCTCAGCCTATTAAAGGTCCTCCAAGTGATGTAGGGGAGGTGGAGTTCCTCAGCTATATGTATCCTCGTTTAATGTTGTCCCTTGTCCAGTGAGCTCCTTCCTCTTGCTGCGTACCCTCAAGAATGTGCGTTCCTGCCATAAAGCTCTTCCTGGATCTGAGCTTCAGGCTTTTATCCATTCAGAGGATGTTGAGGGTCCTTCTCTTGCTTAGTTCTCTCAGCTTCTGCTGCTACTTCTCTTAGGTGGAACAATACCAACAAGAGGGTCTGTTTTCTCAACTGGTTTAGGTCTGAGGCCTCCTGTCACTATCCACATGGCTTCATTCACAGCAAAGTCAACTTCCTGTGTGTGCGCTCAATACTGGAGCAGCATCCTCTGCTGCAGACACTCAGGGCCAAAGCTGATGAATGCAGCTTGGGTGGTTGAACTCCCCATTTGTAGTTTGTTTCCTGATAATGTTGTTCCTCATACAGTACTAACTTTAGCTTTGTTATTCAGGCAGCGCTGCATAAAAGAGTGTCCTGTCAAGTGTCCGAGACATTTTGGTGTTGAACAATGAGGTGCTTGAAGGGCAGTCCAGTCCAGTCCAGTCCTCCCCCCCCCCCCCAGCCTTAGTGTGTGTCAGAAATTCAAAATGCTACTTTTCTAGCAAATTGCAGACTTGATGCTCTGCAAATCTCCTTGGGAGAACCTGCAAAAATAACTGCCTGTTGGAGAACTGTAATCCGGTTGGAGTAACATCTTGGCACCTGCCATTGAAAACAAACATGTACTAAGTCATGTCAATATTCTTAATGCTAGTTCTAGAAAATGGACAAGGGGGGCATTTCCTAGTTCCCACCTACCCTTTGTGCAACGTGTAACACTGCTTGGCTTTTCCTTGTTCCTGCTGATCTTTGACTTAACCCATAATGACAAAAAAAGGCTGACTGGGGAATATAACCCGCAATGTACACGGAAGAGAGACTGTTTGCCCTTCTTTATTGATTAACTGCTCCCAAGGTCTTCCCTTAATGCAAGGCAGGCATCATCTGTACCAGAAGAGCAGGTACCAAAGTAGGTAGCCAGAAGTCTAGCAGAGTGTCTGCAGTGTGGAGATGATGCCCTGGCTAATGCTCCCGTCACCCTGGAACCAAGAGCAAGGCTAAAGCCTCGTCCAGGCTCACTATTATGCTACATGCAAACAAAGCCACCGTTCCATGGGGGCGGATGGTGGGTCTCAGACCAGCTAAAGCAACTTGTAACTCAGCTGGTTCAATTCCATGGAAGAACTGGCAGCTCTTTGGTTGCAGCTTCCAACTTTGTTCTGGAAGAACAAAGAGCCCTGGTGGTGCATTAGTCAAACTGCTGTACTAAGCTAAAATGTCATAAGTTCGATCCCCTTACGGAGATACAAGTTGACTCAGCCTTGCATGCTTCGGAGGTCTGTAAAATGAGTACCCAGCAGGTTGGGGGCAAAATGCTTATTAACATGTGAAACACCCAGAGTGCACTGAGTGCTGTGGGGCAGTATGTGTGATTGCCATTTCCTGTGGGACTTGGTTGAGATAATTTTTTTCCCCTAGAGCCAGGACTGCCTCCCGAAAGAGTCATATATGTACTGTACTTGGGAAAACCACACTCAAGGGGATCCAAATCACAAAAAGGGCCTTTCCCAACATTCACAGCAATGTGCGATGTCCCCTTGTGGTACAGTCCAGGACTAGGGTCCAGGACTAGGGTAGATTGTGCAGCATGTGTGAACATTATAATCAAGAACAGGGGCTGCTCAGCAGCAACATTAGCATATGTTCAATGCCAGGTGTTTGTTTTGTATCTTCCCAAGTTTGCAATTGAAAAGGGGACATTCACAGCTAATCTGAACAGCCGCCAAAGATGATCTGCCATGACCAATTGTATGAAGCCACATTGATTTGTATGCTAATCAATCACTCTGTACCTGATGTGTATAAATGGATGCCATGAAGTCTCACTCCCATATCTGATGAAGTGGACTTGATCCATGAAAGCTCACAATGAAATATAGCAGTTATTATTATTTGAATTTTTTTGAATAGTAGCCGTGTTACTCTGTGGTACAGGCATATCAGAAAACAAAATAAACAAAACAAAAATAAAATAAACACTAGCACTTTAAAGACTAACTGCTATATTTTTATTGTTAGCTTTCGTGGATCAAGTCTACTTCAGACAAAGAGTGAAACTTACCGGCATGGTTTTTATACACCAAATTCAGGGGGTCAAAGGGAGAAGGGTGTGGTCAAGCAAGATGACAAGCAAGCACAATAAAGCTTCACACAGCCATTAGCAACAATATATTATTCAAATTACAGTAGCTCTAAATCTTGCTTGACCACACACTTCTCCCTGATCCCCTGAATTTGGTGTATAATAAACATGCCTGTAAGTTTCACTCTTTGACTGAAGAAGTGGACTTGATCCACGAAAGCTAACAATTATTATTATTGTTCAATTCATATCCCACCCCACCTGCAAAGTGCGACTCTGTGCTGCTTACAAATATATCCTTAATACAGTATAAAACAATGCAATATACATCAACACAATATCATAAAACACACTAAAATAGCACATGGCACATAGCAATACGGTGTCACATAGCAATTAAATAACAGTAATTAAGTAACAAGAGTTCTTGCCACTCAAATGTCCTCGATGAGGCCGCTACCAAATCGGCAACGCAGCCTTTGTAGCCTACAGAGACCAACCAGCTGGGTCGAATCTTCTCCCCGGCTAGAGTGGCCCAGCATTATGCCGCCAGTCCCGGGGCAGGTGTTTCTGCTCTCCCCGGTCTGGAGCTTGGCGAGAGCGAGCGCCGAAGTCGGCTGGGGTGCTGGCAAGGTCCTCTTAGTCTTTAAAGTGCTACAGCGTTTTTGTTTATTCTGATCTTTCCCACAGTTGCCGCTGGGCAGGGAGTGATAATATAAAGCCAGAATAATTTGCAAATTGTTTATCTTTTCAAGGCAGCAAAGATGCAGACACATCTTTGCTGTAGAAAAAGGCACACACACAAATCACCTGCTCAAAGTAAGTAAATCAAAGCATATGCTATGGTCCAACCTCCCTACTTCAAAAGGTGTGGTTTCATAGTAATTCTATTAAACAGGGTTTGTTGTTCTTCATATACAGTACAGACATTACTTTGATCCCAAGTAGTTTTTTCATGAAGGAAACGATAAATGCATGTAGGCATAAATGGAATCACGTCCTTAAAACGATGCCCTACTTTAAACAATATAGCTTTGGTCAATAAGATGCGTACAGTATTGTACCAATCTCTGTCTCAACTGGTGCCCTATTGATCTGGCTGATGTTTACTATGACAGGAGGGCAAAGTCTCCCACTTTTGTTGAAAACTCTGAGCAGCCCTTTCGCCACAGAGTAAACTTTGCACATTTCACAGGAGCCCTCCTGTCCCTCCCTCCCATAGTTCAAAATCTACCGGGGCACATGGACATAGCCAAGTAATCCTAAATCCTTGTGTGCTCTGGTTTACTGGTTAAAATAATCCTCCCCCCCAGAACAGCAGAGCCCTGCTCAAGGGGGGGGGGCCCTGCAGATTAGTAAGTACTATATACATATGGGGCAACCACTACATGTCAATTGTTGAGAGCGTTTGTGGTGCCCAGGTTAGTCTACCTGAAGTCACCTGCCTGTTGGGGAATTTTGGTTCTTTCTGTTTAGCAGAATAGAAAGAAGCAAGTCCAGCTGCAGCACAGGAAATAATGAAGAACAGCACCCAAAACATCCTAGCCTCCACCCAGACCTTTTTAGTTTTCACAGCCATTAGCATTTATTTCACAAAGGAAAAATCACTCCTGAAGCATCTCAAATAATTTTTAAAAAACTTACCACCACATTGGTCAGTTACAAGGCACAGGTTTGTGCAAAATTCCTTACAAACTCTGTTACTGAGCCAGGGCAACCAGGAGGTCTGAGCCAGGCAATGTTGCTGCCTCACTGTCGCCATCTTGCGTCCAATTCTGCCAACAAATTGCTCATGAAGACTCCATCTTCCAGGGTGGAAGACAAGCAGATCACTAGTCTTTCTCCTACTCTTCACCAAGGAAGAAATGGTCAATGAAGTTGAAATCATGGTAATGTTGGCTGGGGTTGTTATTCTAAAGAAAGGTAAAGCTGACAATAGCAGTGTGAAGTCTGCATTTTGATGAAGCTGACTTCAATAAGTCTATAAAAAAATACTAGTTGAGATGCCATGGTCAGAACTACTCGGTAAAGAAGTTCATAGCACAGTGATTTCTTAAAGGTGAGATACTAAAGACACAGTTTTACTATGAGACAGCAAATTGCATTAGGTATTGTGTAGCCTTTAGACCAGGGTTTCTCAACCTTTGGTTTTTGGACTTCCATTCCCAGAAGCCTAATCCAATCCCCCAATGAACTGATCAGCAGAAGAACTGATTTATTGGAATTGAAGTCCCTCCTGTGGGGTGTGGGCCCCAAGTTGGGAACCACAGCTTTAGATCAGGGATTCTCAACCTGTGGCCTGCGGGCCAGATGCGACCAGCGATACCATTTCATGTGGTCCCCCACCGCCTCCACACTATAAAGTGCCACGTGGTGGAGGAAGGGCAAAATGGCATTCCGGCCCCCAAAGCTGTCTGAGGGAGCGTGACTCGGCCCCTGGCTTAAAAAGGTTGAGAACGCCTGCTGTAGACTGTTATCTTTCTAATCTTGGTCCACATGCATTGGTTGCCTGCTAGTTTCTGTGCCTGATTTGATATCCATGCTTTGATTTGGATCCCTCCACTGAGCAGAGGGTTAGACTCAATGGCTTTATAGGTCCCTTCCAACTCAATTATTCAATGATATGAATAGCAGGAACACAGAAAACAAAGACAAGACCAAATATACAATAGCGGAATATATTTTTACTTTATTTCAGTACAAATTTAGACTCTAGATGGATACAGCATCTGCAAAGGAAAAAGGAAAAAAAGAGGTTAGAAATTGGTGTGATGAAGATATAGAAGCATCACATGCAGAGATCTTCCAAAAGTGCCACACTTTGATTTTGACAGCCAATGATTAACCACATTTCTAATTCTTTCTGTATACATTGGACACCTTGAAACTTCCTTAGTTCTCCAAAAGGACAGAGCTCCTGCCTTTTCAGGACTGGCCTAAGAACTAAGCAAAGCAACATTCCCAAGCAGCTCCGAAGCAGTCGCCAACAAGAGGGCCTCATAACACCAGAGAACAAAAGCTCTGGTTATCGGAGCGTTCACAAACAACTATCAATAAGGCTCGTGCAAGAGCCAGTAAGTTCACAGGCATCTTGGGAAAATGTGCAGCATTCAAGCATAATTGCTCCTTCTTCTTCCTAAGCCAACTTCACCATCTTTTCTGAATCCTGGTTTCAATGACAGCTATGCTAGTTAGACTCTAGGAAATGCTTCACTAAATCCTATACTAGCTGTGCCACCACATGAACATGCCAAGTGTTTGAAGGCATTTATTGGGCTCTGGGAAACCAAAAATCTCTTGAAATATTTTCTCCCTGTCCACAGCATAAGAATGAGATTTATGAAGCAACAGAACCTAGACCTAAATTTCTACAATGAGGCTCACTGTCATCAAGACAGAATAGCAAGACAAAGACATGTCTGTGCCAGGCTATCTAATGTTTTCACACTGTTCCCTTTATTTCCTGAAGCGCAGATGCCCTATGCTCCCATTTATTTAAAACTTCATCAAGTTGATATGTATAATTGTCTATTCAGAAGACCTGAATATTCTTCTCCTCCATGGCTAAAGTGACACGCGGTTATTTATTTATTTATTAGTTAAAATTTATATTGCCGCCCATTCGCCGTGGCGACTCAGGTTGAAGTCCTTACCACACGGATCCTATGTCCAATGGCTTTGGCCGGCAGGTTGGAACGGAACTTTGCTCGCACCATGCCGCTGTTGCCGTGGGCGCGGGTCACCTTCCCCCAGATGACTCGGGTCCTATTGGGTTTGCCACCAGGAGTCACTGTGTTGCTGGAAAGAGGAATAAACAAATCGTTAAGTTCCAGCACTTCTTCCACCTGACACAAATACAGGAGAGTGCTCTTGTCTTCTTCCTGTGCCATATCTGATTCTGGATATTGGCGATCCTCATGGCAATCAGCCATGAAGATTGTCCCTGGAAACAATATAATGTAGTGGCCTTCCTTTTGCCTTCTGCATTGCAGCATGACCCCCATAGTGCCACTGATCCAGTTCTGTAAGTCACTTTCTGGTCCTGAGCCCTTTTGGCATGCAAAGCCCTCCTCTTAGTCCCAGGCCAGGGTGGATAAAGCTGCTACCCTCCCTCAAGATGGATTCAAGTGGGATTTAATCTACTTGGGGACCATCACCCATCCCTGGGGACATGAGCACCCAAGGCTGTTAGTCCTCAGTGTGGATAGGTTACTTAACGCTGAGTCACTGGCAGTATGGTTTATTCCAGTGGTTCCCAACATGGGGCCCACATTGGCTGATCAGTGCTTTAGGGAATTGACTTGGGCTTCTGGGAATATGTAGTATGACATTCAAAAAAGAAAAGAAAAAGAAAATCACACACAAGGAATTTCCATGCCTATTCCACTTAGTAAAGGTCAAAGTCTCCCTTCCTTGAAAGCCAGTCGTTGGACTGTAGGGTGCAGTACTCATCTGTTTACAGCCAAAAAGCCAGCACTATATGCATCTGCAGACGTTTCCATCGTCTTGAATGCTGTTACCTTTCCTACTGAAGCAGTACCTATTTATCTACTTGCAATTTCTTGCTTTCAAACTGCTAGAGCTGGGACAGAGCTGGGAGCTCACTCCTTCATGTACACTTGGGTCCTGCCGACCTTCCAGTCGTCAAGTTCAGCATCTTTAACCATTAAGCCACAACAATCCCTCTCTTCCACTTGGTACTGTTTAAATGCCTCAAAAAAAATTCAATTTTACTTTAATCTGGACATCACACCTTTTGAGACACTGTAATGTATGCTCTGAGTTAAACATCTTAACATGATTCTGAGAATACTAAAAAGACTATGGATTAAACACTCCTGGTTAGCAATCTGTGAACTCACTTTTTTGCTTTGTACACATAGGCACATTTCTTGCCTAAGTAGAATTCTGTCTCATTACGTGAGTACACCCCCTCAATCTTCAGAAGCGCTGTATGCTCCCTTTGGTTTCGGAGGCCTCTTTTGTAGCCAGCAAAAGTGGCTTTGGACCACAACCTAGGGAAAGAAGTTGACACAAAATAAGTACATATGGAAGAAGAGGTTGTAAGAAAATGCAAGTACTCTGCAACAGTGATCTGTCCTACCTGCCAGTCATGGTATCGTTTTGAAGTCCTGTCACCAGCAGGCCTGAAGGAAACATGGAGACAAGTGGATCAGCATCAAACTAATAAACCTGCCTGGTATGGAATGGCTATTTCCCATCATCCTGTAGCCATGATGGCAAACCTTGTCACTCCAGCTGTTCTTGAACTTCAATTCCCAAGTCCCTGTGAATCTACACAAATGGGTTTACTGCGCATTTGTGCAGTAAACCCATTTGTGTGGATACACAGGGCCTTGGGCTTCTGGGAATTGAAGTTCAAGAACAGCTGGAGTGACAAGGTTGGCCAGCATTGTCCTGTAGCTTCTTCCTCCAGAGGCAGCAATTGTAGAGATAAATTTAGCAGTAGACTCCACTTCATCCTGCAAATGCTATTGTTTGGAATCTAAATACTGTAGTAGAAACACAGTTCCTTTCCAGATTATATCGTCCTTTTAACCTTGCACCTTGTATTCCCTTACACAGAGGGAGGTAAAAATCTACGCACAAACATGTAGTAGGACCAAAACAAAAGATACCAACATAGCAGTTGCTAACACAGTTCAATCAATTATAATTTATTTTTTAAAATGCAGAGTACAGTACTTTAAGAGTGGTGAAAGGCTAGAAACGTCAGTGTCAGAAACACAGAACTATAGCCTTCTTTCAACCTGACATGCTCACCAGTGATGATCACAAAGGCATGGATGACAAAAGCCTTTCCAAGAAGCAGCTCCCTTTATAACATGGACCAAGATTTAAGTTCCAATGGACAGAAACCTACGGATGTTCATGTCACGTTTTTATAACTTGACACAGACACAGTGTTAAAGCACATCACAGTCATATGCCTAACCACACAACTGGCAATGCAACTGAGATGTGCTGTGGCAACTCATTAATAAACCAGGCAAAGCATACAAATCTACATGGAATCCAATGATTCTGACAAGTAGATATTTAGATATACAAGACAATGAATAATTGATAACCCAACTTAGCATGTATAAAGGATGTTCTGGCTCAGACAATGTGATGTAGCGATGTCAGAAATGGATAATGGTGGAAGACAGGGGTGCCTGGCATGCAGTGGTCCAACCAACTGTACGACTGAACAACAAAATAACCACCAAACTTCCGTTCAAGATTTAATGAACACCCAAAGATGAATGTGCTAGCTCTACTGTATATGCCAACCACTGCTATCTTCATCCCTCTCCTTGTGTTGATGAATGTCAACATCCATCTCTGCCTCATTAGTACTATGGAAATTGTAAACACAGAAACAGTGAAAGAAGGTGGAGCTACCTGATCATCCTTATTCTCTCAGTGTAATATGAATACCAAAATGAACCAGAACTGAAAGTTTCCTTCACAACCTAAAGAATCTCAAAATGTTATAATAATAAAGTAAGATCAACTGTTTATCCCATCATTTGTTCGTAAGAGAAAAACAGATGTAACGTCTTATTCATGTCTAAAGCATACAATCACTCAGAATAACCCTGCAAAGTCTGGTAGTGTGACTTTCAACCTATAGGAGAATAGAGTCAAAAGATATTGTTTCAAAGACAACATTTACAAACTGAGGATTTCCAAGCCATGTTAACATGTTGGCCCTGCTGGATTAATTAGTCCAACAATTGTTTCCAATAATTATCAACTGGTGTCGAGACACAGCAACTCTGAAAAAGGCTTTATTTTGCGATCATCAGATAACAGAACTCAATAGATCAATTCAATACCAAGAATTTGCTGATTTAAAAAAAAATCCCCTGTGGAAGTCAATTTTCTATAACTTGGGAGTAACAAGAGCATGAGAATCATTCAGGATCTAGAAAAGCAGTATCCTCTTTCAATTAAAACTACACCTCACATCCACCAATGATCATGTGAGAAAGATAATTATAGATTAACACGAACCAATACCCTGGACTGCCAAAAAGGCAAACAAATGGGGCCTAGAATAAGTCATGCCTGAACTGTCTGGAGACAAAAATGATGAAGCCATCCTACTTTGGGCACGTCACGAGAAGGGAAGACTCTCCAGAAAAAAACAATCCTTCTGAGAAAGGTAGAAGGCAGCACAAGAGGCCAAAGCAAGACGCCGAAGGGAAGCCACAAACTATAACTTGCAGGAGTTGAACAGAGCTGTTGAGGACAGGGCATTTTGGAGATCATTCATCCATAAATTGGAAACAACTTGACAGCACGTAATGTGAACTGGATGCAAGTATGGATTAGGGCAGTGTTTCCCAAATGCTGGTTTTTGGACGTAAATTCCCAGAAGCCTAAGTCATTTCCCCAAAGCACTGATCAGCCAATGTACTGACTTAGGCTTCTGGGAATTGAAGTCCACTAGTGGGCTGTGTACCCCTTGTCGAAACCACTGGATTAGGGTAATCTTTTGACTTGTACTGAAAATCATGATGGGGAACATGTGATCCTCCAGCACACAGTTGGACTATAACTCCCATTGGCCTAGCTAGTTTGGCCAACATGATGGGAGAGGTCCATTGACATGTGAGATGCAAAGTACAGTACTGTATTCCTAACTCAAATTTCATTACCCTCTTCTTAATGTTGGGTCCTGCTCTCTACATTCTCAGGCAAATCTTCCTAAGCCACAGCAGAAGAGATCTTTTCTAGTTGCGAGTGCAAGGACTCCAACATAAAAAAGAAATCCACATTGAAGATAATAGAACACTCAGTTAAAGTGAGTTTTGAAAAATACACTAGGAAGGATGCTAGTTATCACCCATGCCCAATAAATGGAACTTTCTGCACTGGATAACTGAAGTAATGGGGGATACCATCTTCTAACCTTGCTGGGCCTGGCCAAAAGTATACGTAGTCCAGTAGTCTATATCTACAGTCACACATAGGACATGTTCTTCTTTACTGGTCCCGAAAGAAGAACACGTAGGGCATGACTGCCTGCAACATCATTTCTCCACTTGCTTTGCTTTCTCAATTACCAACACACAACAGCTTCTAGTTCTGGTAGAACATACTGACTAGGAGCCACTGTGTGGGTGTTATGACTTGCAGCAACCCTAAAAAGGGCTTTCAAATCAATTTATTTTCGTGTCCAGGTCTGACTTTAAACTACCAAAATGAAGCCACCTTCTTGGCTTTGTTGTTGGCCAAAATTAAATCCTCATTGGTACATGTCCCCTGTCATAATCGGTAAACCAGCAAATGAGCCAGTGGATTCTGTCTCTCTCCACGTTCACACAGCGTGTTGTTGTTGTCCACCACCCCCACCCCCTTGAGCATGTTGGTCTTGCATTGGGACGTGAACCCTCGGCCTGTTCAGGGTCGTCTAAGTGACGCAAGAGAGGTCGAATTCCTTATCCATATCCTCCTTTAGTGAGTTCCTTATTCCATTTTCTAATTTCAAAGCAATTAAGGTAAGTGGGGAGTGTTTTTGCCTAGTGCTGCTAACCAGCACCACCACCACCACCACCCCAGAAGTTCCTGTGGCAATTCAAATACAGTAAAACCTCATATAACACTAAAACCTGGTTCCACAAGTCTTGGTGTTATATGATTTTTAGTGTTATCTGATGCATGTTAAAATCCTATGGGATCCATAGAGATACATTGTAACCACACAGGCTTTAGCGGTTGTTATCTGAAGCATCCCATAGGATCTTAATGTTATCTGATGCAATTCTTCCCCCCAGATTCCTTAATGTTATGCGATTTTAGTGTTATTCGATACTAATGTTATATGAGGTATTACTTGTATCTGAACCCACGTCTCCAGAGATCCCGCCGTCCATCTCTGTAAGCGCTGAGCCACACTGGGTACCCTGAAGCCCCATCTCCCCCTCGGCCTCAAGGCCTCACGCCATCCGCCCCGCATCTGAGCCATCCCGCCGCGGTCCGCTCCCCGAGGGGGCTCTTCGCACTCCGCCACCCTTCTCTCGCTCGCCCACCCACCTCAGAAGCCGCATCGCCCCGCCATGTGGGCCCCGTTTGCCTCCCAAAACGCACTGACTCTACTCACCCCAACTCCACCGGCCCAAGATGGCGGCGAGAAAGAGAGAGAAGCCGCCGCGGGGCAGGCTGGGAGATGAGGCCGCAAGGCCCCCTCGTCCAAGGTGGCCGCGGCTCCTGCCTGTCTGAAATTTATCCGCCCCGCCCCCTCCCGCCTGCTTTCTTAACAAGCATTTATGAGACTTGTTCGTTCATTTTTAAACCAGAGTAGCTTTCCCCACACACCCGCGTTTTCAGTGGTATCCTAAGCGAACGAGCCCCCATCCCGATACCTTTTAATAGAGAGAGAATTGGAACGTTAGAACAACAGGCGTCCGGTAAGCCCAACGGTTTCCAGAGTGAGGCCCCGCTCAGGCTTGGTGGTAACCATGGCGACCCCCTTGTCTCGGCGCCTGACTCTCGGGTGAGTCTGGAAAAGTGTTTAAAAAAAGGAAACGTAAACATATGGTGCCACAAAGTTTTCGTCTTCTATTTGTCTGTCTATCTGTGCAAATATATATCTACCTGCCTGCCTGTGCACATCTATGTGTCTGTGCAAATACATCTGTCCATCCGTCTGTCTATGCAACTACATCTCTCTCGCTGTCTGCCTATCTATCTGTGCCAATACATCTGTCTATTTGTCTCTCTATCCAAGGTTCCTCAATCTTTTTATGCCAGGGGCCAGATCACGCCCCCCTCAGACTGTTGGTGGGCCAGATAGGGGCCGGTGGCTCATGGTGGTCTTTACAACATCTGCCCTGCTATGGAGCGCCATTATTAGGGACATGCCAAGCCAAGCAGAGTAGACAAGGATTGAGGTGGCAGTCGCAGAAGTGAAAGCAGCAGCTGAGGCAAGGTTGCAGGCCTGATGAGTTGGTGCCAGTGGTGGGGTGTCAAAAATTTTACTACCCCACCGTGACATCACCACAGTGTGGGCAGAGCTAACGTCATGACGTCATGACGTCATGGGCGGGGCCAAAGAAAATAAAAAATAATAATAAAATAAAAATAAGCACACACACACACCCCTCAACCCACCCACCCACCCATCCACCCACAACACAAACTTATAAATAAATTAAATAAAAATTACATTAAAATACATCCACGCACCCACCCCAAACACAAACCTGTCACTTACCTGTTAGTATAAGTGCCTGGACAGCACCATGTTGCAAGATGGCTATGGTTATCGTACCGGTTCTCTAGGATAATATGCCTTAATGTAAATATAAAACAGCTGTACCTCCTTAAGGGTTCTCCAATTGGAGCAGCAATTGGAACAGCACAGGTGTAGCTTATTGATGAGGTAACTCCAAGACTTTGCTTAAAAACCCCAAGCCAGGCCTGCTGGCCACCAGGCCTTTTTAAGAACTGTGGTAGTACGTCAATATAGGTAAAGGAAAGGTATTAAATACACATTAAAATATACACAGACACACCACATCCAAAGGTGAGTCACTTACACTGGGGAGCAGGCTATAGGGAGCTTCAGGCTAGCAGCTTCTCTTCCTCCTCTCCGCTTGGGAGGACAGCAAGGAGGCTGTGCATACATGCCAAGCACTGTAGGCATGCATGCACACCAAGTGCTTGGTGCGCATGCACAGGGGGGGAACAAGTGAAAAGGTAAGCCCTGAAGGTGGTTCCTCCCAAAAGCTGCTACCAGTTCTCTGGGGCACTGGGAAAAGTTACTGCCGGTTCTGGCAAACTGGTGAGAACCTGTTACATCCCATCACTGGTTGGTGCCGTAGGCTGTGAACCCCTGATCTAATCTATCATCCGTCCATTCATCTCTCTAATCTTAGATCTGTCTGTCTGTCAATTTTTCAAGAACTGCTGTGAGTCAGCTCCTATGCAAGATAACAATGTTAATACAGTACATTATAACAAAACAAATAGATTGGACAAAATCCAGCCCTCAGTGGTCATCACCAGTGGTGGGCTCAAAAAAAAATTTACTACCACACTTTGGGTGTAGTATGGTGGGCGTGGCCAGGGGGAAAGCCCTGCATTGTATCCGAATTAGGAGTACTTTATTTCAAAACGTGGATGGGCAGAGGGGCCAGTCAGAATTTCTGCTACCGGTTCTGGCGAACTGGTGTGAACCTGCTGGTGCCCACCACTGGTCATCACCTGTATGGAACCAATTTGGAAGTGTTTTGCTTTGCTTTGAATTAGTATAAACATTTCTACACTTTATTAGGCACACATTCCCCATACTGGAACACACACAATTCATTGTGGGAAAGGAGAAGTGTTTAAAAAACATTCCTCCAAGCAAGGGTTGCTACCCTTCATAACTTAACCCTAATTCTGGCTCTGTGTGTGTCAAAAATGGCTGCATGATCAAGGTGTTGACAGAATCAGATTCAGCTCTGATTACTCACACATAAAATACCTGTAATGTTTCACAGATTGTTAGGAAAGACATGAGATAATTTCAGCAGGTATATGTGTGTGTAGGTGACAATCTGACCCTTCTTGAAACCAAAATATGTGGATCTCTTTTGCAGTTCCTGACCATTTATATATGAGACTTCTAAACTGTAATCTTAAATACATTTCTGAGGGTGCAACCCCAGTGACCAAACTAGCACTTATTTCCAGGTACTATTGCAGTGAAAATCAAACAGCCTGTTTTCTTAAATTGTGATCACATGTGTTCACCTCATTTCTGTCCAAAAGAGGACACTACAGTTTAAATTTTAAAAAAATCAAAGTGGTAGATTAGGTTGAAAGAAGAAAGTGCAAAAACTGGCTTGAGACTCAACATCAAGAAAACCAAGATTATGGCAACAGGCCCTACCAGTCCCTGGAAAATAGATGGGGAAGAAGTAGAAGCAGTGACAGATTTTACTTTCTTAGGATCAAAGCTCACTGCAAATGGAGATTGCAGCCATGAAATAAGTGCAAGATAACCGTCATCGGCCGGGAGGTGAAAAGGAGCTCCTGGCCGAGGGGGCCTGAAGGACGCCGCAGCCGCTGAGCGCGGGAACGCCGCCGCCGCCGCCGCGCCCCTCCCGGCCACCATCACCGGCCAGGAGGTGAAAAGGAGCCCCTGGCCGAGGGGGCCTGAAGGACGCCGCAGCCGCTGAGCGCGGGAACGCCGCCGCCGCCGCCGCGCCCCTCCCGGCCACCGTCACCGGCCGGGAGGTGAAAAGGAGCCCCTGGCCGAGGGGGCCTGAAGGACGCCGCAGCCGCTGAGCGCGGGAACGCCGCCGCCGCCGCCGCGCCCCTCCCGGCCACCGTCATCGGCCGGGAGGTGAAAAGGAACCCCTGGCCGAGGGGGCCTGAAGGACGCCGCAGCCGCTGAGCGCGGGAACGCCGCCGCCGCCGCCGCGCCCCTCCCGGCCACCGTCACCGGCCGGGAGGTGAAAAGGAGCCCCTGGCCGAGGGGGCCTGAAGGACGCCGCAGCCGCTGAGCGCGGGAACGCCGCCGCCGCCGCCGCGCCCCTCCCGGCCACCGTCATCGGCCGGGAGGTGAAAAGGAGCCCCTGGCCGAGGGGGCCTGAAGGACGCCGCAGCCGCTGAGCGCGGGAACGCCGCCGCCGCCGCCGCGCCCCTCCCGGCCACCGTCACCGGCCAGGAGGTGAAAAGGAGCCCCTGGCCGAGGGGGCCTGAAGGACGCCGCAGCCGCTGAGCGCGGGAACGCCGCCGCCGCCGCCGCCGCGCCCCTCCCGGCCACCGTCATCGGCCGGGAGGTGAAAAGGAGCCCCTGGCCGAGGGGGCCTGAAGGATGCCGCCGCCGCTGAGCGCGGGAACGCCGCCGCTGCCACCGCCACGCCCCTCCCAGCCACCGTCATCGGCCGGGAGGTGAAAAGGAGCCCCTGGCCGAGGGGGCCTGAAGGACGCCGCAGCCGCTGAGCGCGGGAACGCCGCCGCGCCCCTCCCGGCCACCGTCATAGGCCGGGAGGTGAAAAGGAGCCCCTGGCCGAGGGGGGCCTGAAGGACGCCGCGGCCGCTGAGCGCGGGAACGCCGCCGCCGCGCCCCTCCGTGTTGTTTTATTCTATGTTGTTTGTATACTGTTGTTTTATGTTCCATGGAAGCCGCCTTGAGTCAGGTTCGCCTGAGCAAGGCGGGGTATAAAAATAAATTTGAATTGAATTGAATTGAAATACAAAGGTGACTGATTCTTGGGAGGCAAGCAATGAGAAACCTGGGGAACATAGTGAAAAGTAGAGACATCACATTGCAAACAAAAATTCGTCTAGTCAAAGCAATGGTATTTCCGGTGGCAATGTAGGGTTGTGAGAGCTGGACCATTAGGAAAGCTGAGCACAGAAGAATAGATGCCTTTGAGATGTGGTGTTGGAGGAGAGTTTTGAGAGTTCCCTGGACAGCGAGGAGAACAAATAGGTCAATCTTAGAAGAAATTAACCCTGGCTGCTCCTTAGAAGGTCAAATAGTAAAGATGAAGCTAAAGTACTTTGGACATCAAATGAGAAGAGAGGATTCGTTTGAGAAAGCCTTGATGCTGGGAAGGGTGGAGGGCAAAAGAAGAAGGGGGCGGCCAAAAATGAGATGGCTAGATGTTATTGTAGACACAATGGGCACAAAGCTGAGCGAGTTGAGGAGGATGGTGGAGGACAGAAGTGCCTGGCGGACAGTGGTCCATGGGGTCACAAAGGGTTGGAATCG
Organism: Furcifer pardalis; assembly: GCA_030440675.1. Taxonomy (NCBI): domain Eukaryota; kingdom Metazoa; phylum Chordata; class Lepidosauria; order Squamata; family Chamaeleonidae; genus Furcifer; species Furcifer pardalis. Next base: position 291,041,946 of record CP126890.1, read on the forward strand.
ACTGTGTGACTGAACAATAAAAGCCATATTCGTTTATTCCAGCTTGTGTTTTGTTGTTGTTCAGTCGCACAGTCGATTCCGACCCTCTGAGACCCCATGGACCACTGTCCACCAGGCACTTCTGTCTTCCACCATCTTCCTCAACTCGCTCAGCCGTGGCACTTTTGCAATTGATTATAAAATACTGGATAATGTGAAGAAGTGGGATGTAATCTAGAGAAACTCACATTGAAATAAATCTTACTTTTGCTAGTCTTGTGCTTCCAAAGAACAATAAAATTATGGTAAGTAAAATAAAAGTAAGGAAGAGAACAGTATGACGTCCATCCAGTAGAGGTCATCAGAGGGGCCAATTTCTGTTTAACTGTCTTTAGTTACTGGATTAGTTCAAGTGCAATCTCATCTTGCTCAGGGGCTTGGGCTAGGTAACAAAAAATTTTAATGATAGAAGCCGTGAAAACAAAACACCCAGTTAAATTAAAATTAGTCAGGACTTATTTAAAGCTGGATATGAACCTGTCTCCACTCCCATGGAGGGGAATAAGAAGCCTCTTACGAGTTTTAGTACCTGTGTATTCACAAGAAATATCATTGTCTGAGTAGACAGTGGAGGTTGCTGTTATTACTTCCTGTCAAGTTGCCTTTGATTTATGATGACCTCATGAATGACAATCTCCAAAATGTTTTGACCTTAACAACTCTACTCCTGTATATTCAAGCCTGTGGTTCCTTTTTAGGGAATTGAGCCATCTTGTTTTTTTGGGTTTCCTGTTTTCCTACTGCCTTTCCTTTTCCCAGCATTATCATCTTTTCTAGAGAATTTTGCCTTCTCATGATGTGCCCAAAGTAGGACAGCCTACTTTACCGTTTCCATCTTGAGTCATACTACTCACATTCCATTTTCCAATTTTATGTGCTGAGGAGTATCAGACCTTCACTTTTGTGCACATCAGCCACTAAATATCCTTTCCGCTTTAATGTAGTTGTGTTATTAGTGACAACACTACTCATACTTGTCCTTTGCTCTTCCCTTGTAATTGATTGAATGTTTTCTAACTGGGGATTCTCATCTTCCAGCGCTATTCTTGACTTTATTGGCTGGGTTTTAGAGGAGATTCAAAACATCTTGAGAGCACCTCCTAAGGAATGGTGCTTGCAAATGGAAACACTGAAATTGCCTCCCTCATCTGGGGGCTTCCACTGTCAGGTGGCGGATGGTTCTGTGGGCTTTATGAATGCAGTACACTTTTTTCTTTCCTCTAGAGAGTCTGAGCTTAAGAAGTCAGCCAAGCTCCCTGCTCTGGATGCTATCAGAGTTTCTGCTATCCTAGAGGACTGCACTGACCAGTTGGCTGTTCTTGGCTATATCATGCCCAATGCATACGAAGGCAGGAAAGATATCAGTGCTGTAAGTATTTTACATGCTTCTGAAAGAGGGGCAGTTGCTGTGTTATGCTGAACATCTTTGCTCCGTCTATGAACGATTCTCAATAGGTGCTCCTGCAGCAGTTTCTCCACTCCCAGCACCACTGGAACTATCAATTCTCTTTGATGATCAACCTTTAATTCCTGAAGAGGATCAGAGGGCATTTGGGTCCCATGTCAGCTTTGACCATTCTGTCTTGAATGACACTGCTAGGAGTCCAGACTTGTAACAGAGTCTAGTCTCCTGATGTTATTGTCCTTAGCTTCTCCAATTCACTCAAACCCACCCATTAGGTACAGGTGCTTCTGATACTGGAGGTCATGCCATCCTAATTGGTAGTCGTTATCCAGAACTGGACTCTGTGAAGGAGAACACTTGGCATCTTTCTAGTGTCAGCAAGAAGGTAGAAGAGACCAGCATGAAAGGAAGGGATGGAATAAGGATAAGGAATGTGTGTGCTTCTAGATCTCTGCTGCTGCCAGGATCTTGACCATTTGCTTTGCTGGTTAGGGTTACACACACTTTTCATGTGGAATGACCCAGCTTCAAGCCTAGAACCTGTGCATTTCACTGGATCAGAGGGGAATTGAAAAGAGACAGCTGTAATCTTTGACAGAGCAAAGGCCTGAGACAAGACTAACCATATGTCTTGGCTAAGTAAAGAATCCTGATTTGCTCTGACTGCACTGAACAGCATTGCTGACTTTAAAAACACAGCTCAAGATAGCAGGGGAAGAGTTAGGAAATACTTAATGCTTCAGAACACAAACAAAAGCCTGGTGGATCAAACTCAAAGTCCCTCCAGCTCATTCTAGTGGTGACTGAGTGATTATGGGGAAACCAGACATGCTTCCCTTGTGTCCTATTTATGGCTGCAGCAAATCCCCCTCCCCCCCCCAAGTTTCGTCTCCTTTGTTCATTCTATCTTTCTGGCTTCTGGGCAGATTGAGGACAAGGAGATCCAAACCATTACTGACACCCAGAGAAAATTGAGCAGCAGGTACAAGCACCTGATGGATGCCAGGGCAGAGAGCCAGGCCAAAGTGCCCATCGAACTTGGGCGGATCACAGAACTTGGGCGGCAGCTGGAAGATACCAGCACGGAGGTGAAGAGAGCTAACCATCTTTTTAACATGGCCACGAAACAGAGTGCTATGTCCACAGAAAACCTCACAAAGGTTCAAGCTGACAGGTGAGACCTGCCAGGGTGTTTCCATTAATCAGGGGTGTTCAAACTAGAGCCCGTGGCCTGAATCCAGCCCCCAACGTCAATTCATTTGGCTCATGATGCCCTCGTCGCTCCTGGAAGCAGAAGGAAAACATGCCCGTACGGGAGTGACGAGAGCGGCATGGGCCAGATGAATTGGCATCGGGTGCCAGATTTGGCCCATGGGCTGTCGTTTTGGCACCCCTGATTTAAGCAGAGAAAATGATAGCTTAAAATCTATCTCATCCTGTTGCAAAACAGATTGCAAGGCATGTTTTACTTCTGCTTCTGGTGGGAGGAACCACATGACTGGCACCCCTGCCATAAACTAACAGAACAATGGTTCTGTTAGGGACCTGGGCCCTACCCCCCCCCCCCCCAAAAAAAAAAACACCTCCAAAAGATAAGTGGCTGGAGCCCCATGCCATAGTTGGGGGGCTCTGTAGGCACTTCCTAGTTTGGATGTGGCACTCTTGATTCAGAAGGAAGCTGGATGGTACAGGAGTAGCTTACAGCCACAAAACACGGAGAACCAATCCTTTTCCAGTTCTCCTTCTGAAGGGGTGCGACTGGCAGATAAGGCATAGATTAAGACAAAATACAGAATTTGCATCTCCACAGAATTTCTGCTTCCTGGACCATCCACCTCCATTAGGTGCTTTAACTGTTGACACACCATGCCATAGAGTCACAGACCTTTCTGAGCATTTTGCCCAGTTTATAAAATTGATATGTAGACTTTTACATTTCCTTTGCCACTCCCATTCACTCAAGCAATTAAATTTATATACCACCTCATAGTGCTTAGAACACTCTGGACAGTTTACAAGTACAGTAATTAGCATTCTGTTCCCAACATGCTGGGTATTCATTTTACTGACCCAGAAGGATATAACTCTAGTCAGCCTTGAGTCCTATTGGGATCAAACTCAAAATGTTTTGGCTGCGGTACAGCAGTTTTAACCACTGCCCCGCCAGGGCTCCATTCTGGTCTCTAAATTCTCCCTTTCCTCTGTAGTTTGTTCTGGGCTTACAAAACCTTAAGACTGCAGCTGCACCTTATCTCTTGACAAAGCACTGTGTGGTGGGGTTTGAGACAAGCCTGGTGCGCCTGAGTTTCATTTCAAGAGAGAAACCACATTCCTGTCCCTGTTGTCTGGTGAGACCCCCTATTTTCATTTGTTCCATGGAAAGCAAAAGCATCAAAAGACCACAAAGCACAGGGAAGTGGAGGGCCTGGATGTGTTTCAAAAGTCTCCAACTTCCTCTCTTCATAAGAGAATGGCAAGGCAACCTGTCTTGCTAAGAGTTTACCTTCACCCCGGGCAGGCACCTCTATGGTGTTCTTCCCTTTGGAACAGGCTTTCTATCCCACGCGGTGAGGTTTTGTCCAGGAGACCAAAACTGTCCCCGTATGTGGGTCACTGTGCTCCTTAGGGTAGTGATGGTGCACCTTGGCACTCCAGGTGTTCTTGGACTTCAATTCCCAGAAGCCCAAGTCAGCACTCCTGCTGATCAGGCCTTCTGGGAATTGAAGTTCAAGAACACCTGGAGAGCCAAGGTTCGCCATCACTGCCTAGGGTCTCCAGCTGGAAGAATATGTAGTCAGGGCTAAGCCACAGCAGGGCTGATCTAAGAGGACCCTTCAGTCAAGGACTAACTGGAGTACTCCCTATTTCCTCCCTTGTCCTTCTCTGGCAGGCAATACGTAAGTGACGTGATTAAGGACACGACGGATGAATTGTTGACGCTGGGAACTTTTCATACCTTGCAGCTGACTATTGATCAGGAGAGGGATAAGAAGGCCAACATACAAAGCCTGATCCTCAGGTTAGAGTTTTAACAAGAGCAGTTGTGCTTAGTACACTTTCTGGGCAGTTCACAAGTTAATTAATGTCATGAACCCTGGTCAGGATTGAATTCAGAACATTCTGGTTGTGGTACAGCAGTTTAACCACTGTACCATCAGGGCTCTATAACGACAGGTTGCTTACCTGTAACTGTTCTTCTTCATGGTCCTCTGTGAATCCACATGAATAGTTTTACTGTGTGTATGTGCAGTAAACCCATTTGTGTGGATTCACAGAGACCACAAAGAACTTGATAGAGCATAGGGGCAGAAATAGACATTATAGATAATGCATAATTAGAATATGGTTATATTTAAGAAGGATATAGCAATAGCTGGAGTCTGGCCAGGTTACCCTGCTATAGTAATAGAGTAGACCATACTGCTAGCAATTTAACGCCAAGCATTAGGCGGCAGTTAACTAAGTTGACAACCCTAAGGACTAGCAGCCTTGGCGAAGTCAACCCTCATGTTGTAAACACAGAGTCTCACAAAAGGTCCCAACATGGTGCTTCTCTTAGTTGTGGTTGTTCAGAATTATTGGTGACCAAAAATATAGTATTTGCTGATATTACCCAGCACGTAACCTGGGCGTCCTTCTGGACTCTCGACTCCTGCTTGAAGAACAGGTGGCAGTCATGGCCAGGACGGCCTTTGCACAACTTCGTGTTGTACGCCATTTACGCCTGCTCCTAGATCGGGACTCCTTGCTCATGATCACATACACTTTGGTCACCTCCAGACTTGTGCTCTACATGAGCCTGCTCTTGACAACCATTTGGAGGTTTCAACTGGTCCAGAATGCGGCTGCCCAGGTGGTGATGGGGTGTGGGCGGTATGCACATGCCGCACCGCTGCTCCAGGAGCTGCAGTTTTTGCCAGTATGTCTCCGGGTGCAATTCAAGGTGCTGGTAATTACCTTTAAAGCCCTGCATGGTAGTGGGCCAGGATACTTAAGAGACTGCCTCACCCCAAGAACATTTGTCTGTCCCACCAGAGCGGACCAGAGAGGCTCTCTAGTTGTTCCATCAACCAGAGAGGCACATCTCTCTGGCAGTAGAAGGAGGGCCTTCTCTGTGTCTGCTCTGGCCCTATGGAACCTCCTGCCAACAGAGCTACGTCTCCAGACCGAGTTGCTGCCCTTTAGGAAGAATTTAAAAACATGGCTGGTGGGGCAGGTATGGGGTATGGGCTGCACAATGACCCCAGCTCGCTGGTTGGTTTGAGCAACCCCCCCTCCCTCAACTTTTCTTTTAATCCGTAAGATTTAGTGTAAACTGTGATTGTTACTGTAACATGGCGATCTTTTAAAAAATTAAGATTTTAAATTTTTAAATCTTTTATAGTGTTAAATTTGAGGTTTTTTAGGGGATGTTTTTTATTTTTTGTTGTGATTTTTATGATGTGTAAACCACCCTGAGTCACCTCGGTGAGGAGGGCAGTGGATAAATGTGGATGGATGAATGAATGAATAAATATAAGATGCAATCGGTGTATAAGATGCACTCTGTTTTTCCAGTGTATTTAAAAAGAGGGAAAGTGCATCTTATATGCAGGCAGGCAGAGTACATCCTAGATCAGTGTTTCCCAAATGTTTATTTATTTATTTTTATTTATATTTCACATTTCACATGTTAGGGTTGGGACTTCAATTCCTAGAAGCCTAAGTCAGTACATTGGCTGGTCAGTGCTTTGGGGAATTGACTTAGGCTTCTGGGAATTGAAGTCCCAACCCCAACATTTGGGAAACACTGTCGTAGATGACTGACATGTACAAAGTGGGAGACATAGAATCATAGAACCACTGAGCTGGAAGGGGCCATTTAGGTCATCATGTGCAAACCCCTCTGCTCAAGGCAGGAATCCGAATCAAAGTAGCTCTGACAGAGGGTGATCCGATCCTCACTTGAATGCTTCCATGTTGGGAGCACTGTTTTGGTCTAAGCAAAATGTAAGACTTTGGGTGGGAGATGGACAGGGACCTTCCACTGCCTTTACCCAGGGTGTCATCTCCTGGGAAAAATAAGGAACATCTTTTGAGAGGGGGGGGCCCCTCTGGCACAGGAAACAAGAGGCCTGGGGTCCCTCCATCCCAGCTGCTCATTAGTGCAACCCATCCGCCTCACAAGCACAGGGCTCTGGTACAAGCCACAGGTCCCCCTTTGTCCTCTCTCTGAATATCCCTCATTAGTGCCCTGATTTGTGGATTATTTGGAACCTCTATTGAGGGGGGGGGGGAAGGCTCATTTTCACACTATGGTCTCTGCTCAAGTATGGAAACTAATCTTAAAAAAAAAATCCCGGTACCCTTTCCAAATACCGTGCGGGCAGGCGCGTGCGTGTCAGATGGGGTTTGGGGAGGATACGGGGAAGATCTCCGTAGCCTCCCCAGCCCCCATCTGACACGTGCGCACCTGCACGGTGTTTGGAAAGGGTACGGGGGATGTTCCCCGTACCCTTTCCAAACACCGTGCGGGCAGGCGCGTGTGTGTCAGATGAGGTTTGGGGAGGCTACGGGGAAGATCTACGGAGCCTCCCTAGCCCCCGTCTGACACACGCGCGCCCGCAAAGTGTTTGGAAAAGGTACGGGGAAACATCCCCGTACCCTTTCCAAACACCGTGCGGGCAGGCGTGCGCGTGTCAGATGGGGGTTGGGGAGGCTATGGGGAAGATCTCTGTAGCCTCCCCAGCCCCCGTCTGACACACGCGCGCCCGCACAGTGTTTGGAAAGGGTACAGGGGAACATCCCCGTACCCTTTCCAAACACCATGCGGGCAGGCATGCACGTGTCAGATAGGGGTTGGGGAGGCTATGGGGAAGATCTCCGTAGCCTCCCCAGCCCCTGTCTGACGCGCGCGCGCGCCGCACGGTGTTTGGAAAGGGTACGGGGGAACATCCCCGTACCCTTTCCAAACATTGTGCGGGCAGGCACTGGGGGTGGTTGGATTGGGTAATGTTCTACCCAATCCAAACCCCCCACACACACGATTGTACCGGAGAACGCTAAAAATCGCGTTATCCAATGCAAGATTTTTCCAAAAATCTTGCATCGTTATGCGGTTTTAGCGTTATCTGGTACAATCGTTATCCGGGGTATTACTGTATTTTTACCTGAACTAGGCTACTTCAGTAACTTTATTTCTACCATCTACTAGATTTTCTTTTGTAAAAGTGCTGGGGAATAAGCTGCAGGGACATAAATGCTGCATTGACAGAAAATTTGTCCTGTATCCAAGTAGCCCCATTGTATTTGATTTTTGGATCTTCCTACTTTGTTTTGAAGTCTATTAAGTGATTTCTGGATGATCCATCCAGAATTTTGTCCTGGTGGGAAACACTCTTTGACATTTTCCCATTTGCCAAGGTGTGTGTTTTTGCTCTCCATAGTTTAGCCTAGCATCTTCTGGTTTAATGTTTAGCGCTTGAGAGGTGTGCAAAAAAAAAAATCCTTCATGTTAGGCATCATTTATGGGGCTGGTGTCCATGAAGTAGATGGGTTTGGTCTTGTATCATTGCTAGCATCTCTCAGCATACTTCTGAAAGAACAATACCAGCCAAATAATAGACTTTTTCTGGTGGCATAGGTTTCATGAAGCCAGTAATAATCCTGCATGATTTATTAAGAGCTATATCCAGTTGCTTGGTGTGTGCTGCTATATACCATACAGCACTAGCATATTTGGCTGACAAGTAGCATAGAGACAAAGTTGTGGTTCTCACTGTATGTGGGTGTGCAACACAGTCTGAACCAGCCAGTTTCCTAAATATGTTATCTCTGGTGGCAACTTTGTTTGGTGTTTAGACAGTGCCCCTCCTCATTCCTGAGGGGCAGGACCCAGTCGGTGTGCCTGGAGAAGGAGAAGTCCAGCCCTAGGCCCCTGCAATATGGGGTGCCTCAGGGCTCGGTACTCTCTCCTCTCCTATTCAACATCTATATGAAGCCGCTGGGTGAGATCATCCGTTCCCACGGGGTTAGGTATCATCAATATGCTGATGATACCCAGTTATACATCTCGGCCCGTGGGGACCCAAGCGGTGCGGTGGAAGTCCTTTCCAGGTGCCTGAAGGCTGTTAAGGTCTGGATGGGGGACAACGGGCTACAGCTGAATCCCGGCAAGACTGAGTGGCTGTGGGTACGGGGTCCTGTGCTAACACAGGAGTTGCCATCTTTGGTGCTGGATGGGGCAGTTATGCCCCAAACAGACCCGGTGCGTAATCTGGGGGTCCTCCTGGACTCACGGCTACTGTTCGAGGAGCAGGTGGCAGCCGTGGCCAGGAGGGCTTTTGCACAACTTCGTGTAATACGCCAGTTACGCCCCCTCCTAGACCGGGACTCCTTGCTCATGGTCACACATGCCTTGGTCACCTCCAGACTTGATTACTGTAATGCGCTCTACATGGGGCTGCCCCTGATGACCATCCGGAGACTCCAACTGGTCCAAAATGCGGCGGCCCGGGTAGTGATGGGGTGTGGGCGTTATGCTCGTGCTTCGCCGCTACTCCGGGAGCTGCACTGGTTGCCAGTATGTCTCCGGGTGCAATTCAAGGTGCTGGTTATTACCTTTAAAGCCCTATATGGTAGTGGGCCAGGATACCTAAGAGACTGCGTCACCCCAAGAACATCTGTCCGGCCCACCAGGGCGGATCGGAGAGGCTCCCTTGTTGTTCCTTCGACGAGAGAGGCGCACCTCGCCTGTACGAGGAGGAGAGCCTTCTCCGTGTCCGCCCCGACCCTTTGGAACCTCCTGCCCACCGAACTGCGCCTGCAGACGGAGCTCTTGCCCTTCCGGAAGGGCCTGAAAACCTGGCTGGCAGGACATATATGGGGACTAGGGAACATGGGTTCCCATACTAAGTGGCTCATTTAAGGAGTGCCGCTTTGGGGGTTGATCTATGGGAATACTGGCGTGCAGTTTGCACTGTTTTAACTTCAGATAACTTTTAAACTTTACGATTTTATATGTTTTTATCTTCTACTTTTATTTATCATGATGTAAGCCGCCCAGAGTCGGGTTTTCCCGAGTGGGGCGGGGTAATAAATTCAATAAAATAAAAATAAATAAATAAATAAATAAATAAATTTTATAAGTCAGGGTTCAATCCAGAGTGAAACCCAAATACTTTAAGGGAGGGCAATGTTCCAACTGCCTCCAACTCCAAGTGCTATGAACATGGCTCCAGATGGCCACCTTGCATGTTGGTAAATGTTGGCATCCATTTCAGGTCCTGCTTCTATTCCTGTTAGCCAGGGGTACCCAAACTATGGCCTATGGGCCGGATCCAGCCAATGACACCAGAAGTGTGAATGGCGAGGGTGGAACGGGCCAGATGAATTGGTGTCAGGGCCGGATCTGGCGCAGAGGCTGTAGTTTGGGCATCCATGAACCACGTGACTGTCCCGTGGCCTGAAAAGTTTGGGCACCCTTGCTGTTAGCTTTTAAAACTGATTCCTGTGCTCATGGCTCCATATGGCAACTCTGCATGATGGTAAATGTTGTCATCCATTTGGGGCTTGCTTCTATCCCTCTTAGTTTTAAAAATGGAGTCAGGACATATTGAAAGAGTCCCCCCCCCCCCCATGTCTTGGTGATCTTGGAAGGTCAGTGCACTACAGCACAGTACACAAGCTAAAATTTGTTTTCTTCTGCTCACCTAGTTTTATTTTTATTTATTTATTTATTTATTTAGATTTATTATCCCGCCCCAATCAGGCGAACCTGACTCTAGGCGGCTTACAGAAAATTCATAAATTAAAACCTTGAGGTTCAAAATTACTTAAAAGTCAATTAAAAAAGAATTAAACCATGAATTTACAAAGATCTAAAAGATTTTAAAAGGTTAATAAGTTTAAAAAGATTTAAAAAGTTTAAAAGAGTGAGGGGGTGGTGGCTGTCCCATCAGATCAGCCACCCAACATGGGACCCCATATTCCTGGAGCCCCACACCTGCCCTGCCAGCCAGTTTTCCTGGTGTGCCATGGCATCATTGAAAAAACATCTGTCAGCAAAAAGAGGGAGCAGATCTTTTAAAAGAGCAAAGTTAAATGTCTGCATTTGCTCACCTAAACTAGTCAGACTGGTCTGGCAAGCTTTTGTAATGGGTGATTGTTATTGAGATCTTGCAACCTTGAGATAAAGAGAGCAGGCAGCCCCCTCCCCCTTTCTCCCAAGACAAACTTAGTTTGGAGTTACAGCCACACCTCAGGGAATTTGAGGCAAACGTTTGTATCAGAAATCATTATCTGACACACCGGATAATGTTAACATAACGTTATCCGATGTAAATGTTTGCCTCAAATTCCCCAACATTTTCCGATGCAAATGTTATCCGAGGTATCACTGTATCGCATTTTTATTTTCCAATTGAAAGTGCTAGGTAGGATATTGCGTTTAGGAACAAGGTAGCAATAGAGAGAGTTTTAGAAGCACAACAGCTTAGATTTTACCCAGGAATGGGACATTTCATTTTGGTTTTGCTGAACCAGATGTTATTCTTAAATTTTGCAATGATTTGCTTGCTGAAGCAACAATTTGCCTTATGGACTTTGTTATTCCTTTTATTCAAATAAACACAGAGACCGTCCTGGGTCTTATTTCCAAGGAATTTGGAATTTGCTTACCAAGTTGCCAACTATTTGCCAAACTATTTTTCAACATGACCATGTACACACAAACCTTCCACGGCTCATCGTTTGGAGATCGTGACCAGAAGGGGAGAGAGGCTGATCCAGGTGTAGCACACTAGTTACAGAGCTGGTATTTTGGAGCTGTGGGAGTCAAAATAGCCCTTATCCTGGGGAAAAGAATTTCAGCAGGTGCTGACTCTGTCTCACTGACCCCATCTCACCCTTCCCACTGTTGCGACAGGTCCAACATCCTCTTGGAATGGAGATAACAAGAACATTCCAAAACCGAAGTTACGAATTGATCCTAGTTCTCTTGATTGAGGGGCAATCTAAAGCATAGCTGCATCAAAACCGGCGCCTGAGACCCCGCCCCTGGCTGGCACTTTAAAAGGCTGCCGTGATGGCAGGACTTTGCCTCTGCCGCCGCCCGAAAACCACCTGCTACCGGGGCAGGAGGCCATCATGGCAACCGGCACCAGGACCATCTCTACCACTGGCGCCTGGGACCCTGCCCCTGACTGGGGGCTCTAAAGGCTGCCATGGGAACGGGCAGTAGGATTTTGCAGCCACTGCCCCTGGACTTATTTGTGGATGGGGTAGAGAGGCTGTTGATTAGTATTGTAATATGGTATATTGTTTTTATTGTATTGAATACTGTATATTGTTGAATTGAATATTGTATTTTTTGTGTATTAAGTATTGTGCATTAATGATAGTGTGATTATATTGTGTATTGTATTGATTATTGTGTATTGATTACATTGTGCTGATATTGTGTATTTGTGTGTGTGTGTATTTATAGATAGATAGATAGATAGATAGATAGATAGATAGAATGATTGTGAGCTGCCTTGAGTCGGGCTTCCTGATTGGGCAGCATACAAATGGAAAACTTAAATTAAATTAAATCTAGCATTGTTGTAAACTCCAAATTGGCTTTTGTGAAATTATATTTCCTACTGAATGATAAAGAGGTTGGCTGGGTGGGTGGGTGGACCAGACACAGAATGGGTCAGTGCTGAGTGTTTGAGATTAGATCACCTACGCTCTTAATGCATTGTTGAGCTACACTCACTAACAATTAGATCTAGGTTGTAGCCTTCCCACCATTTCCACTGTTAAATGTGCTGGGTAGCTTAGCATAAGGCACATTGAATGGGATTCTGCTCATTTTATAATGGCTTCACTATTTTCATTGTTTATTTATTTGTTCAGATTTATATTGCCGCCCACTCGCCGAGGTGACTCAGGGCAGCTTAGTCAAAACAGCAACAGTACAGTAACAATCATAGTTCCAAATGTTGCTGCTGTCTTTTTTTGAAGAGACTTAAAAGGTAATTTCCAGTCTTGTTGGTCTCCAAGAAACTGTGGGAATTTTTTCTCTCCTGCTTCCCCCTCCCTGAATTCTAGGGAAGAGATGGGAAGGAAGAAGGTAAAATGTCTTCAGAAGCAGATCAGTGATGTCAAGAAAGAAAAGGATTATGAGGTGGAGGTACGTTTTAGACAACAATGTCTCTTAATTCCCTTGACTCCACATTGAACTGAAAGTAAGTGAAATGACAGATCTTTAGACATGCAGCAGAAGGCTATGAATAGGTACCCTATGATCTGGTTGTGACCAAGGCCGTGAAATTGCTCTGTCCTCATTAGAAACTGGCATTCCCTTATTCTGCCACAATCTGAGTAGTAGGGTAACTAACCTGTCCTTTACTTTCTCCAGAAGCAGACATCCCATTTTTAAAACTGAGAAAGGGCTTAGTGGAACGATTAAGTTGTTAGTCACAATAACCAGCCAGTTAGACCTAAATGGCAAAGCAGGACCCAAACATGTAGGCATAGCCTTTATCCCCAAGACAATTTGTATCTGAGCATTACCAATTCATGTATAAGTTAAAGCTCCTCCATTAATTCCTCCCTACCTAACTACACTCGCAGCATATATGGAAAACTGGCACCCCAAGGAAACCTCTTGCATGGACTCCAAACTTCAGGAGGATATTCCAGATAAAATACACATTTTATGCATTGTTGAGTTGTAGACTCACTAACAAAAAACAGATCTGAAATTGTAGCCAATCACTAGTGAGAACAAGGCCCAGGTCTCTGATAGGAAATAGTTGAGGCGCAGGTCCATTCACCTGCCTGCGAATGAAGGGAGCTGATTGTTTAGCCTAGAGAGGAACCTCTCCAGGGATAATAAATGGCCAGCCCATTGAGCCTTGTTTGCTTCCAACCTTCACCAAACAAATCCCTTCCTCTTGTCCTAAAGAACCGAAATGAGATGATCGCATACCTCAAAGACCAGCTTCAGGAGATGAAGGCTAAAACAGACATGGAGAATCGCTATGTCAAGAAGGATGCAGAGCTGCAGGTGGCTCAAGTGCAGAAGAAATGCAGTGGTGCTGAAAACGATCTGCAGAATGAAATTGAGGTAAATGCTTTGACCTGGGCAGGTGTGGTTGTGTGCAACAAGTAGGCAACACAAAGGAAAGTGGGAGGTGTTTGTTTTAATATGGCAGTGGTATGGGCAAATTAGTTTTGTCATCTGTAGGTACTGCTCTTGATTTTCACTTCATAGGGTAAAATAGGAGCCAGAAGAAGTAGTCTTAGGATGTGTTTTTAAACACATGTCCTTTTATCCATCCTTTAGTCCATCTGGCAGCACTGGCTCTCAAATGTTCCAGGCAGGATTTTCTCTCAGCTTGATCAGGAGATGTCTGGGATTCCCAGGTGGTCTCCCATCCAAGTCCTAACCACACCAGATGTGACTTAGCAATCAAAATCACACTTGACAGCCACAAGGGATTTATACATTAGACAAGGTACTTTACTTAGTAAAAAACTGAACTTTTTCATCATCCCATGTTCAGTACTGTTTAGCCAGATGGTTCTAGGATGCTATCAGGTAGGACAATTGGCTTCCCCTGTGCACCACAGACAGAAGAGCCCTGGTGGTGCAGTGGTTAAACTGCTGTATTGCAGCCAAAGCTGCTGACACTGTGAGTTTGATCCTGATGGGATTCAAGGTTGACTCAGACTTCCATCCTTCCTGAGTTCCCAGAGTGTTTGGGGCAAAAATGTTAATTCCTTTGTGACCCGCCCAGAGAGTACACTAAGGATTATGGGGTGGTATATAAGTGGAATTGCTATTGCTAATCCCACTGGGTTTTTGCAGAATAAACACAAACCTGCATAACTAATGTGCAGAGGCATTTCACCTACCTGTTGTGTCTTCAGATGTACGCAGACACTGTACTCCATTGCATACTCAGGCATGTGACAGGTAGCCAGAAAAGAGATAAATCTGCTTGTGCAATTTCCTTTACATGGACAACATTTTGCAGTAGGATTCTAGCCAGCATTCAAAAGTATGTACCACCCCTGGACACAGAGACCCCCTTTAGCTATCATGCTTAGTAAACATTCCAGAAATCTCCAGGGCAACTTTGGAGGTTTAGTCTTGTCACTGAGCAGCAAGAGCATTGCAACCCATGCATTAGTTGTACAGTACTTCCTATACCTGGTTTATTTCACTTGCATGACATTCTCACTTATTAGTGACCAGGAATGTCTTCAGCTCTTCTTCCTCTTCTTCTTCCAAGCTCTTTCAAGGTCAGCCAAGTAATGAACAGGTCAATTGGTGAGCTCTCTTTGAAGATGCCCTCTTCAGAGAACCATACTGCAAATATGTTCTTTTTGAATCAGAAACTCAAGCCTTCACCCGGGCACAGAATGACATATGCATGGATTTCTTAGAATGGCTAATCCAGCATGACATCCTCTTCGGTGTTTACAGACATCTGTCTCAAAGAAGGCTTCACATACCCTCTTCCTCCCTTTCCCCATTACAGAAGCTGAGGAACCAAACTGACCAGGAGACCAGAGTCCACATGGACATCGAGAATTTCCTTAGGCAGCAGCAAATGGTGGGTGAGAGGCAGTTTCTCATGCTCCATCTCTGACCTGTTATTATGAAAATGGCATTTCCCCAAGTCATTGTACTTTCTCTTCCTTCAATACTCCCTCATAACTTTATTCTCGTCCTCCAAAGCATGATGGATCCCTGTCCATGTCCACAAAACTTAGTTGAAAGCTTTCTTCGTTTCGCATCTGCTCCTCTTCCTTACAGCTCTCTGTTGATGGTGCCTTTTCTGTAGGACTAGCTGGTAACAAGTAAGTCCCTAGAGTTGCTCTTCTGAAAGAAGTGTCAAGGTGGACAACCCAAGGGTCTCGCCTGCTGCACTTGTGATGTTTTTCTCAATGTCAAAGTAAACTGAGAAGCCACTCCTGGACCATCGAATGTAGGGTGGGGAGGACACGTGATTTTGGGCTGGAATAAGTATGGCTGGCAAGGAGATTTAGCCGCTTTTGCAAATCTAGCAGGCACTCCTCTGCCTCCCTTCTCAAAATCTTCAAGTTTGTGTCATCTCATAATATGGCCAGGGCATGTGCTGGCCCAATCAGGGGTCAAATGTACAGTGCTAACTATTGATGTGTGCATCATGTTACAAACAGAGCATACAAGAGAAGTTGGAGTACTGGATGGACAAGTATGAGAAGGATACAGAAGCCAAGCAACAAGCCCTGAATGCCTTGAAGTCTTCCAGAGCAGCAGACCTGGCAGCTCTACAGGAACTGGCCAAGCAGGTAGGTAGGAAGGCAGACTCTCAAGGTGGAAGTCAATGGAGGTGTTTTCCTGAGGGATTCCCCCCCCCCCGACCACCCCTGAAAGAGGCATGTTAAAGCCCACTTCTCAATCCCAGATGACTGTGCTTGTTGCAGTGCCTTATTTGTGAGCAGGCGATAATTGAGGACCGGAAGGAAAAAGAGCAGGCCCGGAAGAAAATAGAACAGGATGCCCTGGAGATGAAGAGTATCCTGAAGGTGAGAAGAGCTGAGCCACCTTTACCTCTGAGGAGCTAGGGCTCAAGTGGGATTTCTCATGCGGCCAAGCTGGGTTTTCAACGTAGGTGATATTAAGGAGCAGTTTTGACCCCACAGGGAGTTTTCATGGCCAAGCAGGGATTTGAACTCTGAGTCTATACCACAATGGTATATTGGCAATGGGGAGAAGAAGAAGAAGACAATCCTTCTTTTCTAGTCTGTTCTGGACATATGCGATATTGTGGATTTTTGTTTCTGCAAGAATGGGCAAGAAACATTTCTCTGACAAGAACACATTATTCTTTCCCTGCCATCTGCTTTTTTCTCCCTCCCAATCCAGTTGGGTACAAACAAGAGGATAGTTTGCTCTCACTAGAGGTCTGAAAGGGCCACTTGCTGGATCTTTCCAATTTTAGCCAAGGATAGCATGTAGCCCTAAAGCCATGCTGCTCCTCAGACTTCCACTTTTGGGTCTAGAATGGCCTCTCTTCTTTCTTTGCTTTATTGAATTGCTACTCCCTCAGGACCGCTGTACCATCTTGGCCAGTTTCACAACCTTTGGTTTTTGGACTTCAGTTCCCAAAAGCCTAAGTCAATTCCCCGAAGCAATGATCAGCCAATGTGCTGACTTAGGCTTCTGGGAATTGAAGTCCCCCCTGTGGGGCATGGGCCCCACATTGGGAACCACTGATCTGGGAAGCACGAGCCCCAAGCCTCTATTCACAGTGGCCTTTAGGAAGCTGTCTGGGCCTCTCATGAACTTGACCCTCCAATGCAGACATTTTTACTTAGAATCGCCTCCTAAACAGCCCCAGGGTAATTTCTGAACTTCCCGTGTGACAGAAAAGTGCAATCCAGCAAGCAACTAGGGCGGTGATAGCGAACCTTGGCACTCCAGGTGTTCTTGAACTTCAATTCCCAGAAGCAGAAGTGCTGACTTGGGCTTCTGGGAATTGAAATCCAAGAACACCTAGAGTGCCAAGGTTCTCCATCACTGAACTAGGGCTTTGAATTAAATCAACTCATACTTTTAAAAAGAGGAAGGGCATACAAGGTCTGAGATATATTGAATTGGGATCATCTTAATGGACATGGGAAGGGGGTGGTGTAATAGAGGAACTCTCTCAGTTGGCCATTTCTTTGGCCTTGTAGAGACCTAAAACCACTGCTAGCCACCAAACACACTCATTTATTCTCCCAGGCAGCACATCCTATCTGGGTAATCCAAGGGTACATTAAGGGATTTTCTCCCACAAATGCCAGTATTTCCTCACTAAGAGGTTTCTTTGGAGCATGTCCAAGGCAGGGCTTTTCTGTAGCTAGAACTGGCAGCACTGGCATAAAATTGGGTCTTAGAGGCTATGACTGATGTAGAGCAGCCAGACAGCTGATGGAGTACTGGATTTAAGCCAAGCTAGGCTTTGCAAGCTGGGGGACTCTAGGAAAGCTAGACATCCATGCAAGAATTACTCCCAGCAGCACATTCTATTAACAAAGCTTACTGATGAGCCTGAAGGGAAGGCAGATGCCCAATGCTTCTTTCACACAACTTCCCCCTCTTGGTTGCTTTTAGCTGCAGGCCTGGTGGAGAGGCATGATGGTCCGCCGGTTCCTTGGCCCTTACAAACTCCTCAAGAAACTCTGGGAAGAAGAGCCGCCAAGTAACGAAAAAGGGAAGAAGGGCAAAGGGAAGCCCGGCCCCAAGAAGAAGAAGAAGTGAAAGGCACACAGCTTGGCTTCAGCACCTACATTAGTACAGTTTTGGGGCAACAGGGTGCTGTGAGAAAGGGGAATGGGGTAGTTCTATGAATGTGACAAGGGATTTGGAAATAAAACTCTTTCGAATTCAATTATGCCATCTTGAGGTGGTCAGATTGTACATACAAATGCAGCGGTTTTGATTCTAGACCAGGGGGGTCCCCAACTTTTTTTGCACCATGAACCGGTTTCATGCTAAACAATTTTTCCACAGACTGGTAAGCGGGGGGTGGGTCGGGGGGGGATTGGACGGCAAGAAAAAAGGGGCCCAGCTGCCTACCAACTACACCCTTTGACTTGGTCAGTGAGGTATCACACTGCACACAGGCCGGGGGTAGAGCCCCACCGTAGTGAAGCAACATGGAGGAGGGGCCCAGCAACCTGCCTCTCTGCTGTGTCTGAAGCCTGTGCTCTCACTCCATTTGCCAGGAAGACCCGGCAGAGCATGTTGAGGGCAGAAGGCTGCCATCGGGGCTCATCGTGCCACCCAACCCCGCGCCCCGGCACCGGTCTGTGGCCCTGTGGTTGGGGACCCATGTGCTAGAGAGCAACACACCAAAGCTGGTTGCCTTATTTCTCTTCTAGAAGTGGAAAGGCAGACACCCAGACATTTTGTGTTGGCTGCCCCAGAGAATGTTGTAATGTGCTTCCACTTCCACCCTAAGACAAACAAAGCTAAAAACAACAATGCATATTACTAAGGCTTCATGGTCCTTTCTCTAGACCTGGACAAATCTTTGATGTACAGAGAAATGCCACCCTGAGGGCTATTTTTCTCTTTTAATTTCTCTCACAAGTATGTTCCCAAACAAAATAGTAAGGATGTAACCATATTAAGTCAGTGTGCTAAAATTAACTTTGAATTTCATAAGCCTTTCATTATGCAGAAGCTTGCCCAGATTAAGATCCTTAGCGGTCATTCGACATCTGTCCAGGACCTTAGTAATAATACAGCATTTTGTTTTGTTAGCTTAAACAGACATACATGCTGAATACACAGAATAGGACAGTAACATCCTAGCACAGGGGTGCTCAAACTACGGCCAGTGGGCCAGAGCCGGCAGCGCCCTTGTCACTCCCGGAAGCAAAACACGCCTGCACGGGTGTGGGCCAGATGAACTGGCATTAGGGGCCAGATTCAGCCCACAGGCTGTAGTTTGGGCACCCCTGGTTTAAGCAAAGAAAATGTCAACCTAAAATCTATCTCATCCTGTTGCAAAACAGATTGCAAAGGAAAAGGAAGAAGGGGCTCCCAAATCCACCTCCACCCAGGGTCTCCTGTTCTTCTCCCCAGAGCCCGGGAGGTTGGATTCTTCCCAGGCCAAAATATGGACGGGGTGGTGGGGCCCTGCTGGGGCTTTTTTTGGGGGGGGGGGCTGTGGGGTTTTATCTTCACCTGAAGAGGAAGAAAAGTAATGAGGAGGAGCTGGGAGGGAGGGAAGGAGCCAGAGAGATATTGGACTGAGCCTACAGGTGGGAGATGGGGAGGGGGGTGTTGGCTTGGAAAAATGTCCTCTGCCCTTCCCCCTCCCCCACCAGTCGGAAACAGCCCCTCTCAGCCTCTGCCTCCTCCCAGGGGACCCACAACCCCTCCAGGGCTTTGTGAGGCTTCACGATGGACTTGGAGGCAGTTTCAAGGCTGAGACTCTAAAGGAAAGGAAACCTCTCAATGGCAACTCTTTCCATCACTGAAAGTCTTGAATCCAGGATGTTTGGCCAGAGAGAAAGTTCATGCCAAAAGTGGGGAGGGCTGAACCTCTCAAATGCCCTCCCCGGCCGGTCGGCCCAGGGGAAAGTGGCCCCAGCTGCGGGGTTTTGGCAGCTTTAAAATCTTTTCCTCTGTGACCACCGCCTGCCTGCCCTACCCGCCCACCTGGAGGGAGAAGGGGCTTCAGCTGCCAGGGCTTGGGGGCTCAGGAACTTTGCTGCTGCTTTGGTACTCCCGTGCGGGCGGGGTAAGGAGGTCGTTGCGCTGCCGGACGCAGAGACCTCCACCTGGTGACCTCATGGCCCCTGCCCCAGGGCTCAAAAGCCGCAACAGCGGCAGGACTCCGCCACCCTCCCTGGGACTCCTGCGCGGACAGGGTGGGGAGGCCATTGCGCCACCGGAGGCAGAGACCTCCACCTGCTCTGGGGTCATGGCCCCTGCCCCAGGATCAGGGCTCGGATGGCTGCTGCAGCTGTGCACAGCAGGACTTCGCCATGGGGTGGAGAGACCGGGGTATCAGTGGCATAGGGCAGGTTTAGGCGCTCAGGGCCCCAGGCCAAACTTGCCGGGGGGAGGGGCAGGTAGGAAACTCCTACCTTTGGGGGGTTTGCCAGGCTAGGAGGCAGGGCGGCTGCACACCTGGGACCCTGCAGGTGAGGCCCAGGGCCTTCAGCGGCAGCCGGGAAATGAGGCCGGCGGTCACTCCAGCCCAGCACGTGCGGCTGGAGGACCTCCCCCTGCAAGGCCTGGCCGGCACTGCTCTGGCTGCATGGCGCAAAGACCACCGTCCCCGCCCCTTTGGCCGCCGCCAAAGGTGGATGAGCTGCCATCACTTGGCTAGGAGGCAGGTGGCCGCGCGCCTGGGACACCGTCGGTGGGCTCACCGCTGGGCCTATGCCACATCACCCCAGCCCCTCGCCCGCATCGCCGTGGTCCCAGGCGGTGTGGCCGGCCTGCCTCCTAGACCAGCAGTGGCACCCAAGAAGCGAGACCGGTGGTTGCTGTGGCCCAGGGGCCAGAGCAGCACCGGCCAGGTGTTGGGGGGTCCTTGGCCTGGCCAGCACTGGGGTGCGGCGACCGCCAGCCTCGCTTCCCGCCTTCCTGTGTGCCACTGCCGCCAAAGGCGGACGAGCTGCCACCACCCTCCAGCCCGGTGGTGAGAGGGTCCCAGCGCCCGCCCTGGCCACCAGGAAGTCTGGGGCAGCAGCGTCACCCCCCCCTGCAAAGTGGTGCCTGGTGCGGGCTGCCCCCTCACAACGCTTCTGTGGGTTATTGTTGTGTTGATGCTGTTTAAGCATTTTTGAAGCACTTTGTATGATGTATACAGTCAAACCTCGCATAAAGAGTGCCTCGCTTAAAGAGCAACTCGTTTAAAGAGCAGAACTTTCTCTGAATGTTCGCTTCGCTTAACAAATAAAACCAACAAAAAACTCGCTTAACAAATTAAAAAAACTCGCTTAACAAATAAATCGGGGTTCGCAATCACCCCCACAATTGGTCACTTACAATGGTGTTTCGCTTAAAGAGCAAACTCGCTTAAAGAGCAATCCTGTGGAATGCATTATGCTCTTTATGCGAGGTACAACTGTATAGTATTTTGCAATTGTTTTGTTATCTGATATTTTGTTATCTGATCTTTGTAGCTGTGATATATTGTTTCGTTGTGACTCCCGCTCATTTTGTAACTTTGACTGGGGATTCCTTGAAATGTTCTTGGTTTTGATACTTTGGAATTTGATATTGCAACTGTGATGTATTGTTTCACTGTGAGCCGCCCAGAGTTGCAATTGGGGCGGCATACAAATCTAACAATAACAATAAAATGAGTGTTTTGCTTTCAGTGGGAGGGACCATGTGACCGGGCCCGCTGAACCAGGAGATTGGCCCAAGGCCCAAAAAGTTTGGGCACCCCTGTCCTAGCCATTTGGAACAGCAACACAGTTTCCAAGATGTCATAACAAGTCAGTGAACTAAAGAAGTGAGCAAAACTGTCTCCAAGAACATTTCAGTGGACAAACTGGCTTCAAAATAATTGCTTCTGTTCAGAGAGTGGGTTTTAAAGCTTTAGCCTTTATTTCAAATCACCCAGATTTGGAATTTATAATATCACGTGTGCTAAAAACTGACCAGGAGCATACAGGCAATTTAAAATAAAGTACACAATATTATGTTGCTTGACAATCCTTAAAAACTATGGAATGTATTTACAGACATACAAATACAGGGAAGAACTTTTAAAAAATTCTTTTCTCTATACTACTAACCACACATGTGCAGTCTGCAGAAACAACAAGAGTGAAGTCTTCATCCTCTGGGTCTTGAACCAGCCCAAGAGAAAAAGTGTAAGAGCTGGAGTGCACTAAAAACTGGAGATTTCAAAAACCCTGCAAAACACACTTTTTTTTAAAAAAAAAAAAACCACCATCAGAATTAACTTAGAAAATTCAACTGCTTCAAAAGTAGGACTTCCAAAAAAAAATCTGAGACATAATAGCACCAATCGTCACTGAAAGGCTCCTTAAAGGTTTTGCAGCAGCTTTGTATAAAAATACACACATTCCTGCACAAGCGCCACTCTCGTGAGAGGTCAGTGTGCAAGAAGGGTGTCTTCTTTGGGATGCCTTGGATGAAATTCCTGTGGGGTTTGTATAGTTGCTGCCCCTTCAAGATGTTGGGTTTGCTCTGGCAAGGAGCTGAGTTCAATCTCAGTCGGCTGGAAGGCAATGGTGGTGGTGGTGGGAGACTAGTTTCTTCTGTCAGCTGTGCAAATACTTCCTAAGAATGTCAGATTCAGCAAGAACTTTGCAGGATCAGGGTTGCCTTGCATCCAGCTGCTTGGAGTGCTTTCTAATCCCCCCCCCTTCCCCGGAAATAAGGCTACCTGAATGACTCCAATGCATGAATGACTCCACACCCAGTCTTCAGTGGATAGGCTAGGGCCATGATGGAAAAGCTTGGCACTCCAGCTGTTCTTGGACTTCAATTCACAGAAGCCCAAGTCCCTGTAAATCCACACAAATGGGTTTACTGTGCGTAGTGCAGTAAACCCATTCGTGTGGACTCACAGGGACTTGGGCTTCCAAGACTAGAAGTCCAAGAACAACTGAGTGCCATAGGTTTGCCATCACAGGGTTAGGGAGACTGAGCTTGTTCCCTGAATGTTTGCTGCTGACATAGTCCCTGTCATGTGAGACAAAAGGGTTATGCAGGCAACAGAACAAAGAGTGGTTTTATTACTGCTCTCTAGGAGTACACTTCACTCTAGTGCAGGGGTCTGGAAACATGACTCTCCAGATGTTCTGGTGCCAATCTGCAGCCTGGTGGTTGGGGACCCCTGGTCTAGTGGATTAAACAGGGACAGAACAATACAGACAGCCAAGTCAATTGCCTAAAGGGCCTTCTTCTCACAAGATAAAGCTAAACTTGTCACTTTCTGGAACCAAGAATCATCTGATTCAATGCTGCTAATTAATAATATTTGTAGTTGCTTGACACACGTGTTGGAACAAAGCTTCCCATCGTTCCCAAGCAGCACGGAACTAGAACAGGGAAGATGGATGCAAAACCTTACAGCAAGTGTTCAGCATAGGGCACCTCTACCAATGATATTCTCCAGAAGGAAAGGACCACCATCTGTTGTTGCTTCAACATACAAAATAGAATTTTATACACTTTTCTTTAAAAAACAAAACAAAAACAATTTTCACTGAATAGAAGAAAAAATACACATAAATATAACAAAACACAAAAATTCCCAAGTCATTTAAAACTTGCAATGGAAAACTTAAGTGGTTGTGAATTTGCTTGTCTGTTTTGGTGTGATATATTGGTAATGAAAACATCCAGATTTTTTTTTGTCCAGCCATTAGTATCTATTTAAGATGGAGCTTTTGCCATCAGGGAACCATTAAAACCAAAGGGTCAAACTGATAGTGACACAAAACTAAGCCCTTTTTAAAAAGGTGACTCAGTCACATGTAATGTGTGTGCAAGTTTGCACAGGAGACATAACTGCTGACTCTTTGACTTCCTGGCAATTAAATCATGGCCATTACTGAGTGCCCAAGCCACAGAGCCCCAAGCCCAATTCTGTGGCAGGGCCAGTCCCCCTGCAGTGGGACCGTGGCTCACCTTTATCATCAGAGGCACCACAGCAGTGCATAAGAGGGGTAGCACATCTTTGGTATGACAGTGGTTCTTCAGGGAGTTACAGTCCCTTAAAGGTTGAGGCCCATTAAGCATCTTAGTTGAAACACGAGTGAAGCAAAAAGCAAAAAAATCACACTTATATTATTGCTTACCTGCAACTGTTCTTCTTTGTGGTCCCCTGTGAGACCACGAAGAAGAACTTGATAGAATGTAGGAGCAGAAAGACATTGTAGATAGCCCATAATGAGAACATGGTTATATTTAAACAGCCAATAGCAATTACACTTTTATACCTCCCCATAGCGCTTAATGCACTCTATGGGTGGTTCACAAGTTAATTAGCATCTTGCTCCCAACACGCTGGTTACTCATTTTACTGACCTCGGAAGGATGAAAGGCTGAGTCAACCTTGAACCCTGGTCAGGATTAAACTCACAACCTTTTGGTTGTAGGACACCAGTTTAATCACTGCACCACTTTCTTCCTGTCCTGGATTGTACTTCAGCCACATTGCAATACAGGACCCTGCTCCCCCCCCCCAGCTGACTTATACAAGAGATCAACTCTCTTTCCCAGCCCAGGGCAAGGTGCAAGCAAACACATTTAAGTAAATGGTGAATGTTTTTTGCAGGAGAGAAGGCCTGCCATTTTTGGTAACCTGACTGAAACGTCAGAACAGTTTCATGTTAGGGAAAAGGTGCAAGAGTTTGGGAATACAACATGAACATCCATGAATTGTCCATCCTGTACAAATACTGCTAATAGGAGTTTGCTTCCCTCCATTTTGAGAACTGTTTAAAAAAACCAGGTGACAAATATTTACTGAACAAACTGCTAAAAACTGAGGAAGAAAAGATAAGGTACAGGAGGGTTCAAACGAGCCAGTCCCAAATATGAAAATATATATAGTCAAACCTCGCTTAATGAATGCCTCGCTTAGTGAAAAGCTCACATAATGAGTGCGCATTTCAAAAACAGATCCGACTCGCATAACAAAAAATTTCGCTATGCGAGTTGGACTTTTCCTATGGAAAAACTCGCATAATGAGCATTTCTATGGGGAAAACTCGCATAATGAAAAATTTTCACTATGAAAGTTTTTCCATAGGAATTTTCATTATGCGAGTTTTTCCATTGGAATTTTCATTATGCGAGTTTTTCCATTGGAATTTTCATTATGCGAGTTTTTCCACAGGAATTTTCATTAAGTGAGTTTTTCACAGGAATTTTTGCTATGCGAAAAAACCTCGCATAGCGAGCAGCCTCGCAGAACGAAATATTTTCGTTATGCAAGGTTTGACTGTACTACAGAATGAGAATTCAGAAGAATTGCATTACATCCCTTTAAAAACCTGTGGAAAAACTGCATCTCGCTATCCTAGTTAAAGGTCCGTAATACGACAAACCCTTCATAATTCAGTGGGAAGAGGAAGAAACCGTTCAGTGCTTCTATTGCCTTGGATGCCATCTTTTGAGAGTAAGTTCTTCTCTGCAAAACCACATACATAAAATCCCAAGCACAATTTTGGCAGCAGAGAAAGAGAGACCTGCGGTAGTGCCAGCCACTTATGGGTCTTTAGATGGCCACAGCAAAAAGAAAACTGTTATTTCAACCACACACTACTATTTTGCTAAAATTATTATTCTTGTGTTTTAGAAGAGCAGTGAGGATAAGCGTTATAAATGTAAGGATTGAAAGAACTCTAGATATAAGAATCTGGCAAGAGAAAATTCATCAGAAAAACTATCAAAATAAAAATGAAGAATGGGTGGGTGTGACAGGGAAGGAAAAGAAAGTGATCTAGATGTGGTAGGAACACCTGAGCTAAATTCAGGAGAAAACAAAGGATATTGGCACTTTGTTTCAAGAGATATCTGGGGAGGAGAACTGCATTTCCAGAGAAACAACACTATTAAGTTTGCACTTCTGTTCCTAGATTCTTCCATCAGTTGCCACAAATGTTAGTTTAACTATCCTTTTAAATAGTGAATACTAGATGGCCTGAAAGGCCCTTTCCAACTCAGTGATTTTATGCTTCTACCCCTTCCCCCTGCCACTTATCATAAACCTGCAGTATTTTCAAACTTACCACAAACACCTCATATACCTAATACATCTGCTTCTTTCAATTTCATCTGCAAACTATTTTTACACCAACAAAAATTAGTCTTTAGAGTTGTGCCTTACTTGACCACCTTACTTGAGCACCTTAACTAAGAGAAATGGACAGGGCTAGCAAAATATTTGCTGCTACAAGGGGAGCTCAACATGCCTTGTAATAACTCAAAGACTGAACTGCACAATACTTCCCTGATGCCCTAGAATCGTGATGGTGAACCATGGCACTCCAGCTGTTCTTGGGCTTCAATTTCCAGAAGCCCAGCCCCCGTGAATCCAGACGAAGGGGTTTACTGCGATTCATCCGGGCCGCGCTGCCTTCATCGCTCCTGGAAGCGGAAGTAAAATGTGCCTGTACGGTTAAGATTCTTCTGGGTTAACCCTTCCTCCGTACGGGCGCATTTTACTTCCGCGTCCAGGAGCTACGAGGGCAGCACGGGCCAGATGAATCACAGTAAACTCCTTCATGTGGATTCACGGGAGCTTGGGCTTCTGGGAATTGAAGTCCAAGAACAGCTGGAGTGCCATGGTTCACCAGCATGTCCTTAGAAAGTGTGGCAGGCGGTATGTGCTGTCAAATTTCATTAGTGGCAAACCTAGTATGGGCTCCAAAGTACGCGAGACAGTGGAAGAGTGTTTTTACTTTTGCCACCCTGCAGTGAGTTTCCATGGCTGAGTGGAGATTTGAACCCCTCTATCCTGAACACTAGTCTAGCATCCTAGCTGCCATATTGCATTGATTCTCCTGAAAATCCTTCTGTAGGGATTACATAGATTGTCTGTAAAAACAGCAGTTCCATGACCTAGTTTGCTCCTTCTTTGTTCTTCACATATGACTACCAGTACCTACCTGCAAATGTCTCCAACCAGGACATGTATTTCTAGGATGTGTGCGGAGGTAAGACTGCACCTAAAATGGAGCTGTGATTCCTGAACTGTATGTGTTATAGAATCCTTGCAAAAGCAATAACATCCTTGAACAAAATGGCAGAAATCCCATAAGTCTGTCCCTTCTATAGCAGGTGAAATCTGGTAAAGGTGGAATCAAAGAATTGTGGCAGATTCAACATTAGATCCAAGCCACTGGCATTTCATGTATGCATTCAGTGATCATTTCTCCTTTAAAAAATATGCTAATATTGTTTTCAGCTTTATCTGCATCTTTTGAAAAGTTACTTGAAAAAAATGTTAAGGGAAAAGGCAGAAGTGTAAAAGCAGCATTAAAAGTATCTGCATGGAGGAGGGGGAAATAATGTAGAGCACATTTTTGCAACATGAACCTGCCCCCCCCCCTTGTTTCCAATAATCCAACAACATACAGGTCAATGGCTGTGTGTGCTTGTAAAGGGTTTGTGAGCTGGCTCAAAAATGTAAACAAAATCTGTACCAGGAACTTATCTCTCCTGGAATCAGACCTCATTTATAGTACAGGCATGTCACCTTTAATTCCTCCTCCTCTCTCTCAAGATAGAAAATGCCAAAGAAAGATCCCCTGTGGAAACAGTATTCCTGTACAAAATCCAATGGGAAAATAGAAAACCATCTAGCAAGTAGAGAACTACTCACTGAAGAGCACATCTGTGGGTGGGGTGGGATGGAAGGAAGGATTTCTGCAGGACCAGTACACCAGGTATGTCTTGTGTGTAGGCCCTGCAAAATGTTACTTGCTTTCTGAATTAACCATAATAGGAACCTCGCCGTTTTCTAGCACATCAGTTTCTGGGGTACAATACCGTCTTCCATTCCCACAGTACCCAATTTTTGCAATGATCACATTTAGAAATAAAGCCAACAGCCCCAGTGAAACTGTGTCCTAGTTCCCTTCCTCCCACCTCCCAGCAGAACACACTTTACAAAGGTTTCTTTTTTCAAGTTCCATGGAAATTTTTTGTGACCTCCAAAAAAAGTGGAGAATTGAAGCAAAGCCATTCCTGACAGGAATCCTGGATACCCATTTCCTTCTCCGAACGTAACGTTACCCATGTCTGGACTCACGACACCAGCAGCCCCGCGTCCAGGTGTTCTTCAGCTTGGCCAAGGGAAAAGCAACACAGCTTTGAGGGTCACTACACAGCAGCTGTGCGCTGTTGTTGCTGCTGCTGGTGGTGTTGCTGTTTTGGGGGGGCCCGCTCCAGAAGTGCCTGTACAGTCTCTGCCACCCGTGTCAACCCTGTTTCTTCTAAAATATGGAGAGGCAAACATAATCGCTCCTACATGAGAAAACATACACACAAAAGAGACATAAAAGGAAAGAAAAAGGGATGAAAACGAAAAAGAGGGAAATGCAAATTAAATGAACACTATGTTTGTCTGCATGCTAACATGGAATGTCATCTATGGGGAAAAGGCACAAGCCCGTGATGGGACGCAGACTGCCTGCATGCAGGATCTCCCGTTGCTAATGCATGTCACTTTCACTTTTAAAAGGATCTCAGGTGGAAACAACAGAAAAGGCCCTTCTCTGCCTGAGATTCTGAACGAGTTATGCCACACAGCAGACAGCACTAGCTTGGTTTAATAGACTATGCCAGCGATGACCAACCTTGGCACTCCAGCTGTTCTTGGACTTGGGCTTCTGTGAATTGAAGTCCAAGAACACCTGGAGCTCCAAGGTTGGCCATCACTGGACTATGCTCTCAACCAAGGCTTGCACACCTAAATGAGCAGTGGCTCTCAATCTGAGCTTTCAGGTGACACCACAATGGTTGAAGTCTCACCACTATTCAGGAAAGGCAGGGATCAGCTGAAGAGTGGATGACCCATTATTAGCAACTTAAGGTCCGTCCCCCCTCTTCCAGTTCTCCTTGTGGCTAGGCTTGAGACAGCATGCAGTTTGCTATCTGAGACAGACAGTGTACTGAGAAGTCTCAAGAAAGGAAAGGGGCTGTGGTACAGAAAAAGCTTCAAACAGAAAAAACCTCAGCATCCCATCCTTCAGAGGTTGGTAAAATGAGAACCCAGCATGTTGGGGGCAAAATGCTAATTAACTTGTGAAGCGCCCAGAGTGCACTGAGTGCTATGGGGCAGTATGTAAGTGTGATTGCCATTTCCTATGGGACTTGGTTGAGATAATTTTTTTCCTAGAGCCAGGACTGCCTCCCGAACGAGTCACATATGTACTCTACTTAGGAAAACCACACACAAGGGGATCCAAATCACAAAAAGGGCCTTTCCCAACATTCACAGCAGTGTAAGAAAATGCTAATTAACTTGTGAACCGCCCAGAGAGTGCACTAACTGCAATGGGGGGTATATAAGCATGATTGCTTTTATTCTTCTGAGAGTCTGGAAGTAGGTTGGACTCAGCTGAAGCCATACACCTCCTGCTCTGTGGTTTCTCTTTTAAAGATTGGCAGATGGAATTCCCCCTTCCTGTTTATTTTCTTTAGGGAAATAAGGATGATTGGAATAAAACTTGAAGATCTGAAGAAAAAGAAAACCTAGTCTGGCATAAGACTATGAAAGGTGACAAAGGGAAAGCACCATCTCAAACAAAAAGCAAACACTTCAAGAGAGGAGAAACCTATAGTCACAAACACTGAAGAGTGTTTTTGTTTCATGATCTCTGCCTTTCCTGAGTGGAAGAAACTCACTGCAGATGCTGTATACCAGGGTTTCTCAACCGCCAGGTATTCCTGAACTGTAATTACAAGAAGCCCAAGTCAGCACACCTGATCTGGGCACCTGGGAATTGAAGTCCAAGAACATCTGGTTGAGAAAACCTGCCCTATACTATCCTGGAAATCCAATATTTTATTTTGAGGGGTCCTCTTGAGTTGCAGACATAAACCTGAAACATGCAATGGCTCCAAATGCTTGAGAACTTAAAACAAAAAAAATACATATTTCTTAATAATTGGTACTTAATTCATGCAAAACGTCCCCCTTCCCACCAGCCTCCAATATTTCATTGTGTTTAACAGTTACAGAGAACCCTTTGATAAGAAGATTCTTCAGGGGAAACGAAACACGTCATTTGTTGTTTCGTGCTTGTGAACATGGCATGCATATGAAGCTGGTCACAAGTGGAGTAGCTAAGGCTGTGATGGTGAACCTTGGCACTTCAGGGGTTTTTGAACTTCAATTCCCAGAAGCCCGTCTCTGTGAATCCACACAAATGGGTTTGCTGCGTGTATGGGCAGTAAACCCATTTGTTTGGATTCACAGAGATTTGGGCTTCTGGGAACTGAAGTTAAAGAACATCTGGAGTGTCAAGGTTCGCCATCATGGAGTTAAGGTCCCTCCTTTTGAGAACACAATCCCCACAAAGGTCTCTGCTGCCCAGCTCAAGGGTGAGCTACCAAAAGCACATATTAATATACAGTGAATAATAACAAGCCAGCCAGACTCTGTGACAGGAATTTCATTTAATCAGCATTTTAAAAACAAACAACCCCCACATGTATAATTTGTAAGAAATATGCATAGGTGGAAACATTTATGCTTAAACTAACCATAAGTGATACTGAGAAATGTACTGTACTTTGTATAGAAAATGAGCTGCAAAGCACATTTGTAAAAATATAAAACATGAATTAGGAGGAGTGGAAAGGATTTGGGGGAAGCACCTATCCTATAACTGGAAGACAAAACTAAAAGTCATAATACACATTTAACAGTTATCAGTAAACAGGATTTGCTGTCTAGAAATGGCCTGTCTCTGAGTCGGTAAGCAAAGAAACCAGGGGAATACAAGAATACAGTTCTCTTTGCTTTTCTTATTTAAAACAAGCACACTTCCTATCATCCTTCAGTCAATACACAGCTAAGAAATTAATGTTTTATCAAGTAGACATATATTATTTTCACAGGCACTCAGATGTCTTATAAAATATTCCTAAAAGACAGCTTTTAAAAATATACAACTTACAGGATTTTGGTATATGTTTATTTACATACATGAGGTGTTCTGTTTTAATTCAAGATCAGTTCCTGAAAACTGAATATGCTTGGGCTAAGCCCGACCCTGATCTAAACTTTGCTGATTCCAGAGAGAAAGAGTCAATTATGGCAATTCCCGAGAATGGGCCCATAATTGAAGTCCTCACAGTTCCCTCTTGTGCATGGAGAGATCCCAGAAGAATAATGGAACCAGTCTCGTAACAGGAAAAAAAAACACACACCCATGCAATAGCACCTTAGAGACTAACTGTAATGGAGGGAATTGGGCTTTTGTAGACTGTAGCCTCTTTTATAATCACCAGGTACAAAACTCAAGCCAAGGCTGAGAACAGCATCTGGCCTACAAGATGACTGAATGGTGTGCCTGGGCCAGAATAACAGTTCAAAATTTAACACAACAATGGGAATAGAGATGACAGACCAAGAGGCAGCAGAAGACAGCATCTGGGGAGAACTCTCAATAAATGGAATTTAGAGTCACTCAGCTTGTCATTGCACACAACAGGAGAGAAGTTACTGAGGTTAAATGTTGCAAATGTCCAAAATAAGACTTGGTTCCCATTCTTGGGGAAACAATGCTATAATTCTATTTTTGTAGCTGCATAATCGCTGACATTGCAGGAGACAATGGGCACGGCCTTCTACCTGCATGCCTAGGAAAAAAGCAGCCAAACTCAGAAGCGGATCTCAAAACCCTCTGCTGCAATCCAGAAGATGGTTCTGGAGACACCTTTCCAGTTCAATAAAGAAACTGCTTTCTTCAGCCATTCTGTGCTCCTGAGTCTTGCAATTAAAAGAAGTTTTATTCTTTGTCACTACCCAATAGGGCAGGGCTGCCCAAAGTACGGCCCACAGGCCAGATCCTTGTCGCTCCCGGGCATGTTTTATTTCCGCTTACGGGAGCGATGAGGGCAGTGTGGGCCAGATGAATTGGCATTGGGGGCTGGATCCAGCTTGTGGGCTGTAGTTTGGACACCCCTGGTTTAAGCAGAGAAAATGGTAGTTTAAAATCTATCTCATCGTGTTGCAAAACAGATTACAATGCATGTTTTACTTCCATTTTCGGTGGGAGGACATGTGACTGGCCTGCTGAACCACATGATCGGCCCACGGCCCAAAGGTTTGGGCACCCCTGCTATAGGGGAAACTAACAGAGGCCTAATATAGCATGACAATGAGGACAAACCATCTGACTTGGCTACATGAAGAAAAATGCAGGAAATACTTTGGGAAGCCGGATTCACATTTTTCCTGTTAACCACATGACACAACAGGAAATATAATCAGCTTGGAGTACCACAGCCCCAAATTGTAGTTTTGCCTCCCTACCAAAGACCCTTCTACTGTTTAAAAGTCAAATCTTTTCCCTTCAGTACAAAGCATGGAGTACACAGAAAGCCTCTTCGAAGAATTCGGTATTTTTTAACCACAATTGGGCGTATTCTGGTAATGGCAACCTTGTGCTGCTGACTAATCTTTCTCACACTATGTGATCAGGCAAAAAGAACTGCAGAATGAATTTGCCAAAAGGTGCCTTCATTTTGGCAGTTTCATGTCTGACCTAGACACGGAAGAAGAAGTACAAAGCATTTGATCACTTTGAAATAGTGCAGAAAGAAAAGACTAATCAAGTACATGCATGGACAAAACAGTGCTTTGGCAAAGCACTTTCTCCTTTGCCTCTGTTGCACACGCACAATCAATGCCAGTACTCGCCTCTCCACAATGCGTATCTCTCTCTCTCTCTCTCTCTCTCAATACACTTTTTATTTTATTTTTACACTTTCCCCTAAACAGGCCCTGTTTATTTGCTTTTTAAAAGACAGTTTAACAAGCTCTTCCATGGGTAAGATATGATGAGGAAATAAAATCACTGAAGCAAGAAAAGCTTTCTTTGCCACCTACAGGTGTTCCAACAGAACTGCAATTAAATGGTCAGCAAATAGTCAGTGATTATCTCCACAGAAGCACAAAAATGTGCAGAATGAGATGCTCTGCATATTACGGTTCAGCTTCCCAAGAAACTTCATTGAAGAATCAAAATAAATTGCTAGCCCTTAGAGCTGTGAAAGGAAGTTTCAAGCATGGGAGTAATGCCTGCCCACATCTTAGAAGAGAGGCCAAGTCAAATTGTCTTACTGCAGGGCTTTAGTATGCTCCAGTGCCCTGCAGTGTCATTCCCAATGGATGGCAAAGGCAAATTAAATTGTGCAGAGGTGTTCAAATCTGCACAATTTATTTATGACAGTCTTTTAATAGAAATTTAAATATTTCTTAGCACTGAACACACTTTAACAAGTCCAGTTTTGCACCTCTCCATAATGCTGGCCTAGCTATTGGGTTATTCTCTCTCTCTCTCTCTCTCTCACACACACACACACACACACACACAGGTGCAAAGACTCATGATCTGTGAACTGCAGAGCAAGCTCAGGGATAAGAAAGGAGAAAATGGCATTCAGCTCAAACACTACATGAATCCAGTAAAGTACTGTAATAAGTGGAACTACGAACAAGCAGAAATCTGGCAAACATAATAGATCTACAGCTGGCTAGTGTAAAAAAAAAAAAAAACTTGGCTGCTTCAATCCAGAACTGGTGTTTGGAGGGAAAGACCACAGCATTGAAAGATGTTTATTCGTTGTTAAGAGCAGAAATTCATGTTGTATTCCTGTAACGGAGCCTACAGAATTCATAGTGGTACAGTTCCTGCCAATTACAAGCATTCTTATAAGGAAAAGCAACTATAAATGATACTGGCTTGTTTTCTGTCTGCCAGAGAACCTACTTTGGGAGGTATAAATAGAATAAGGTTACAGCAAAATGTTAATTATTTGCATTCACCGTTCATATCCTTGTGTTTATAAACATGAGAAAACTCACCAGATATTCAGCCATCCAACTTGTATTTGGCTGAAATAGCGTGTAAAGGGGCATGCCCAGAAAAATGCAAAAATATAAGGAACTAATATCTTTGTTTAGCTTTATTTGTGTCCTATGAATCAGTGCAAAGGAGCATGAAGAGCGAAAACAAGGATCAGAAAGCTTGGCTCTCCAGATGTTATTGGACTTCAATTCCCAAAAGCACTGATCAGCAAGTGTACTGAACTGGGCATCTGGTAATTGAAGTCCAAGAATACCTGGAGAGCCAAGCTTGCTGACCCTTGGAACATTCTGTATTGACTGAAGGCCACAGGGCTAAGGCAATTCTAACACTGCTGCCCTTTGAATCTTGCCTCCTCAAGACAAGGGGGCAGACAACTGTGCTCTGTGACTTCATTTTAAAAATAAAGGTATTCCTGAGAAAGTTAAGAACAGGTTGTACAGATCGACTAAAAGGCTGAAGCATCAATAATGAGCTCATTAATATA
The DNA here is from genome assembly GCA_030440675.1 of Furcifer pardalis. Lineage (NCBI taxonomy): Eukaryota > Metazoa > Chordata > Lepidosauria > Squamata > Chamaeleonidae > Furcifer > Furcifer pardalis. The sequence continues at coordinate 291,075,944 of CP126890.1, forward strand.
TAATTATATTATAATTATTATATTATATAATAATATAATATATATTATAATAATATAAACTGAAAAATTAAATTAAATTAAACTGTGCAGAGTCAAGAAGCCATAGAGCAACGCTAGCTAGGGAATGGGGTGGGGGTGGTAGGAAAGCTGATGCTTCTTTCAAATAAGAAGTTATTGTTTAATGGCTATCAGATGACCAATGCATTCATGACAGGGCTGCTGCTCAGTATGTAGGATTCCACACGTGTGGTCACACTAAAGAGCAGAGTATCTGATTTCACAAGAATTGTGCATCCTGAAAACCTGTGTTCAAAATCAGTGGGGAAAATGTTCTCAGCTCTGAGGGGAGCAGAACAACCTGGAAATATGTAGGATATTTTCTAGTGACATTATAGAGCAGTGGTGCCCAAACTAAGGCCCAGGGGCCAGGTGCGGCCCCTGATGCCAAGTCATCCGGCCCACGAAGCCCTTGTCATTCCTGGAAGCGGAAGTAAAATGCACCTGTACAGGCGTGTTTTAATTCCACTTCCAGGAGCGACGAGGGCTTCGTGGGCCGGATGAATTGGTGTTGGGGGATACACCTGGCCCCTGGGCCTTAGTGACCAGCTCCCTGAACCACATGATCGGCCCATGGTCCAAAAAGTTTGGACACCCCTGTTATAGAGACTAAGGGAAAGACTGAGGTAGATTTAGAGTTGTTATTACTTAAGTTGGGTGTTTTTACTTTCCTCATCCATTTCAAGGCGAGCACCTTGAGTTAAGAGTTTGGAACCTAGCTGCACCTCTGACCTGAACGTGACACAAAATATGACCCCTAATGGAAATATCCAGCTTGCTTTAAGCATTGTTTGTTTATCATTTAAAATACGTCTATGAATTTGATAGCTAAAACATTTAGAGAGAAACACACATGCTGCTACTGGAGTAGGTCTATTTGAATCAATGAAATCTTGATGTGGGATTGATTCAGTGGGGCTACTCTAATGCAACTGTCCTAAGCAACAATATTTCAGTCATAATGTGAGCAATATTTTAGATGAGTTGCATCACTCTTAACAGTGCTGCAATTCTACTAGAAAACTAAGGGTTTTTACATCTACTTGCGCACTGTTCCCCCCCACACACACACAAAAGGGGGGGGGGACACAAGCTTCTCACTCTAAAATGCACGTGAAATGCACAAGGATAGTACTAGTGACACTGAAAATCACCTTTACTTGAGAGATCTATGTAGAAATCCTACTGGTTGAAAACCAAAACATGTAATACTTAGATACTTGTACAAATATGAGCAGAAGACCAGTTTACAGTGGGATAAATGTGAAATAAGGGATTCTGTTTTTCTAGGACAGGGGTTCCCAACCTTTTTATGCCACAAGCCTGACCAGCTGCCGCTGCCGCCGCCCCGCCCCCGCCCCCGATAGCTGAGTGGGCTGGACCATGCCCCCGGAAGTGGAAGCGATCGCGTTTACGGCTGTCAGAAATGCACCCACTTCAGCATTTACAACTCCCGTGGGTGTATTTGCACATGTGCAGGCACATTTTACAGCTGACATAAACATGCCTGCTTCCACTTGTGGGTGCAGCAGAGGTGGCGATGGCCGGGTGGAATGGCGTTGTGGGTCACATTCTGGCTCACAGGCTGTATGTTGGGAACAGCTGTTCTAGGACTTCAAATCACTGATAGCTGAAAGGCAAATGTATTAGGATGCTACTGTAGATGACTGACTTTTAAAAATGTTAGTTAACAGCAATCACCCATTCAGATTAGCAATGTGAGAATGGCAGAGGAAACTCATGAAGGCCACTTCATTGTGCTTTAGAACAATGTGACTTTGTTTAATCTAAAAAGAGCAGAAACAGTCTTTCACAAGTCTCCTTTTCCAGTGTTGATTGATTAGGCAGGCAGTTGTCTGCATGGATAAAACCATTTGAATAACTTCTGTGCTGGCTTTAAAAGCCCCCAGTCTTATTATCCAATAAATAAAGCCTCCTTCTTCATAAATCTAACAGTACTCTAGAGACACAAAGTATTTTATCACTCAGCACAGCCTGCATAATACCAAAAAGTAAGACACCTGATGCATAGGCTGAATCCTGAGTAACCTCCATGTATGTTTTTAAAGGCAGTTATATCTCTAACTCATGGGGGGAAACTTGAATTCATAGGTAGTTCAGTGCTTAAGAGACTAAATGTGGTTCTGGTGGAGAACCTTACAGACCTTTGACTATCATCTATCCTCCACTGCTTACCCGTCTATATCCCTCTCAAAACTGTGGAGAAAAGTAACCATCCTGCTTTAGAAAAAATATCCAGAACTGAACTATTAAATTAAGTAAGTGTATACGACTTTCCCCTCTTATTTCTATCCAGTATTCCAATCACATAAAGGGGGTGGTCATGTTTAATCATAAACACTTTTGGACTCTCAGATTATTCAGTTAACAGCAAACTGTGACTGAACTAGGTCATAAATTATTTTCCATATCAAGCAGAGCAGATTTGCTGGTGGATCAGAAAGAACATAGACATATAAAATTCTGAACTAAAACACAGACTGTTTACCAACCGCTTGGAAGAGCTGGAGTCAGTCCATGGTACCCTTGAGCCTTAGTTAGAGGAAAAAGACCCAGCGATAGAGCACAAAGAGCATTAGCATCAGAGCACAGTAAAATGCTGCAAAGCCACAGAGCTGTGTGGAAAGAGAGACAAGACTGGGTTCTTCTGAGTCTGTCCCCAGAGAAAGAAGAGACTCAACTGTCCTTTTAATGCTGAGGTTTAGCTGAAGAATGTCAGAAGGGGAACAGAGTTTGTCCTGTCCAAAGTGTGAGCAGGAAGGGAAAACAGACAGAAAAAAATTAGCGTCAGTCTTATCAGCCATGCAAGCATCCATGAAGTAGTCAAGAAAGCCCCATCTCAACCATATTTTCACACAGGAACTTCCTGTTTTCTTACTAGATCTATAAATGTATACACAGGTATTCACTCACAAGCAAATTAATGAACATTTAAGAACAAGCTTGCACTAAGGCTGTGATGGTGAACCTTGGCACTCCAGCTGTTCTTGGACTTCAATTCCCAGAAGCCCAAGTCTCTGTGAATCCACACAAGTGGTTTACTGAGTGTGTGGATTCACAGGGACTTGGACTTCTGGGAACTGATGTCCAAGAACACATGGAGTGCGAAGGTTTGCCATCACTGTACTAAGGTATCCCTTGTGCTCTGAAAACTATTGAGATTCCATGTAGATGCCCTTCCTGAGAACTAAATGGAAGGTGTACAAATAACGGCATTTCTATTTGCTCTGCAAAGCAAAGCTGGTCTCTGAGTGCAGTATCCTGCATTGATGCTAAGTATACCAATATCAGTTGGCACTTTAAAAAAGACTGACATTTTTGGACTTTTCACTTTTATACTGTCAGAGATAAAAGGGGAGGGGTGTGTGCAAAGCACATCAACCCCCCAGGGCTGTTCTGTCACATTGCAAGACTCACCAAATCATATGGTTAAATAAAGCTGTGCTAGGATGGGAGTCGGGGAATATAACTTTCTGTAAGATACTACGTTTAGACCAGTGGTTCCCAACACGAGGCACACGCCCCACAGGAGGACTTCAAATCCCAAAAGCCTAAGACAGTACATTGACTGATCAGTGCTTAGGGGAATTGACTTAGGCTTCGGGGAATTGAAATCCAAAAGTTGGGAAACACTGGTTTAAACATTTTTAAAAGATACCTAATCTGCACTCTCAAAAGACAAGTTTTTCTGTTCAGGGCTGTTCTTAGAAAGTTCTCTATATTGCTAATAAACAAAAATTCAGCAGAAGGAGGCATACACCTATTTCTGCCCACATGTAGTTATTTCCAAACAAATATGTAACTTGGTACAGACTGCAACAGTTTCTAAGAGTGAAGAGAATGGGGCCAATGTTTATCATACATGCTCTGCATACCTTCCATACCCCATACCTGGGATAAATAACAGCCACTAACACGTTTTTTAAAAAAGCTTAGGCATTATGAACATGCATTTCCTACGGTATAAGACCGTGATGATGAACCTTGGCATTCCAGCTGTTCTTGGACTTCTATTCCCAGAAGCCCAAGGCCCTGTGAATCCACATAAATGGGTTTACTGCATATACACAGCTTGGCTTCTGGGAATTGAAGTTCAAGAACAGCTGGAGTGCCAAGGTTCGCCATCACTGGTATAGGATATAGGTTTTCTTCTCTTCATTCAGAATGTATTGCAAATTATAAGAAATACATAGAGAGTTAAGGTTCTTCAAAAATCACTGGGATCTCTGTTCCAGAAAATAACTGAATTGTTGGTTTGCAGAGCCTTCACTACCCCTGCTTGGGTAAAGCATTAAATAGGTCAGTGCCTCTTATGAGCTTCTGGATTAACGTCGCAGAAATAAAGCAAATATGTGGTGTCTACCTCTCAGGAATCTTGCTGTGGCTCATGCTTTGCTATATAAACCACCTGCCATACCCTGCAAACAGACTCAATGGCACTAAGTTTAAGTATGGCTCTTCTCGGTAAAGGAATTGGGAGGGGGGGGGCTTTGCATTTTAAGAGTAAAATAGATTTCTGATTTCTTGTCCCCAGTTTTAGAGAATGAATGTGACCTTCAAAGCAGATGTTGGGTGGATATAATATTTGTAGTCACAACAAGCTGTAGACTGTGGGAACTGAACTAGCTTTGATGGACAATGAATGCTACGATGTAATTTGTGGAACCCCTTCAGGAGGAGGGATGAATGGCAAAAATGTGTTTTGATATGGGACGGAGGAGGAGGAGGAGGAGGAGAGAGATTTCACCATGCTTTAGATCTCTTTGCATCTGATGGAGCTTGTGAGTAAAGCTAGCAAGACATAGTCTTTATGTTAATAGGCCAGGCCAGGCTAGGCAAGAGCTAGAGAGGTTTTAATCATGCTAATGTTGGAATGGTCTTTGCAATTATGTTCCTGTGCTTTAATATCCTGAAACTTTATTTATTTATTTCAATTTATATCGCCGCCCCTCTCCAAGGACTCTGGGTGACTCACATAAAACATTAAACATTAAAGATTTTAAAATTAGAAGTTTAAAAGACTGAAAGATTAAAAGATTCATTTTAAATGGTTAATAGGTAAAGGTTTCCTTTGCTTGAAAACCAGTCCTATCTGACTCTAGGGTTCAGTGCTCATCTCTGTTTCAAAGCCGAAGAGCCAGCGCTGTCTGCTTCTGCAGATATTTCCATGGTCATGTGGCAGGCATGACTAGACACCAGAGCACATGGAATGCTGTTACCTTCCCACCAAAGTGGTCCCTATTTATCTACTTGCAATTTCTTGCTTTTGAACTCCTAGGTTGGCAGGAGTAACTGTGTACTAAATAAAATGATGATTGTACCCAGAACTGTGGTCTCTGGTCCTAACAGGATAGGACTGCATGTCGTACATGATCTGGCTGGTGTGTAAGCACAAACAGTCAGTGGGTGAAACCTATCAGTTTCTCTAGCCTGAAGCAAGTCTATAGGTGCCCAGGAGCCACACCAAGGAGATGTGGGCTTCACTGAGCGGTACAGGCCGCTGAAGATGGACTGAGTTATCTGGTAGGGGGTCAAAGGCAAAGGGGCTGAGATCGTTAACACCTTTACATTTGCTCCTCTCCTCTTTGCACGGAGCCATATCCAACACTGACACCCAAAGCTTATACAGTCAAGCTATTTACAACCACTATTTCTGCCTTGTCTGCACCCACTCTTGAGAGAAGCAGATAAGCAAACAAAACTAGCCAAAGAAACAATTCTAGCCTAGTTAGATTTACCCTTACTCTCCATAATTTGTCAACTATCTCATATTACACAGAATCTGTCAGAGGTTGGTGCAAATGGGGCTTGATCAAGAGGTTAAAGTATTTCATAAACTCTTTTGTTAATGTCAAAGGTATTATGTTGCTGTGAACATAAAAGGGAAGGAAGATGAGAGAATGCCATATTTCTTGTTAAAAATATGACATGGGGAAGACCTTTAGAAGACAAGAGCAGACAATTCATTTGCTTCTGTCATGTTTCAACGCTGTATGTATGGGACCAGCAATCTGTAACTTTAGATTTTCCTGAGTTTCCTGTGGGATTCAAATATAGTTCCTAGGTTTACTCTTGTTCATTCAGCTTTAGCTACCATCTCAATTGTTCCAAACCCTGCCTCTTCTATCTTCAGAAGATGGCTTTGGCTGATGGGAAGACATATGTATGTACATGACAAAAACAGATTGTGGGTGTTCCTGATTTTTGTACACAATTCTGAGAATACAGAAATCTGATAGGTCATCTGACACTACTACCTGGTTGGCAGTTATTCTAAGCATAGTCAAGTAATATGCTTCTCATAACTCAGTAGAGTAACAGAGTGTTTTTCATTCAAAATAATCTGGCCAACTGAGTGTGGCAATTATGACTTCACTAATGATTCAGAGGAAGAAACCAAAGAGGAAACCAGTTTGTTCATAGAAAAGGCTAACATAACAGGTGTGTGTAACGTAATAAAATTATACAACATAAAAATATCCAAGCTAAAAAAAGTGTGGCAGGCAGTGGTGGACTTAAAAAACTCCCAAACAGGCTGCTTTTAAGGAGACTGAGCAGAACTCAAGCAGAATAAGCTGACAGTTGTGATGGGAAGTGTTGAATCACCTTAATACCGTCTTGGAAGGATGTATGCTTGAAGTCAGGGGTGCAGTGATTATGGGAGATAAAGTGTCAAGCCCAGAAACTGTCAGCATAGTATCCAAATTAGAATGCCAACAACTAAGTAAGAATTCATGCCTGGATACTTGCCACCAGAGACCAGGTTAAATGTCACTGAAAACTAGTCTCTTTAAATTTTTCATTTAAATAACCATTAGAGCTTAGCTCAAATAGAACAGAAATCTTTGGACTCTTAGAAAGAGACACTTGAAATACAAGCAGGTAATTATTGCCAGATTCCCTTCAGGGCTAAAATGTTACAGATAGTGCATCATTAGAAGAGGAGATCAGTTAGCATTCTAGACTCAAACAGATGTTCACAGCTGAGCAAATATATACTTACAACTATGCTTTGCTCCTAATGACCTATCACAAAATAAAGCAAGCTAATCTGCAAGTTATGGAAGATGCAAACAAAAAAGGCATTGCATTTCTTCATTTAATGACCGGTTATCTGTAATGTATTGGGTTTGGCCAATGCTGTCTTTTTGTTTTATTAGTATGAGTAACCACTACTAGCCCTGAAAATTTATCCTCTTCTGGATTCCCTGGCATCTTTTTTCCCACCTCTTAGACATAGATATGTTTGGGGACCTGGAAATGATTTACATCATGCATACTTGTTAACAGAAAATGGAACAAATCTTACACATGCCAATTTTTTTATTATCATGGATACAAGTCTCCTCTAAGCACATGGAAACTAGAAATTTTATGTGTGTTAATAACAGACATCTCACACTTTCATTACATTACTAATTGTGCCCTGCTTTATGTTGTACCAATTCTGCCACTGCTGGTCCAAACCCTGGATGAGGAGGGTGAGCACCTGGGCCCTGTAAAACTTTATTGCAACAGGATGAGATAGATTTTATGGTCACATTTTACTTTCGCTTCCAGGAACGACGAGGGCAGTGTAGGCTGGATGAATTGGTGTTGGGGCAGATCTGGCCCGTGGGCCGTAGCTTTAGCACCCCTGGTTTAAGCAGAGAAAATGGCAGCTTAAAATCTATCTCATCATGTTGCAAAACAGATTGCAAGGTGCGTTTTGCTTCCGCTTCTGGTGGGAGGAACCATGTGATCAGCCTGTGGTTCGAAAAGTTTGGGCACCCCTGATTTAACCAGTTATGTGCCTCCTTCATTAGTAAAAGACAACAGGAGAATCCAATTTGAATTTCTATCTAATTTCTGTCTTTCAGCTCAACATACTATGCTGCAACTGGCAAGTCATACAGATGTGATGGAATAAGCAGAAATGGAGTTTCTTGTTCTGATTTGCTATCCTAGCTTAGAAAAGCTCTTGTAGTCTTAGAAAAGCTCTGGACATTCTTTATTACAGCTTGTTCTGACCTAGCATTATAAATGACTGGGCTCGAGAGGTTAGCAAAAATCTTAGTCACAGAAGACAAGTGCCTGCAGTGCAAAGTTCAGGACTAAAGATTTTCTCTCTTACCTGAGGCACACCAATCTTTCGGCAAGCTTCCAGGAAATTTTCCACATTTCGCCTACACTTGGCCATGGTTAATTTAGGCTGCAGAAAAGAGGAAAGGAAGAGCATAGCAAACATCATCATCAATGTCCAACTGAAAACTCTTTAAAATGTTTTAAATAAAAATGCAATCAAATTTATAAAAAAAACTAATTAATTTTTTTGAACGTCAGTTTTTATGCACCCTGCACCAAAGATAATTAACTAGCTGCTAGTTTGATCAAACACCCACAGCATTATCACTTGATACTTACAACAGCTGGCGAGGGGACGTGAATACTAGGAACTGAACGAGGCCGGACATGATTGGCTAAGTGGCACAGGACCACACCGTCAGTGAGTGCTGCCCCGAGATCGCTGGGCAAAGACACCTTCAACCTCGATTCAATGTTCTAAAAAGGAAACAGAGACCAGGCAGGCACTTGATTTTATCACCACAGAAAAACAAGACGCCAGAGGAGCAATTAGACATTATGGCAAAGACCACAAGCCAGAGGTCCTAATGAGTAATACCTCGGATAATGCTAAGACTTGGTTCCACAAGTCTTGGTGTTATCCGATTTTTAGTGTTATCCAATGCATGTTAAAATCCTATGGGATGAATCGGATAACGTTAAAGCTCCATAGAGATACATTGTAACCATACAGGCTTTAGTGGTTGTTATCCGATGCATCCCATAGGACTTTAACGTTATTCGATCCAATTCTCCTCCCCAGATTACTTAACATTATGCGATTTTAGCACTATCCGAGGTAAACGTTATCCGAGGTATTACTGTATCTCCTATAGATATCACTGGAATGCAAAGAGTCTTTTAGACTGCTTTGAAAGGTTTTTCCTGGTGTTAGAACAGTTAAGCTTGGAAAGACATTTACATACACACTCATGACTGCATGTATATATGTACATATGTACGTATTTAATCTACCTATACTATGGCCTTTCTCCTAAAAGCAAAGGGTGGCTAATGGTCCACATGGAAACATACAGTTAAAATAACTAATTAAGGTAAAGGTCGCCCTTGCTCGAAAGCCAGCCGTATCTGACTCTAGGGTTCAGTGTTCATCTCTATTTATAGCCAAAGAGCCAGAGCTGTCTGCATCTGCAGACGTTTCTGTAGTAATGTGGCAGGCATGATTAGACCACGGAACATTGTTACTTTTCCTGTCAAAGTGGTACCTATTTATCTACTTGTAATTTCTTGCTTTTGAACTGCTAGGTTGGCAGGAGCTGGGATAGAGACAGAAGCTCACTCCGTGATGCAGCACTCTGGTCTGAACTGCTGACCTTCCAGCTATCAAGTTCAGTATCTTAACTACTAAACCACTGCAGTCTCCCAGAAACACTAACTACAGGTGTTTAAAAATACAAATTGCAAATATCTTCAAAAATAAAATTAAATAAAAACTATATAAAATATAAGATACAGTTGAGGAGGTGCCACGGATAAATTGTTTTCCCATTACTTTTTAGTAATGAGACTAAAAGGCAGAGGTGTAGCTACCGCCGTATCTGCCGTATCAATTATACGGGGCCCCAGGGCCACGGGGGCCCCCAACGTGCGTAAGCAAAACAAATCTTTACCCTTCCTAAGGGCCCCCAAACAAATTTTTATACGGGGCCCCGCCAAGGCATGCTACTCTTCTGCTAAAAGGCAAGAAAACTCACATTCAACTAATAGTGCAGTCACTGAATGTCAAGGCTTGGCCCCAGTGATGGGATATAACAGGTCCGCACCAGTTCACCAGAACCAGTAGTAACTTTTCCCAGTGTCCCGAAGAACCAGTAGCAGCCTTTTTTTTTTTTTTTTTGGGGGGGGGGCGGAGAACCACCTTCGGGGCTTACCTTTTCACTGGTTTCCTCACTGCGCATGTGCGCCAAGCACTTGGTATGCATGCACACCTATAGTGCTTGGCGCATATGCACGGCCTCCTTGCTGTCCTCCCAAGCGGGGAGGAGGAAGAGAAGGTGCTAGCCTGAAGCTCCCTATAGCCTGCTCTCCAGGGTAAGTGACTCACCTTTGGATGTGGTGTGTCTGTGTGTATTTTAATGTGCATTTATTTATTTATTTATTTATTTATTTGAATTTCTATACTGCCCTCCTTGCCGAAGGCGACCCAGGGCGGTTTAACACATCCTAAAAAACATAAAAAGGCTAAAATTCTAAAAGTTCTCAAAAACCCACAGTTAAAACCAATTAAAACTACAACTAAAACATTATATGATTTAAAACTTAAGAACTTAAGGGAGCAGGGGAGGAGGTCAAACCAGCCTCCAGTACCCCAGACCTGCCCTGCCAGCCAGGTTTTTACACCCTTCCGGAAGGGCAGCAGCTCTGCCTGAAGGCGCAGCTCAATTGGCAGAAGGTTCCACAGGGCCGGAGCAGACACACAGAAGGCCCTCCTTCTAGTGCTAGAGAGATGTGCCTCTCTAGCTGATGGTACAACCAGAGAGCCTCTCTGGTCCGCTCTAGTGGGACGGGCAGATGTCCTTGGGACGAAGCGATCTCTTAGGTATCCTATTTAATACCTTTACCTATATTGACGTACTACCACAGTTGCTAAAAAGGCCTGGCGGCCGGCAGGCCTGGCAGCCTGGCTTGGGGTTTTTAAGCAAAGTCTTGGAGTTACCTCATCAGTAAGCTACACCTGTGCTGTTCCAATTACTGTTCCATTTGGTGAACCCTTAAGGAGGTACAGCTGTTTTACATTTACATTAAGGCATATTATTCTAGAGAACCGGTACAATGACCATATTCATTTTGCAACATGGGGCTGCCCAGGCACTTATATTAACAGGTAAGTGACAGGTTTGTGTTTGGGGTGGGTGGGTGTATTTTAATGCAATTTTTATTTATTTATTTATTTAATTTACGGGTTTGTGTTGTGGGTGGGTGGGTTGAGGGGTGTATGTGTATGTGTGCTTATTTTTATATTATTTATTTATTTATTTTTTTCTTTGGCCCCGCCCATGACATCACGGTGGGGTAGTAAAATTTTTGACATCCCACCACTCCTTGGCCCAGTGAACCATTTTGGCATGCAAAATATTTTACTCCAGAATGGCAGTGACATGTATTGAACTCTTCAAGAGTAATTCAGCAGAAAGTTTAACTGGTCTGCATTTCACCTTCTCCCTCCAGGGCTTCAGACATAACTACTATTCTTACAAGGAGAGATGGTCTGAATCGCCAGCTCGGAAAAGGTTCATGTAGTTGTAAATGACACAGATGTCTGTATGAACAGAAGTCACCAGAGCAGTCCATGGAGCTGGTTAGGAACAGTAGATCAAAGCTAGGAACAGTAGATCAAAGTCTGAATACAATTTAGCCTTCTTGTACTTCAGTCCTTGGCCATTTTCCTAAAGCCCTTTCTTGCCTTATTAAAAATATACTGTAAAAACAGCCATTTATTCCAATCTGCTCCTAAAGTCTCCACCGGGGGGGGGGGGGGGGGTAGTCCCAAGCCTTGCTTTCCAGTGAGAACCTATACACTGTACATCTGACAGCACACACATAGAGCCCCATATGTGGGTGGTTTCTGCACCTAGAGTGCATGGCCACTGCCTTCCAGTCCAGCTTTTTAGCTTCCCTGAGGCATCTGGCTAGGTGTGATTGGGATTTGACCACAGGATAGGACTAAATTAACGTCAAGCCTTCACATTATTCAACACAGTATAGCAGAGGTTCCCAACCTAAGGAACATGAGCCGGATCCTGCCCATGGCACCATTTCATGTGCCCCCCACTCCCCCAAGGGCATTCAAGAAACAAAATGGCCATCCCTGTGAAACTGTTGGGACAAAATGGCTGTCCCCATCATGCAGGCAGGGCAAAATGGCCATCCAACCCTTGACGCTGACTGAGAAGGCCTGACCTGGCCCCTGGCTTGAAAAGGTTGGGAATCCCTGCAGTATATAAACCTTTCCAACATACTTTCCGCAGTTGCTCTACCAGCTCCACGTTTTCCTCCTGCAGCTTGGAATGATGGGTTTTGCTATAGTCTTCAGTGCTGTTAGCAGTTGTTGATGCAGAAGCCGGCAGAGATGCAACAGCTAGAAAAGGCAAAACATGTATGAAAATGGAAGCACAAAAAACAAAAGGCAAATCATATTTACATTATGTAGCTCATTTCCTGTGGCCCAAGGAAGTCTGGGCAGCTGTAAGATTATCTAGGCAAGTAACTCTTATTAATTAATTAATTTTATTTTTATGCCATCTTTCTCTCAAAAAGGGGCCGAAGGCAGCTCTTTGTCCTTATTACACAGCTATGTACAGGCATAACACATTTAGCTTGCTATATTATATGGTAGCCACCAGTTGGGGCATCTATAGTTTCTCCAGATTTTGAATCGCTTTCAAGCTGGTAGATGAAGCTGAACTGTTTTTCACATATTCCAAGCCAAGTACAGTAATACCTTGGATAACGTTTACCTCGGATAACGCTAAAATCACATAACATTAAGTAATCTGGGGAGGAGAATTGGATCAAATAACGTTAAGGTCCTATGGGATGGATCGGATAACAACCGCTAAAGCCTGTATGGAGCTTTAACGTTATCCGATCCATCCCATAGGATTTTAACATGGATCGGATAACACTAAAAATCAGATAACACCAAGACTTGTGGAACCAAGTCTTAGCGTTATCCGAGGTATTACTGTATCTTTCTTCAGAACCATTGCAGATTATAGAATCGTGATCATGGCTCATTAAGCTATGATCATTTTGAGGCACTCTTTCTTTGTGCAACCCACTCTTCTGAATCAGCCATGAGTTTTCTGTGCTGCTATCCAAACTGTGGAGCTTCCTGTACAGACATACTTCTCTCACACCTTTATTTTCACCGTTTAGGTTTCAAGCCATTCTGTTCACTTATGATTTAAATTGCCTTCAGTTCCCTCTTCCTTTATTCCATTTTCAGCCTCTTATTTTATGGTTTTATTGTACAGTAAAATCCCAGCTTATGACTGCCTTGGTTTGTTTGCCACGGTTTAAAACAGCAAATCCAGAGGAAATGATGTCCCAGTGTATGACATTTTTTTGCCTTACGACCGGGAATTCCCCAGAGTCCAGAATGGCTGTGGGGGTATTTAAGACCAGCAGCAGCCATTTTGGACTCTGGGTGGCACGGCTGCAGCAGGTAACCTTACCTTGTGCGTTCACGGTGCCTCTTCTAGAGCCGTTGTTAAAGCGTGGGATGTTTTTTAAATCCCATGGCTTAGTGACGGCTCCAGAAGAGGCACTGTGAATGTGCAAGGCTCTCCCCTTTCACCAAACCAACTCTGGCACAGAAGGGGGGGAGCCAATCGCAGTGGGCAACCTTGTCTTGCATGTTCACGGCGCCTCTTCCGAAACCGTCGCTAAGGCACGGGATTTAAAAGACAGCCCGCACGTTAGCAACAGCTCTGGAAGAGGTGCCATGAACGTGCAAGGCAAGGTCACCCGCTGCAATCAGCTCTCGCCACACTGACCCGGGCACAGAAGGAGGGAAGAGGCAAGTGGTTCACCTTGCCTGGCTGTGGCATCTGCGGTGTTCGCCGCAGCCGTACCAGGACTGGATGGCAGGTGTGTTGGGGGGGGATGTGTATGGGTAGTAGGATGGTGTTTTGTATTGTACATTATTGAATTGATTACTGTATGGTTATTTTCTTTGTATTGGATATAAATTGTATTGTGAATATATTGTTTATTGTTCATTCGATATTGTATACTGTTTATGGACAGTATTCTGATTATATAGTGTTTATATTTATGCTGTTGCACTGCATTTTTGGATGCTGTGATTTTGTATTGTTGATCTGTTATATTGTGTTGTATTCGATTTTATGTTGTAAGCCGCCCTGAGTTGGTTTTCACCAAGTAGGGCGGCATATAAATCGAAATAATAATAATAATAATAATAATAATAATAATAATAATAATAATAATAATAATAATAATAATAATAATAATAATAATAATAATAATAATAATAATCTTCAGCGGGGGATCCCTGGACGTGCTCCGGCAGCCAGAAAAACCTCTCCTCTTCTTTGCCCAACGCCAACCCTGAGGAAGAAGCACTGCAGCCCAAACATGGTAGGGAAAGGTAGCGTCCCACATTTTGGGAGTGGGGGTGGATTTTTTTGGGAAGTCAGGAAAGTCCCCTCCCCCCAATGCATTCCTGCAGAATGCATTCCTGCAGAATGCTGTCATAAAGGACCAAAATCGTAAGCTGGGTTTTTACTGTACAGTACAGTTGTACCTCGCTTAAAGAGCATAATGCATTCCATGGGATTGTTCTTTAAGTGAGTTTGCTCTTTAAGCGAAACACCACTGTAAGTGACCAGTTATGACTTCTGGCGGGGGGGGGGGGGATTGCAAACCCCGATTTATTTGTTAAGTGAGTTTTTGGTTGGTTTTATTTGTTAAGCGAAGCGAACATTCAGAAAAATTCTGTTCTTTAAGCGAGTTACTCTTTAAGTGAGGCTCTTTATGCGAGGTTTGACTGTATTCCCATCTGCTCCTTAAATTACTATCTTCACTATGTGATATGCTTCCTGATTCTAAACCTTTTTTGTACAGTCAGATGATAGCTATAACAGCTTTTTAAAGCTGAATGGTAGCAGTAAATCTCATACATGTATAAGATTGAATGCAAGCTCCTCAATACAAAACATTGTGTATGTAAAGGAGAATCAGTCTAAGCTGGTTCTTCCCAGATATGTTCAATTTCAAACGAAAAGAAGATTAGTTGGTTGCTGTAAGAGGAAGACTCTCATGTAAGCCTCTCATGTAAGCCTCTAGTGTACAGACAGTGCACTGACCAAAAATTTTGATTTTTGGCCGACCTTTTTTGTCTGTGGTTTCTGAGAACCAGGCCAAAAATTACAAGAAAGACAGTGCCTAAACTAAAGCAGTACAATGAACTCACAAACCACTAGCTCAAAGGTTGAGGTCACATCATCGCATATCTTCCTTGTGTTACCCACCTTTCTTCACATCATCCCTTGAAGCATTTCGAAAAAGGAAGCTCTCGGGACGCTGAGGAGGATTTCTGCAAGCAAAGGGTGCAGCAGTGGGAGGGCCAGGATATGGAGCAGAAAGATGAACTAAACGTAGACATGCAAATATAGAGGAGACACGTGTGTTATTTATAATATGATGTGAATTCCAGAATTTTTAATAATTGTGACAAGGCTACACTGTACAGCCAGGTGTTAGAAAAGTGGGATAAAGACCTCACTCCAGCAGGCTTGGGGCAGTGTATGTTTTGTATAACTTTAGGAAAATAAGACCTCTTGCTTTGACCTAGTCAGCCTAGATTATTTATTCCCAAATTATCTATTCCCAAATTAGACGCTTGTGCGAGTAGGGCGGAATATAAATTTGATTAACAACAACAACAACAACAACAACAACAACAACAACAATTCCCCCAAGGTCTTATCCTGCAATCATTGCAAAAGGAGCTAGGGCCCTGTGATTATATTCTTGACTCCACTAATGAAGTTCAGACCATGTACAACTTCTTATGTCTGAATCTAACTGGTTTTCTCTAATGAAACTGATACCCATATGTGACATAATAATCAATTCATTTTCCCATTTTGAGCATATATGCAAGGATTCTCAGTGGAGAAAAATTCCCTGCCATAATTTAATCATTACATTAAAGGATTATAGGACTATCTAAATCAAGGTGTCTCAAAGATTGCCATACATAGGGAACTGGTTATCCCTTTCCAGTTACCTGTTTGAGAAGCAGGTGAATTTGGTGAGATGGTGGATCTTTCATCACTCTGTAAACAAAGGGGAAATGTGAAACAAAGGGAAACGAGGACAAAGAAGTTTTATTCAAACACAGCACAGAACCCAGAATATGATTTTAGGAGAAGAAAGGCAAGGCATAAGATATATGTTGGGGTAAAGGAACAGATGATTCTCCAAGCAAAGGGTGCTGAAAATGGGTGTCTGCAGATGTTACTGGACTGAAACTCCCACCAACTTCAGCAACCATGATTAATGGGACAATGGCAGTTGTTGCCCGGCAAATCTGTCTGGCCATGTGTTCCCCATGCCTGTTCTCTACAAAAAAAATACATAAAAAGCTTACTAACAGAATCAAAGGCTTTCCTAAGAATATAGTAACAGGGACTAGTATCAATTCCCCCGCTGAAACTGAATATATTTAAGACAAGAGTCACACAAAAACAGCCCTTTTCACTGTTTTAACCTTCAAGAATCAAAGTATTAAATCAGAATACAGCATCTTTGATTGCACACAAGACCTTCCTTCACCAAAGACAAATGAACACAAAACCCAAACTTAAATTGTAGAGATCTTTCTAGAAGACATTTTAGTGCTGATTTCATCATGTACATACCACATTTTTCAAAGAGAACAGACCTACCAAGAGTGTGTGTGTAAATTGAAATTTTCTGCTCAGGCTACAAAGAGAGCCATCACTTATTTTGTATAATAAATAGCGAGAGGTTCAGAAGAGGGGAGGGGGAGAGTGATATCCAGAAGTATGGGCCACACATCCCTATTCCTGGTTCTGCAGCCCCCATTATTGTAACAAACAACAACAACAACAACAACAACCAGCTTTTTAAACTGGAACCTTTCCTTTGTACTACTATCTGGTGGCCAAATGGGAGACACGAAAGGGGGCTTTTTCGCAGCCAAAATAATATTACATTTGGGGTTTGGGGTGTTGGAAGCTCCAGGGAAGACTGAGCCTGCATTTAGACCTCTGGTCCCAAGATGCCAATGGCCATCCTGTTTTAGACTTATCAGTAAAAAAAAATCTCCTTTATTTGTTACTCTTTATGCAGCCAACAGAAGACACGTAGGGCTCCAAACCTTGGATCAGCTTTTGGAAAAGTTACACCCACACATTAATAGGGAACTACAATCATTTTCTCATGTGTTCAAAGTCACCAGGGAGAAACCAAATCTAAAACAGCTTCTAAGTTTGCTGGGGTCTTATTCTGGTACCTGAGAAACATCATCCATGGATTTAGCTACTGCTTAACACTTTAGCTCTCATCAACAAAGGAGACAGTATGTGGGTCAGGAAGAAGCTCCTAATAATAGTCTGGAACAAATCAGACTATGTCCCCTTATTTTTACAATGGCTTTCAAATCAGGTCTGCTTGTTTAAGGAAACTGAAGAAAGGCTACATGTTCTTCTGCTTCCTTTCTAATATGGTAAATGCCAGGTCTTACACTGATAAATATTTATCGTAATCTGAAACGATTCTACTGGGATATTAAGTAGCCAAAGGTACATACAAGGATATGCAAATGCCAGATTCATCTTAGCATGAAAAATTATGAACGATGAAAACGTAAAATGGTTCACATAAAGAGAATTCTGGAAGACACAAAAATACTGCACATCACAACATTGTGCTTCTAGTGGACAAGAAGGCACTGTGTTCTACAAACTGACTCATTACTGTTTAGCAAGAAGTGAAACATTGCATATTAGGTTTTGGAGAAGGTAGTGGTGTGGAAGTTACAGGGGGTTCTGGATGAAGCGGATTATCAGTTTTCAGGGCTGGATATGGTACTGAGACTGTGTTGGTCGTACAGTTGGATGATCTCTGGCGGGAGTGGGATGGAGGTCATCCCTCCGTCCTTGCTCTTCTTGACCTCTCAGCGTCCTTTGATACCATTGACCACGGTACCCTTCTGGAACAGCTCCGAAGAGTGGGGATCCAGGGCACTGTGTGGTCCTGGTTTGCCTCATTTCTAAAGGACCGGACCCAGTCAGTATGGTTGGAGGATGGGATGTTCAGCCCTCAGGCTCTCCAGTATGGGGTGCCTCACGGCTTGGTGCTCTCACCTCTCCTATTTAACATCTACATGAAACCACTGGGGGAGATCATCTATTCCCACAGGGCGTGGTATCATCAGTATGCTGATGATACTTTCTGGATCAAAACTCACTGCAGATGGTGATTGCAGCCATGAAATAAAAAGGCGACTGATTCTTGGGAGGCAAGCAATGAGAAACCTGGGGAGCATAATGAAAAGTAGAGACATCATATTGAAAACAAAAATTCGTATTGTCAAAGCAATGGTATTCCCTGTGGCAATGTATGGATGTGAGAGCTGGACCATTAGGAAAGCTGAGCGCAGAAGAATAGATGCCTTTGAGATGTGGTGTTGGAGGAGAGTTTTGAGAGTCCCCTGGACAGCAAGGAGAACAAATAGGTCAATCTTAGAAGAAATCAACCAGAATGCTCCTTGGAAAGTCAAATAGTAAAGATGAAGCTAAGGTACTTTGGACATCAAATGAGAAGAGAGGATTCGCTTGAGAAAGCCTTGATGCTGGGAAAGGTGGAGGGCAAAAGAAGAAGGGGCGGCCAAAAATGAGATGGTTAGATGGTATTGTAGAGACAATGGGCACAGAACTGAGCGCGTTGAGGAGGATGGTGGAGGACAGAAGTGCCTGGCGGACAATGGTCCATGGGGTCGCAGAGGGTTGGAATCGACTGTGCGACTGAACAAAAAAAAAAAAAACTGAGCTGTATATCTCGGCCCGTGGTGATCCAAGCAATGCAGTTGGAGTCCTATCCAAGTGTCTGGAGGCTGCTGGAGTCTGGATGGGGAACAACAGGCTACAACTGAATCCCGGCAAGACTGAGTGGCTATGGGTTGGGGGCCCTGCGTTATTTCGGGAGCTACCATCTTTGGTTCTGGATGAGACTATTTTCCCCAAACAGACCCATTGTGTAACCTCTGGGTCCTCCTGGACTCACTACTCCTGCTTGATGAGCAGGTGACAGTCGTGGCTAGGAGGGCTTTTGCACAACTTCATGTTATATACCAGTTACGCCCACTCCTCGGGACTCCTTGCTCATAGTCACACATGCTCTGGTCATCTCCAGACTGGAGTACAGCAATGCGTTCTACATGGGGCTGCCCTTGATGGCCATTTGGAGGCTGCAACTGGTCCAGAATGCTGCTGCTCAGGTGGTGATGGGGTGCAGGCGGTATGCCCATGCCTAGTCACTGCTTCGGGAGCTGCACTGGTTGCCAGTGTGCCTCCAGGTTCAATTCAAGGTGCTGATAATGACCTTTAAAGGACTACATGGTAGTGGGCCAGCATACATATGAGACTGCGTCACCTTGAGAACATCTGTCCATCCCACCAGAGTAGACCAGAGAGGCTCTTTCATTGAGCCATCTGCTAGGGAGGCTCGTCTCTCTAGCACCAGAAGGAGAGCCTTCTTTGTGTCTGCTCCGGCCCTATGGAACCTCTTGCCAACTGAGCTGCATCTCCAGATGGAGTCCTTCAGGAAAGGGCTAAAAACCTGGCTGGCAAAGCAGGTGTGGGGCACTCGCAATGCGGTGACCCCTGCCTGCTGGCTGATTTAGTAAGAACACTCTCTCCCTCTTTTAATCTCTTAATCTGTAGGGGTTGGAATAATTTTTGGTTGCAGTTTTAATGGATTTTTTATTGGTTTTTAAAATGTGATTGGTTTTCTTTTCTGTGAGCTGCCCAGAGTCTTCGGAGTTGGGTGGCAATAGAAATCAGACAGACAGACAGAGAGAGAGAGAGGGAGGGAGGGGGGGGAGAGAGAGAGAGAGAGAGAGTACTTCGGAAATAATTTATTTGAAAACTTATTTACTGGCAGTTGAACTGTTAGCTACTGCCTTTGTATGCTGCTTTGGGATTCTCAAAATCATCTAAGGTGGCAACCAGGTGACAGCCATAAAGTGAAATCCCTGACTGAGACCAACTATATTATCCTGCTACTTTAAGAACATAAATTAGTGAGTAAACAAAACAGGATTTTCTCGGGAGCAGCCCGTGGATGACAGAATTTCCTCCAAAGAGTAGTCAGGTTGGCTCCACCATTGCTAACCCCTTACTGTCTTGTATGGTATTGGTATTTAAACCAGTTTGCTATCTTTCTTTCTTTATTCATGTCAGTAGCACGACCAGCATATAATAGCATACAAAGCTAAAATTAACACATCTAAAGCAATATCAGGTCACATCAACAGAATTTCCTCTTGCCAACATAAGGTCCTCCTCAATGCACGTTGAGGGGCATTGTGTGCATTGTACCATCTACAGGGAAACCCCACTTTCTCTGATTAGCCTTTGCTAGTAAAACTGGTCTTTAAAAAGGTTTCAACTGATCATTCAAAATGGTTTTTTACACCATATTTTTATTTACTTTCTAGTACATCAATCTGAGAGAAATGGTAATGAATACTTTAAATAAATAAAGTGTAAGTATTAATTTCCATAACATTCCAATTCCCTGCCACTAGGCAGAACAAACAAATCTGCATGACTGCTGACTCTCTCTCAACTAGCAGTTGTCAGAGACAACTTGTGTTATTCTGCTTCAATCACAACAAAACCAGCAACAGCAGCAACAAAAATATTGTAGTACCTTTAAAATTCACAAATTTGATTCTGTGTGAGTGTTTGTGTATCAATCAAAAGATTACACTGCACTACAATAGAGAATAAGGTAAAATAAAATAATACACAAAATTGTTAAATCACAATTATCAACTGCAGGGACAGAGATAGGGAGATTGGTTGATTGAAAATATATCCACTCTATTGGCAAATGGATACTTAGGAAAGCAAGCAGAGTTAAATCACAAAACACAGCCAAAATCAAGGTTAAAATATTCAGTAAGAGTATTTAACCAGTTAAAGTGCAAATATAAAATGTAAAATATAAGATGGGCCAAATATGAGTCAATCACATAAAATTGTAATAAATAAATATCAAGGGTGTCAAGATTGGGGTGGGAGAATATTATGAAATGCTCCCTTACACAGGGAAGGAGGGAGACAGGCCAATGTAATTTGGTAGGCATTCCGAATTGTTGGGGCCACCACTGAGAAGACCCAGCTGCTTGTTGCAGCCTTCCAGACCTCCCTTGGAATGGAAAACCATAGTCCCAATGCCTCCAAAGATTGGGCTGAATTTTGTAAGAGGAAATACTCCATCAATTGCTGAAATAGAAGTAGCAGTAGACAACTGAAATCTAGCTGTGCTATAATAAGAGTTTATCAGAATCTGGAGGGCCATAAATTCCCCACTCCAGCCTCAGAGAGATACAGAAAGTTTCCTCAGGCTGACATATTTGTAAGGCAAGGAGTGAGTAGCCCCACCCACCTGGAAAAAGTTTCCCTCTTTCCCTCTGTGTTTATGGGGCTCAGATTCCAAGGAAAGGGGGAGAGACAGCGATAAGGGGGAGACATTACAAAGGAGGGGATCGGTCATCGGGAGTGAGAAAGGGGGCGGGGATGCTCCAGGATAAGTGACTCCACTAATTAACCCCAAAAGGACCAGGAATTGGGTAACATCTGGAGGGGAGGTGGAGAATGGGATTTGGAGTGATGTGACCATATATAATTCAATGTACCACTTTGTGAGGTGGACTGTTGCTGATTCTAAGTTTTCTGCTTTTCCATTACTATGGTGGAGGCAGGCATACCACTCAGCCTGGGGGGGTGCATAAAAGGGGGAGATCGGGCAGAAGCCCTGGCTGGCTTCTAGCTAGGTTTTTTTTTCTCTGTAAACCTCTGACTTTGCAATAAACATTCCAGACTATTGAGGATGCCATCTACTGTTTTTAAGAGGTGAAGAGGCTGGGAAAGGGGCACATCAAGTCAGATGGAATCAGGCTAAGTGAAGAGATCAGCTCCATGCCCAGCATCAGACAGAATGGGGACATAAAAGGGAATTCCAGCCCAAACAGTCACACACACTGCATGCTCGTCACCTGGTTGAGCGCCCCTGGTCTCTTTTTAATGGTGTTGGTGTTACTGTCAGTCTCAAACACTAAGACAGGCTCAAAGCCATTCTGTCAGGAATGGTAGGAAAAAGAGAGAAGGGGGAGAAAAGAGGTAGTAAGGCAGAGAAACACCTGGAGTAGGCAGAAGGAGCAGAACAGTGGAAACGGACAGATAACTCTTGGCAACAGGGCAGCACTGTGTTTTAATGAACAAAGTTGTCTTACACTAAATCAAGTCACTGGCTAGTCAAAAGCCCATTAATATAATATAATATAATATAATATAATATAATATAATATAATATAATATAATATAATATAATATAATATAATATAATATAATATACACTAGTACCCCGAATAACGTTATGACTTGGTTCCAAAAGTCCCGTCGTTATCCGGTTTTTAACGTTGTGCGATACATTGAACACACAATGTTAAAAAAAGCCCTGTTTCCCTGGAGGCTGCAGGAAGCAAGAATGTCGGGATTTGAATCCTGACATTTTGGCTTGCTGCTGCCTCCAGGGAGGTGGGGGAACTTTGGAAACAGCTTGGAGCGGGTTTCCCCACCTCCCTGGACCCGGCGGGGGGGTCAGAGACCCCAAAATTGGTTTAAAAAAAGTCCGTTTTTTTTACCAATTTTGGGGTTTCTGACCCCCGCGCCGGGTCCAGGGAGGTGGGCAGACCCGATCCAAGGTGTTTCTGGGCTTCCCCGACGTCCTGAGCCAGTGCAGCAAGCCAGAATGTCAAGAGTTCGAATCCCGACATTCTGGCTTGCTGCACTGGCTCAGGACGGCGGGGAAGCTCAGAAAAAGCTTGGATCGGGTCTGCCCACCTCCCTGGACCCGGCGGGGGGGGGGGGTCAGAAACCCCAAAATTGGTAAAAAAAAGTCCGTTTTTTTTAACCAATTTTGGGGTGTCTGACCCCCCCGCTGGGTCCAGGGAGGTGTGGGGACCCGATCCAAGGTGTTTCTGGGCTTCCCCGACGTCCTGAGCCAGTGCAGCAAGCCAGAATGTCGGGATTCGAACTCTGACATTCTGGCTTGCTACACTGGCTCAGGACGTCAGGGAAGCTCAGAAAAAGCTTGGATCGGGTCTGCCCACCTCCCTGGACCCGGCGGGGGGGTCAGAGACCCCAAAATTGGTAAAAAAAACGTCCTTTTTTTTTTTACCAATTTTGGGGTGTCTGACCCCCCCGCTGGGTCCAGGGAGGTGTGGGGACCTGATCCAAGGTGTTTCTGGGCTTCCCCGACGTCCTGAGCCAGTGCAGCAAGCCAGAATGTCGGGATTCGAACTCTGACATTCTGGCTTGCTACACTGGCTCAGGACGTCGGGGAAGCTCAGAAAAAGCTTGGATCGTGTCTGCCCACCTCCCTGGACCCGGCGGGGGGGGGGGGTCAGAGCCTCCAAAATTGGTAAAAAAAACGGACTTTTTTTTTACCAATTTTGGGGTGTCTGACCCCCCCGCTGGGGGGCCCCCCGTCGGCTTCCCTAGCCACCCGCCCATGCCTCCGCAACTGTGGGGTGGCTGGGTAAGCAGATGTATACGATTATACGACTGTATCGTTATACGATTATACGACTGTATCGTTATATCGATATAGCAGATGTATACGTTATACGACTATATCGTATAACGTTAAAAAAGCATTATTCGATACAAGATTTTTCCGAAAATCTTGTCACGTTATGCGGTTTTAGCGCTATACGGTACTCACGTTATACGGGGTATTACTGTAATATAATATAATATAATATAATATAATATAATATAATATAATATAATATAATATAATATAATATAATAATTAATTAAAGCAACTTCCCTGGGAAGCAAGAGGGCCTTTGAGACCTGATAACGAGACATAGTGTTTTTGCCTTCTACACCGCAAGCTATTGCATTTCTTAGAACAACCCTATCTACTACTGTGAAGATTATAATTTATTCATCTCATTTATAGAACAACTTTTACCAGTCCTGGACAACACAAAAGACTAGGTCTAGAATGTGCCCTGCAGCATGTGAGGGGCCAAATACCACTTGGAACAGATGCAAGGTCATAATAGAAAACATTAAGCCTTCTGAGCTTCTCCTAATAAGGTAGTCTCAAGCTTTGATATTCAAGTCCCCTAGAGCAGGGTTCCTCAACTTTTGGGTTTTGGACTTCAATTCCCAGAAACCTACATCAATACAGTAAAACCCCGGTTAACATAATTAATGCGTTCGCTGGGACATTTCTTAATGTGAAAATTAGTTAAACCAGATTTCCCATAGGAATGCATTGCATGCAATTTCCAATAGGAATGCATTGAAAACCAAAATGTTAAACAAAACACAGTTTCCCATAGGAATGCATTGAAAACCAATTCATCAGTTTAAAAAAAATCTCTAAACCGGTCCACTATTTTCTATAGATTTCCTTTTGTTATGCAATTTTTGTGTTATTTATTTATTTGAATTTATATTCCGCCCTACTCGCAAAGGAGACTCAGGGCGGATTACAACCAATCAACAAACATACAACACACAGTTAAAACTCTAAAAACAACCAAGCCATTTGTTAACAGAGGTTCCACTGTACATTGGCTGATCAGTGCTTTGGGGAGCGACAGGGGTGTGGCGGGGCGGACGAATTGGCATCAAGGGTCGGATCTGGCCCACAGGCCGTAGTTTGGACACTCCTGCCTTAAGAGGAAAGGCAGAGTAGAAAACAAAATAAACCAACCACTGGCAAACTGTGAACCACCACAGCCTCTTGACTCACTCTCTAGCTCTCCAAGGGACAGTTCCATATGTAAACAAGTACAGTATTTTGATAAGTTTTTGTGTAAGTTCAACTCATTAAGCTTTCAAGAACGTAAACAAGAAGAACTGCAATATGTCAATTGTGCAGCAAAGCAACATATTATGGTAAAATGCCTCTCTATGGGCATCATGTTCTATCTGTTTAGAGGTCAAAGAAAGAAGTTCCACAGAGATAATGCTGGAGAACTGAATTGAATACTTCTCTCAGGTCTCTCTCTAATAATCTCTCCCTCCACTAAATGCATGCAGTGGGGTATGCATACTAACAGTACTGAGGATGCACTGATGATGATAATGCAGCGCTCTGTAGAATTTGAGAACAGCCAGTACTTAGTTGATCCTGAAAGCACATAATACTTCTGAAACAAGTTTGTTTCCAGAAAGAAAATCTCAATACTCAGATACACCAGGCAACAGATATTGTGCTGAAAACCACAGGTGGAATGAATGAAAATTTAAAAGGATGTAATTTCCCCTTTGCACATGTAAAAATAGCCAAGGGACAGGGTTAAATCTAGCTGCAAGGGGCACAGCAGCTATTTTTGCACTACCTGCATGTCAGATCTGCTTATGCCTAAGCCAAGATCATTGTACATGGGGGAAGAAACGCTGTCTCGGTTGACCACTGGAAGAATTTAAATCACTACTCAAACGCTTGATTTTAAAATGTGATTTTACCCCATATGAAAGAAATACACTCTTGCTTGCTGTAATCATAGTGCATACTTTCACAATACATATTTTTCACAATCCCCTGTCTAGACTGACTCCATCTGTAATGATCTTCTATTCACTGGTACTTTCAGTATCTGAAAGTGCAAGTCTTCTTATTGTTAGCTTTTGTGGATCAAGTCCAGTTCTTCAGACAAAGAGTGAAACTTACAGGCATGGTTTTTATATAGTGCTACGGTGTTTTTTATTTTATTTTTATTTTATTTGGTTAATTTTATTTTGTTTTCTGATATGCCTGAATCACAGACTAACACGGCTACTATTAAAAACAAATCATGCAAGTATTCTGATGACATTAGAAAAAGTAGATCAAATGGTCTCCATGTGAATTTTAAGTGCTTATCCTATCATTATGTGACAGCACAGCATCTGTATAAAGCAAGAATAATGCTAAAGAATCTGAAATGGCTGTTTAAACCCCAAGTTGCAAATAACTTGTATTGCCCTTGTTCAATGCTTCTGTAAGGTAGTTGTCAATGAGAAGATAATACTGGATACCGTAGTTCTCAAAACAGATAAGGAGGGAAGTGTATAAAGACATCCATGAGATAATAAAATTTTATTAAAGCTAACCCAAAATCTTGGGCTAGGATAAAAAAGTAAGTTATATTATGCAATTAAGTAAAACATTGGTAAAATCATTTCACAGTACAGTAGTCCCTTTTAAAAAGGATTTATGACAGGGATTCTTAACCTGTGGCCCACAGGCCAGATGTGGCCCACAGCACCATTTCATGTGGGGCCCCCACTGCCTCCACCACACCAGGAAGTGTCATGTGATGGAGGAAAGGCAAAATGGCAGTCCATCCCCTGAAGCTTTCTGAGGGAGCATGACCCAATGGCCCCTGGCTTTAAAAGGTTGAGAACTCCTGGTTTATGACAATCAGACAGGCATTTATAATAATGCTGGAAAAACAGAACCCAAACACGAATGCAAGATGGCTGTTTCCTGGGCCATATCTTTTCTACTAACTAGTTAGCTTGGCTATCCACTAAAGGAGCTCTTATTTTCAGGAGGCAGAAAATTCTCCAGTCAGAAAACCCAAATACACTCAATTATTATTCTGACCAATTTTACTTAAGAACAGAAAGATCATAACCAAGAGGCAGTTTTTCTTTCTTTCTTTACTTGCATCAGAGCATCAAGCAGTTTAAAATTATAGACATATATGAAATATAGGTAATCATGGATGTATGTGAAATATAGATAACATTAAAAAAAATTTAAATATTAAAATAGTAAACTATTTTTGACCAGAAGTGGGCTATTTCAACAGAATTATTTTGGCCATTTTTAAAGATCTCCTTTTCTACACTTGGTTGGCATAAATTGCATGCACATAAATGCTGCATTTATTGAATTTCTCCATACTGTATTCACAAACAATTGTCCTGTATCCTAGAAAGCCCCATTTTATTCAACTAATTCTTTGATATTTGATCCAGAATGGCTTCAGTATAAACATGCTAATGAGCAAAATGACCACAGTTCATTTTCAGGACCACAAATGACTATAATTTCTATTACGGTAATTTACAGGCCATTTTTCCATCTAAAGAGGAAAATTATGTCCTTTATGTCCAAGAACTGAAGACCCAGTGCTAACATCTCTCAGTTTGCAACATACATGGCCCATTTTATGTACCACCTCACAGTGCCCTAACTCTATAAAGGCTCCACTGTCTTTAGCAGATAAAGGTTTAAGATGCCACCAGTTTTAACTACAGTTTATACTAAACAGGATTCTTTATCACCCAAATCTCAGAACCCATTTTTCAATCTCTTCCTTCTGTGGAGATTTTATAAATCGACTAGGAAATGTATTACCTGAATGTAATAACTAAGACAAACCAAGAACTTCTGTAAATTTCACAGTGGTCACATTTCAGTGCTTCTGAGCTGACCAATAAAGCTGCCTAGAGTAAACCATAAGCACTAAATTATACAGAATATGAATCAGTAAGTAAATTGAAAGCATGCAAATCATGCAAGAAAAAGTCACGAGAGCCCGAGTGTTTTCTACAGACAAGAAACTGGATTTCAATAGCTATTTTTAAGATACTAATGAAGGGAGAAAATAGCATAAAACATGGAAGTGTTATATGGAATATTGACAATCTTTTTAAAAATGAGAACTCACATTGCAGAAAAGTATAGTGTTTTTACTCATTTAGACTGAGGGGAAATTATGGTGTTTAGTCTTGGTTAGTGTTTATCAACACACTCAAGAGAATCATCATCATTAGCCCTTCAGCTGACCTGCCTTCAAAACAGAGACAAAAGTAAAGAAAACTCTTCTACAAATTTAGCAGAGGTATTTTGGGACCACAATCAGGCATACCCTGGTAATAGTAACCTTGTGTTGCTGGTTAATCTTTCTCACACTGGGTCAGGTGAAAAGAACTGCAGAATGAACTCACTGAAAGGTGCCTTCATTTTGACGATTTTATGTCTGACCTAGACAGAGAGGAAGAAAAAGAAGAAGCAGAGCACCTGGCTAACTATTTGTCATGTGTGATTTAAACAAATGGGACATGGCAGCTGAGTGCAGCAGATATATGAGATACCCCATAAGAGCCTTATATTTAAAGGGCTGAAAAGGTAGCGTGGACACAGGAACACAAGTAGGTATTTAAGTCCTGTCCAGAACATCCCTATATGTCAGGGGTTCTCAACAAACAGCCCGGGGGCCAGATGCGGGACATGATACCATTTCATGTGGCCCACCACCACCTCTGCCACACCAAGAAGTGCCATGTGTGGCAGGCAAGGCAGAACGGCTGTCCAGGCCCCGAAGCTATCTGAGGAAGCGTGACCTGGCCCTCGGCTTGAAAAGGTTGAGAACCCCTTCTATACAGCAAGAAGTTCACTAGACCAGTGGTTCCCAACAAGGGGTACACAGCCCACTAGTGGACTTCAATTCCCAGAAGCCTAAGTCAGTACATTGGCTGATCAGTGCTTTGGGGAAATGACTTAGGCTTCTGGGAATTGAAGTCCAAAAACCAGCATTTGGGAAACACTGCACTAGACCTTCATACACTGTATATGAAGATCTATACAGGGATTTATAACCACATTCTGCTCACTGTGGCTACAGAATTCTCATTACTAGGCACCCTGTCTTATCAGGTTTCCCAGTCATACATTTCTTACAGGCACGTTCAAATGCTGTTAAAAAGCCTTCTACAGTATAATGCCACTGAGTGCATGGGCAGATGAATGTTGGGCAAATTTTAAGGGTGCATCTCCATCCTATCACCCATTTAGAAATGAACATGTTTATAGGAACACCTGAAGAAGGCTCACCCCTCTTTCTAATTCTTGCCATCTTGTGATTCTGTATACAGGTCAAACTCATATGCAGGGGTTCAATATCCCAGGATTCAGTTATCTGCCTGTCTAAAATATTCAAAAATCCTGAAATAATATACAGTGGTACCTCGCTTAAAGAGCACGGGGTTGCTCTTTAAGCGAAACACCATTTTAAGTGACCAATTGTGACTTCTGGCGGGGGGGGGGGGCGCTGCGGCTGCGAACCCTGATTTAGTTGTTAAGCGAGTTTTTGGTTGGTTTTAGTTGTTAAGTGAGGTGACCATTCAGAGAAAATTCTGCTCTTTAAGCGAGTTAGTCTCTAAGCGAGGCACTCTTTATGCGCGTTTTTACTGTACTGTATATTATTTCTATGGGACATTATCAGAGCTGACCACTAGAGGCTACTGTCTGAAACATAAAATATAGGAGTTATTGTTATTCACAGTTTCAGGTATATGTGTTAAATCTTGAAACATATCCCCTGCAGATATGTTGGGCAACAAAAAAAATCAATACTCAGACAAGGGCCATCTATTAGTCTATCTGGAATTTGCTACCATGAATGAAAATCCACATATCCTAACATTCAACGAAGCCATGAACAGGCAGAGAAGTACCAACTATTATCTTTCTAAAGCTTGCTAACATATCACATCTTCATGAGTATGCATTCAAGGTACTATTGCAACCAAAGATTGTGTGAGTTCTGTGCATTATATATCAGAATTGAAAGCTCAGGAAAAGATGTTGAGCAGTGACCACAACCAAGTCCAAGTTTGAGCAAACTGCAACAGCAAAACAAAGACAGCCATGTTTTATGCTATTTAAAGTCGTGCAAAACTGTCTAATCTGAGCATGAGACATGCTGCCTATGATCTAGGAAAATGACACAGAAAGAGGCCACTGCGTGCAGAATTCTTACCACTAGCAAGGCACTATCATCAGTATGCTGAGACCTTCTGGATGGATAGGGAAACTGGGGGTGTGGGAAAGATGGCATGTCAGAAATAGAAAACACTGCAATATAATATGCAGACAAACACAGATACAAGTCAAACCTCATATAACACTAAAACCTGGTTCCACAAGTCTTGATGTTATATGATTTTTAGTGTTATCCGATGCATGTTAAAATCCTATGGGAGCCATAGAGATACATTGTAACCACACAGGCTTTAGCGGTTGTTATCTGAAGCATCCCATAGGATCTTAATGTTGTCCGATGCAATTCTTCCCCCCAGATTCCTTAATGTTATGCGATTTTCGTGTTATTCGATACTAATGTTATATGAGGTATTACTGTATCTCAAATTGCCAAGGTCCTTCACTATGAAGGCACCTGGCACTAATAGGTATACTTCAATTGAAACAACACAGAAGAAAGAACCCAGTTAGTCTCTTAACAATTTCAGCATTAAACACATCTGCAACTGTTTCACAAACTATTTTGTTTTCAGATGTCTCCAAAATAGAGCACATTTCAGTATTCAAATACGTTCTGTAGAGAACAAGAGAGTGGTTTAGGAATGAACAAATGCAAAGATATTTATTTATTTATTTATTTATTTAAACTTCTATACTGCCCTCCTCTCCGAAGGCGACCCAGGGTGGTTTAACACATCCTAAAAAACATAAAAACAGTACAGGCTAAAATTCTAAAAGTTCTCAAAATCCACAGTTAAAACCAATTAAAACTACAACTAAAACTTTGTATGATTTAAAAACTTAAGAACTTAAGGGAGCAGGGAAGGAGGGCAAACCAGCCAGCAGGCTGAGGTCGTTGTGCCTCCAGTACCCCAGACCTGCCCTGCCAGCCAGGTTTTTACACCCTTCCGAAAGGGCAGCAGCTCTGCCTGGAGGCACAGCTCAGTTGACAGGAGGTTCTACAGGACCGGAGCAGACACAGAGAAGGCCCTCCTTCTAGTGCAAGAGAGATGAGCCTCTCTAGCTGATGGTACAACCAGAGAGCCTCTCCGGTCTGCTCTAGTGGGATGGGCAGATGTCCTTGGGACGATACGTTCTCTTAGGTATCCTGGCCCACTGCCATGTAGGGCTTTAAAGGTAATAACCAGCACCTTGAATTGCACCCGGAGGCATACTGGCAGCCAGTGCAGCTCCCGAAGCAATGGTGAGGCATGAGCATAAAGCCCGCACCCTATCACGACTCGAGCAGCCGCATTCTGAACCAGTTGCAGATATTCTTTGTGAAGAACTGAACCAAATATCAAATAAAAAGAACAGAAGTATCTAAAACCAGTTCTAAGACAAGGAAACCAAGCTAAAGGAAAGCAGTAGCATATTGTGTTATATTTTGGGATCTACACACCACACAGTAAAAACAATATTCCACTAGTAAAAACTGGTACAGTGGTGCACACTTTTGTGGAGAAAGACAAAAATCAAGAAGCAGCGTGGGGAGAAGGGGAGGCTAAGAATCAACAAATGTCTATTTCAAGGAACCCATATCAGACTTGATTACAGTGCTTGCAAATGCTACAGGCTCATGTGGTTACCAGGATTCAAGAATCACAACTTAATGCAAAGCCAAACTTTATGCTTCTGCTACGGAAGCAAATATACAAAAGCAGAGCTTGACTGTTGTCAAGAAATACACATATATAAACAACTTTCCACTAGTCCCTAGTAGCAACTGGTGGGAATACAAAAGGTTTTTGAGGCAAATAGAGAACAAAGATT
The DNA here is from genome assembly GCA_030440675.1 of Furcifer pardalis. NCBI lineage: Eukaryota > Metazoa > Chordata > Lepidosauria > Squamata > Chamaeleonidae > Furcifer > Furcifer pardalis. The sequence goes on from CP126890.1 coordinate 291,107,489, forward strand.
GTTTAAACTGCGCTTATTCTTTAACCCTAAATATTTGTACAGTAATACCTCATATAACATTAGTATCGAATAACACGAAAATCGCATAACATTAAGGAATCTGGGGGGAAGAATTGCATCGGATAACATTAAGATCCTATGGGATGCTTCAGATAACAACCGCTAAAGCCTGTGTGGTTACAATGTATCTCTATGGCTCCCATAGGATTTTAACATGCATCGGATAACACTAAAAATCATATAACATCAAGACTTGTGGAACCAGGTTTTAGTGTTATATGAGGTTTGACTGTATTTCTAAATCAGTTCCAGTGACTCCAAACAATTCACTCTTCAGTAATGCTCTCATGAACGCAGCCTTCAGTCCCCAATATCTTCCATGAAATGTTTAAGAAATGACAAAATGCAAGTTATAAAACTTTCCTTCTTTACCTCACTATCCAGAAGATTTTGTTTCTGAGGAGCATGGGATGCCTTTTGCTTTGGGAGGAAAAATAATACTTCAGTAAGAAAAATGTTAAGTATACAAGTTTAAGTTGGGGTTGGGGAAGCAACTGGTGGTCTTGATCATGAAAATGAAGACATTATGATAGGGGTGCCCAAACCTTTTGGGCCGTGGGTCGGTCATGTGGTTCAATGGGCTGGTCACGTGGTTCCTCCCACCAGAAATAGAAGTAAAACGTGCCTTGCGATCTGTTTTGCAGCAGGATGAGATATATTTTTAGGCTGCCATTTTCTCTACTTAAACCAGGAGTGCCCAAACTATGGCCTGTGGGCTGGATCCAGCCCCTGACACCAATTCATATGGGTGTGTTTTATTTCCACTTCCAAAGTGGCAAGGGCGGCAACAGCCGGATGAATTGATGTTGGGGGTTGGATCTGGCCCGCAGACTGTAGTTGGGGTACCCTTGCATTAGAATGCTGTTTTGAGCTGAGGGAAGAGGTCTTTCACTTCTTAGGCCACAGACTTTTGAAGTATGGAAAAGGACTCCAGGAACAAGGAAAGTCTTGCTCTTCAGGTCCACCTTGCTTTTTCCAATTCACTGTCCATTAATTCAAAGTGTGTTAATTACTTTTGGAGTGCCGATTTTTGTTTTCAGCTGCACCCATTATCACACTTTACAGCTTATTGCAAAGCTGCAAGTTATCATAATTGTGTGAGCAAAAAAGGAACTTCATAACAGGAGCCTCAAGCGGGGGAATGCAAATCTCTTAAATAAATGGAAAGGAAGGAGCTCTCCTCAGAAGAATATTACCTTAACAAAATCAAGGACAGCTTCCCTCTGGATCTGCTTTGTCCTTATCTTCTCCTCTTCATACTGTAATGCAGCAAGTTGTGCTTCTCTCCGGGTCTTCTCGACTAAATGTTCACGTCTCTTGTGAGGTTCTGCTTCCAAGTGGGAGACCTGAAACAAAATTGTTTTGGAACGAACTTCAAAAGGTAAGCAACCAGCCACATGTAAATGGAAGGCAGAACATTTCTAAACATATAACACAAACGCAAAGGGCCTATTACCTGGTTATGGGTGTTGGACAGCGACACAGTGCATGGAGAGTCACCGGAGCCTCTGAGAGAAAAAGAGAACTTTACAAGAAGCAAAACATGCATTTCTCCTCAACTTCACTATATGTAACGTTATGTCAGTGTTAACACTATTTCCAAAATGAAGCTTTACTCCTAAGCTATCTATACTGAGATAGTAGCATCATATACTACCATTGCTATAGTTATAATCCAAAGGGTAAAGTTTTAACATCTGAACAATTCCAGAGAAAAATCTGCAGTCTTGGAAATTTTTTGTCAAAGATGAAGAAACCAAGAAGTGTTCTCAGTCAGCAATGCTTTGCTCAACATTGTCCCACAACCCTGTAAGCACGCAGTGAGTTCTTCCTCCCTTTGACACTTGAATCATCATAGTCATCATCTTAAAACTGCAGAGCTGGTAGTGACCATATGGATCATCAAGGCCAGTGTCTGTCAAGGAGGTTTAGTGGGGAATCAACCTCCCAGCCTCTGGTTCTGCCACCAGATACTATACCTGAATCACTGAGCTATCCAGCCAACTTGCACACTTTATGGGGAACAAAACCGGGAATATACTCATGTTCTGCTTGCGGACTTCCCAGAGGCATCCATCCACTCTTGGGACAGAACACTAGACCAGACAGGCCTTGAGGTAATTTTGCATAGCTCTTCTCATGTTCTCATGTGTGAAAATTGGCACAACTTAAATTCTCCCTGTGAACTCTGAGAGCATTACTAGCATTAACAAGAATCCCACTTTTTGTCTTTCTGTCTGAGGGCAGGAGGAAATCTCCCAGTGATGCACCATAACTCTCGGCCAAAGAACCTTGAAGTATCTGCATCCTTGTGTGTACATGTAGACATGACAAAGGACACATAATTAAGCTGTGCCTACAGCTGTTAAGCTATAGATAACAGTAAGCAGTTTTACTAAATCAAACAGGCATACAATTTGTCACACAACACAGAAACTGTATGGCTGTAGATAGCTTTGAAACTAATGATGGCCAGACTTACAATGCGGTTTTATAAGAGGAATTCTCTTTATTACTTCCTTACCTCTCTGCACGGTCTAAGTAGCTTCTTATCACCTGTAGTCGCTCTCTATCATGTGTTAAGGTCAGGCTTTCAGGCCGTTTTAATTCATCCGTATCTCTGCAAGCAAAGTTATTCAGTCAAGAAAAGACACATAAAGGAATACTGAAGAAATGCTACAGCTTGTTCCTAGATAAAACAAACCCTTCTGAGAGAATAACATTATGAAAACCAATTCTAAAATACTTATGTTTTGAGGCTCAGTCAATTTCCAAGTAAAAACCATAATTGCCAAATCAGCTGATACGGGCAAAGATGTGATTTCTACTGCCCCCTCCTCTGGGCCCACAACAACGGCCTGAGGGAGAAGACTCCATGGCCTAGCAGTGGCTGAGAATATCATACCCTCCTCTGGGCCCACAACAACGGCCTGAGGGAGAAGACTCCATGGCCTAACAGTGGCTGAGAACATCACCCCCTCCTCTGGGCCCACAACAACGGCTTGAGGGAGAAGACTCCATGGCCTAGCAGTGGCTGAGAACATTGCCCCCTCCTCTGGGCCCACAACAACGGCCTGAGGGAGAAGACTCCATGGCCTAGCAGTGGCTGAGAATATCATACCCTCCTCTGGGCCCACAACAACGGCCTGAGGGAGAAGACTCCATGGCCTGGCAGGCGGCTGAGGACCTTGCCCACTCCTCTGGGCCAACAACAACAGCCTGAGGGGAGTTAGTCTGCGTTCTGGTTTAGTTGTATTTTGTGAGGTTTTATTTTATAATTTTTATTGTACTGTTGCTGTTTTGACTGTAAGCCTCTCTGAGTCGCCTCGGCGAGTGGGCGGCAATATAAATCTGAATAAATAAGTAAAAATAAATGAACTTCACGTTGAGTAAAAGCACCCATGTCCACGCCCCGCTATCTAACCGTCCTTAACAACAATTACCTGGCTGGGACCAGGAGGAAGGGGTGTGTGGGGTGGAGGTGGGGAGGCAGGATCAAGCTTTGAAGCTTTGTTTCAAAAGATGAATTCAACATGAAATATTAAGATGTAAAACATTAAAAATTCCCCTTACACTTAAAATGGCAAACAGTGCACTCTTTTTAAGTGGTGTTTTGTTGTTGTGTTTTTACTATTCTGGGAAAAAAAGAACTCTTCTACTAAGTCCACAGGATAAGCTTTATACCCAAGGCAAAATGAAGAAGCTCATATATTAATGGATGACAGTTCTTTGACTATATTCCAACATGAAACATTATGATTAAATAAAGTATACCACTGACTGTTCTTCTTTTCACTAAGCAGCTTTAGGGGCAAATTTCCATATTTGTCTCAAGAAGAGACTGTGGTGGAGCAGGAGCATAAATCTTTGCTTAGTTAAAAGTGAACAAGTTGTGGAAGGGCAACCACTAGAACAAGGAAGATTCTGAACAGACAATGACAATTTGTAAACAGCAATAGCTTCCCAGAACACCCAAATCATGCAGCATTGATCTTGCTGCCAGTACCAAAAGTCTTTCTCTTTCTTAGGTAAGGTAAAGGCCGCCCTTGCTTGAAAGCCAGTTGTATCTGACTTTAGGGGTTAGTGCTCATCTTCGTTTACAGACAAAGAGCCAGAGCTGTCTTCGTCTGCAGACATTTTCATAGACTGGTGGAAGGCATGCCTAGACACTGGAGTGCACGGAACGTTGTTTACCTTCCCACTGAAGTGGTACTGATTTATCTACTTGCAATTTCTTGCTTCTGAACTGCTAGGCTAGCAGGAGCTGGGACAAAGATGGGTGCTCACTCCATTGTGTAGCACTTGGGTCTCGAACTGCTGACCTGCCAACCTTCCAGTCATCAAGTTCAGTGTCTTAACCACTAAGCCACCACAGTTCCCTTTCTTATTCCATCCTAATGCAGAGCCAATGAAACATTAGTCTGGTTTGAACCATAGTCCATACCACATTGTACACGAAAAAGCTCCTTCATTTGGCACAAATTCAAGCAGGTCTATTTTTGTAACAATAGTCAACACATATTTTGTTAGCACAAGCCATTCTTGGGCAGCATCCTACTCTGATGCCTTGTTCTAATTTAAGCTTTTAAGATCTTGGGTCAGAACCATCACCATCATGCCCATTTTGGTTAGGGAATTAAAATGCTAGAAGCAACTCTAGGACTTTCCAGAAGTATATTTACTTTAATGGTGTTTTCTCCATCGGCACAAGGTATTATACTAAGACAGGGAAATGAAATATCAATAAACATTCTTCTATAACATTCTATGGTGAATAATGCTCTAATAAAATATGATTGTATCAGTTCCAAAGCTGCACATACCAGGCAGTGCTGCTTATAGTTACAAAGATTGAAAGCTGGGAAATGTCACAAAAATTGGCTGTATTTGAACAAAAATACTTACTACATGTACAGATCATTTATTATAGGAGACATTATTTTGCATCAAGGGACTCAATATCAAAACAAATCAATCTTTATTATGGTCCAAGACCAGCATAATAAGGGACTCAATATGGTTATTACTCTGTACAATATGCTGATGAAAAGAGAACATTTCCATTTTTTTACTACAGCTAAAATACCATAATCACTCCTCTTCTACTTCTCTTTCATGCAAATCACTGCCCTTGCTCTTTAAGCCACATTTTCAGAGCTAACAATATTCTGAATTTGTGGATGTCTGAATATAAGTGCTAACTACATTATAATTTCCAACACCCTTAGTAGTCATGCAAAGAGGGAAAAAGGTTACATGGTTTTTGCTCAGTCAGAAAACAAGGGTGAGTGATAACCTTTTTTTGACCATTAACATCTAAGAAACAGAAGCTAGTTTTTAGTTTTCAGGCTGAGTTCTACACAGGTGGGAGTGAAAAAGCTATGGAAAAGCTAAAAACATTGAGGGAGAATATTTTGAGAGGTGCCCCCTATAAAGTCTAATGGACACAGAAACTGCAGTCCCTCAATTCTTTGAGGTTCCTATGGAGTTTAGAAAAATCTACCCATGCCCATGCTTGAATGGCCTTCTGCAGAGAGAGCCATGGCAAGGAACAGGTTAGAATCCTGAAAATCCTTTAAGAACTTGGATTTATTTATTTATTTGCTAAAACTATGAGAATTTGAGTGGGTGGGATTCCTTCTGAGAGGAGGTAATTGTAGTAAAAAATATCCAAAAGTTCCATGCCTAAGGTACAATCCTATGTGGTAAATATGCAAAAACAAACAAACAACCGCTATATACCTCTCATTGTAGTTCTCCTGATCTTCTAGCCATGGTTATAATTTCAGGAACATTATGATCTAAATCTAACTAGTCATCCCAACTACAATAGATTAATTGAATTAGCTAATGAAATTTGAACGCATCCTTTATATAAATCCCAATGCTTTGATGAATGCACTCTATTTGAACTAACAATTGGATCCAGGACTATGCAAGTACTAAACTCAGTTGTGAAAGTAACATAACGTACAGTATTCTGGACACAAATTGAGGATGCTGGGCTAAAATGAAATTCTCTATGACCAAAATAAGCAAAGGAAGCCTGGAATATGATTTATCCTGGAAAGTCCTAGAACTCTGAATATATGAAATGGAAGTACTTACCTATTATGATGCAAGCATCTCCTTGCATCTTCTGACCTATGACATTCTCGTATGGGTATTAGTTTAACTGGTGAGCCCTTAGAAAAAGAAGCAATAAACCCAAAAGAATCAGAATTTCCAATGTGCTGTGAATGGTCTAAGATCAACATTCTTCTCTAAATAAAGCCAGTCATTCACAACAACCCATTGTGATGCAACAAATTAAAATATTTAAACAAATGTCCCAAGTGTTTATAGATTTGCAGGACTATTCAGTAGATAAAAAACTGAAATATCCTTGAAAAAGAATAGCTAGAGTACTATTTTTTCAGTACCACCTGCAGCTATAAGGAGAAATAAATTTATACATGCAATTATATAAATTATCTTGGTTTATAAATATGGTGACACAAGGTTTTACAGTATGCTTCAGCTTTTCACCAGATTTCAAGTCACAAAACACTTATTCCAACCAAAGCTGACCTTTATGCCCTCCTGAATTCTATCATTCCAGTACCATCATCACTGAGTTGAACCAAACTCTCTTACAACTACTAGCCAAATGTAATGCTTTGTTCTGGAGTACCACATTTTAAAAACACAGTTGTAATTTAAAATTGTTTTTAATTTCACATACACCTACTTTTGACATTAAGAAGGTGCCCAATTTCTAACTAAATGTGAATTCTTAAAAGGAATCCTACTTTCCAGTACCTCACAGTCTTGGTCTTGTAGTATCCATTGACTGGCAATACCATCCTCTGATTCATTACTAGGTTTGCAGAACTATTATACAGTCAGAGGAAAAGCAATTTCAAGAATGGAAATAAGGGGAAATATAAAAGGCCTTTTGAGTCAACCACTGAACAAGCAGTAATTAAGCTGGTCCACAGACATGGTGATACTATCCATACAGTGCACAAAAGCAGCATTATAGCCCCAAGAGGAACAGGAGTAAAACATTCAACCAAAGATCATCTGGGTAATTAAGGAGCAGCTAGTTTCATTGCTGCTTAGCTTTAAAAGAATAATGGTGGCTATGTTGGGTCCTGAGGGACATAGAGCAGAAGAGACTGCTGGGACACTGAAAGGCCCACCAGAAGAAAACAATGAGACCAACCAAAATGAGCTTTAGCTCAGCTTCCCATTATAATCCACCCATGAAGGCACAAATTGTAAAACAACCTCAGGACATGCCCCTTTTAGAGCAAAGCAGAAGATTATTCCATTCAGGTTTCCCCAGCCACATTGGGTGCAACCAGCTGTTCCAAACCTCTCATTACTCTTATGCAGAATAGTTTAAATTAGAGGCCAGGGAAGAAGACTACATGGATTACTTTAATGTTTCCCCGAATTGGATTTCAGGCTTATTAAGAGCCCTTCCATTTCCTATTGTCCAGACACTCACAGCAGGGGTCTGTTTCCCCCTCAGTATGTCTGCAGCATTTAAGAGGCCAACACCAAGGTTAAGTCTCCATATCCTCATCACAAACACATGTCCCAATTAGATTCAGAGGAAATGCTTAGAGTGCATAAAAAAAGAGTAGGATCAATACTCTACACTGACATTGAACAATGTCACTAAGACCTCTTCTCAAGTTTGGAAATTCTCTTCCAAATCATTCAATGTATTATTAAGCACAGAAGGTGTAAACACAGCACACCGCACATGCACTCTGTACTGATATTTTGTTTTGTTTAAGACTCACCTGAAAGTGTTTCTGAATTTTTTTTTAAGATGTACAGTTGTACCTCGCTTAAAGAGCATAATGTGTTCAACTGGATTGCTCTTTAAGCGAGTTGTTCTTTAAGCGAAACACCATTGTAAGTGACCAATTGTGACTTCTGGTGTGTGGGGGTGCGAAGCCCAATTTATTTGTTAAGCGAGTTTTTGATTGGTTTTATTTGTTAAGCAAAGCGAACATTCAGAGAAAATTCTGCTCTTTAAGAGAGTTACTCTTTAAGCGAGGCGCTCTTTATGCGAGGTTTGACTGTATTAACTTGTAACTCTGATGGGGGATTTTCGAAATGTATGATATGTCATTGATATGTGATGTGTTACTTTGATATGTTTTAATATGTGATATTTTGTGTTCGACGTTGTTAGCCGTTCTGAGTCACTTTGGCGAATAGAGCGGCAAACAAATCTAAATACAAATACAAATACACCCGCCACTATGCCTAAGATATTAGAGTGAGTTACCACAAGGTTCAAAACAAGAATTGAACAGTATGTTGCATGAGTGTTCTCTGACACACACACACACGCACGCACGCGCACACTAACTTTCCCTGTATCAGTTTAGCTGCTCTATGAGAAAGCTAGACCATCAAATAGCAGTTCTCAAAAGCATGTGCCTGGTTTAGCGGCTTTACAGGATGGCTTTTTATGTGCCATTTTTGTTTCCAGGTTATATACACAATGCATAACCAGGAAGCATTCTTCTTGTATCTTGCAAACTGCAATGTGGTACACATTTTGTGACAAACATAGGACCATCAGCTGGAGCAGTAACATTTACACTGAGCTTAATTAGCTCCTCTAGAAACAAAATGTGAAGCAGTCACTCATAGCCACTTGAACAGACCAAGTGGCACATAAGGGGTACTTGCTTTTATAGACAACTCACTGATACTGATTACTATAGGAAATGACAGAAAGAACCATGAAGTAACTATCAAAGGTGGGAGTTCCTACTCAACATACCTTTCACAGTTGCTTGACATTCTCCCACTCTCTTAAGGAGTCTCCAATGCCACTGAAAAAGCCTTCCCAAAATAGCTAAACATATACAAAAATTGCTCCTTTTGTGAAGTACTAGAATCTAGAATAGTGACCAGATGCCAGACTCATTTATTGCATGCCGGATCATGTGTCTCATAATACTGTACATCCATTACACACCCTGGCAATGTGTCAACCAGCTGCAGCAAATTATCCAATACTGTACTTCCATAAATGCCAATAGGATTCTCACTGTAAAAAATATCTTAACCTACCCTGTCACCTGGCAGGAATCACTCCAGCAGGCTACCGAAAGATGTCTATTTAGCCGGGCAACATAAGAATTGGAAATTTTCCTTCCTGTTCCTTATGGCTAATGCTTTAAACTTAAAATATAAGTTTATGACATACTACATATTTTTGTAGGCTCCTGTAGCATTTTTGCCTATAGAACAGAGTATGAATACAGTGAATGAGTACAGCAATGAATGAATGATTGGACGTACAGTCAAACCTTGCATAACGAAAGTATTTCGTTCTGCGAGGCTGCTCGCTATACGAGTTTTTCATTATGCGAGTTTTTCTGCATAACAAAAATTCCTATGGAAAAACTCGCATAATGAAATTTTCTATGAAAAAACTTGCATAACGAAAATTTTCATTATGCGAGTTATTACATAGGAAATGCCAGTTTCAGATAAAGAAAATTTTCATTATGCAAGTTTTTCCATAGGAAATGCCAGTTTCGGATAAAGAAATTTTTTGTTATGCGAGTCGGAAAGGTTTGTGGAATGCCTGCTAGTTATGCGAGTTTTTCGCTATGTGAGGCATTCGTTATGCGATGTTTGACTGTACTGGGGAAGAAGTGCTTTCTTAATGTTGCTGGATTCTTATCACCATTATACCTAACCAATGACCACTATGGCTAGAGTGGATAAAAATTGGAATCTAATAACATTTGGACAAACACAGTCTCTTCACAGAAGGTCTGATGCTATAATACCATGATGGCAAAACTTGGCACTCCAGCTGTTCTTGGACTTCAATTCCCAGAAGCCCAAGTATCTGTGAGTCCACGCAAATGGTTTACTGCGCGCATGCACAGTAAATGCACAAGGAATTGAAGTCCAAGAGCAGCTG